>VDFB02168118.1:50881919-51278147 GCA_007258455.2 Sequoia sempervirens
TGATTCATGGAAGAATTAAAATGTAACTAAATTTACACTTAATCTAAAATTAAAAATTCAAATTCTATTCTTATTTTACTTGAAAAGAAAGTATATTTTATGTTTACAAGAAAATAAACATTAATCTAGAAAACAACAATGCTAAATTCCATGAATGAATTCCAAATAAGGTTCAGTTTTATCTTTCCATCAGTCATCGTTATTACCTCTACCAAAACCATCATGCATTTGAAAATAGTTAGTAATTCCTATGAACAACATTTAAATCTAAAGTAAACAAATAAATTTTAATCTACAGTGGATAATAATAAACTATCTTAAAAACACAATGAACTAATCTAAAAGTATGACTAAATGGAGTTACTAATAGTGATTAAACAAAAATCAAGATTCTTAACTTTTCACTTGATACAAACTAAATAGAAATTAACTAAATCAAAAGAATACAACACCGGATCACCTCCTTCGGTCGAGCAGGTCGTGCTCTTCCTCTGGTGGGACCTGTTAACACTGAGATTCATATTAACTTATTTGCATTCAAATTGGTTGAAATAGGGAAATGGAACAAAAGTGTGTAGTACAGTCATTACAATATCAAGCAAAAAATTATCTTACTATTGACTATCCCTAAAGATGGATATTTATAGACATATCCCTTATTTGAATTCAAAATCATGGCGCTACTTACCAAGATAAAAAATGACAATATAAAAACTAAAATAGAACTGAACATATCAGAGAGAATACCGCCACCAAACAGTTGAAACAATAATTTTCCCAACCGATAGAGAAGTCAATTTGAAATTATGATGAATCAACATCTAGTTGGAGCAATTAGGAGCGCAATTGATTCCACGTTTTTTAAACAAAGAGTTTAACAAATCCAAATCATGAAGTAAGCCTTTAATCACTTGAACAAAATCCTCAAAAATAGGATGCTAATGTGACAAGAAAGATTTCAAATTGCATAGTTATTCCTTCATTAACATCATTAAAAGCGACACATTCAATGCAAGATATTATTTCTAATATATTCCCTAATTAGTTAAATATAAAATAAAATGAGCAAACATAAAAGTATATAGTCTAGCACCAACATTGTTAATTAACAATATAATAAAGTCTTTGTGAACATAAAATGAGCATTTAAAGTATCATTTAGAACACTCATCACAAGTCTTGGTAGACAGTGGAGCAGGTTTGAATAAATGCACCTGATAATAATTTTCTAGATTCATCTATAAAAGCTTTAGAGAATCCCAATGTTGTGACAACATTGAGCACTCATCCAAGGGTATAATCACACTTCCGATAAGAGTTGGGCCTATTATTTAAAACACAATATTCCAAGTCTTGGATCTAGACTTACCATACAATCTTCTTCTTGGTCACCCATGGATTTATGCCATGAGTGTCATTCCCTCCACATACCATCCGTGCCTTAAGTTTCCCCATAACAACATCAAAATCACTATTCTAGGTGATCCCAACCCCTTCCAATATTATAGTAATCTAAAAGGGACCACTAAACATCAAGCGCCTATTAATCGAGAAGCCTTATCCTCTGCCTCATCACATTACATTGATCCATATTCTCTAGTTAAATCATCCATTCCATCTGCTACAACTTCCAAACCTAAGGTCCAGATCCATGACAGGGGATGTGGTGAATACAACATGGAGAGCTTATTTTATGTGGGGAAGTTTAATGTATTTCCAAAATCTTATGGAAAACCTCATCCTATCAAGAAAGAATCTAAAGTCATCATTCGTAATCCCCCCACCACATTCACCAAGTGGAGTGAGTTGAGCAAAGAGTCTATAGGAAAGAATATTTCTACATGGATTTACAAAGATGAAGTGGATACTAAGCCCAAGAAATTTTCGGTTGAGAGATATTCAAAAGGCTTCAAGATCATGAAGCAACAAGGTAATGATGGACATAGTGGTCTTGGCTTGAAAAAACATGGAATGACATAATCGATATTGCTTCTTTGATTACCAAAGAACACTAGGTTAGGGTATGTACCACCAATAGTGAGTCCTAATACTAAGTTGCACTCGATTGAAAATGTTGATGCTTCAAATTAAATAGAGACATCTGAGGAATATCATACCGAAACTGACTCTAATGAATGGGAGTGGGATTCCTATAGATCTAGTGATTATGACCTAGCTGAAATTTTCATTGACCTTGACTTATCTTCTTCCTCAACCAAAGCCATGAGCAGCAATGCTAGGATCAATTCCTTTTGGGATCTTGATAGTATCTCTATTTTTACCATATCTACTTATTCATTGAGTCTTAATGATATCGATGATGGCTTTCCCTTTGTTTACCCAAAACTAATAGATTGGGATCAACAAGGACCACTAAGTTTAAACACATTCGAGAATGATGAAGCAATAGTTGAGTTCATGGGACTTCGAGAAGGGATACCAAGTGGGGATCATAAATTTGGATTTATCATAGAACTTGGAAATGCAACATACTTTGGAGATTCTGCCCCACCCTCTAGTCATAAAAATGAGAAAAATAAATAGGATAGGTCGCTAGGTGAAAATTGAAAGACACCTTTAGACCAAGAAAAAGTAAAAATAAAGGATGTATCCAAAGGTGAAAACCTCTCCAAGGCGCCTAAGGAAAGAGGGTTGGAAAATCTTCCCATAAATCAAGAGAGATCACCATTTCTTATGGAAAAACTATAAGAAGCTAACTTTGGTACAAAAGATAATCCTAGAATCATTCATCTTGTAACATTTTTGACCACCGAAGAAAAACCTAAGTTAACTACTTTCTTCTCCAAGAGACAAATCAATTTTTGCATGGTCATTTGTCAATATTCCTGGTTTGGACCTCAAACTTGTTCTACATCATTTTCCATCGGTTTCAAATGCTAAACTAGTCCAATAGAAATTGAGAAAAATGCACCCACAGATCACCCTCTTAAGGAAATTTGTGTACTTCCTCAGAAGTAAATCTGAAGTTTTCAGATGGTTTAAGGAATTCAAATCCTTGGTTGAAAACTATATTGGTAGGAAAATTAAGTTCTTGAGGATGGATAACGGTGGTGAGTTTTGTTCGTCAAAATTTGACAAGTTCTATAAAACCCATGGTATTGAGAGACATAAGACAACTCCATACAACCCACATCAAAATGGAATTGTGGAGAGAATGGAGAGAATATTGATGGATAGGGCTAGGAGTATGCTAAGTGGTGTTGGACTTGAACAAAATTTTAGGGCTAAAATTGTAGCCACTGCATGCTAATTGATTAACAGATCTCCTACTTCGACACTTGTTGAAAAGACACCTATGAAAGCGTGGTCTGGTAAGAAGCCCTCGATGAGATATCTCAGAGTCTTTGGTTGTGAGGCATATGCTCATGTGTCTTGTGAGAAGAGATCTAAATTGGAGAACAAGGTAGTGAATTGTATCTTCATCAGCTATGGTGTGAGTGTGAAAGTGTACAAGCTTTGGGATCTAATTGTAGAGAAGGTTCTATATAGTAGAAGTGTGATCTTTTGTGAATTGAAACCTTCTACATTTGATCTACATCCAAAGAAGGAAGAGAAGCAAAAGGAGGTAGTTCAAATTCTACCTACTCCTAAGAGAGATGAAATACGTAATCTTGGTGGACTGGATGATGAGGAGAGCTCAAGAAGCTCTGAAAGCTTTGAATAAGAGCATGAACCTCAACCTCATTAGTTGATGAAGTCTACGCATGTTAGGTGGCAACCATATAGATTTGGGTATTCATTGTTGGATTCCAGTTGCATATTTTCTTTGATTGCTAACATTGATGAGCCTAGGACTATTAAAGAGGCTATGAGTATGCATGATAGAAATTCTTGGATGGAAACCATGAATGAAGAAATGTTTGCATTGAAAAATAATGTTGCATGTGATCTGGTACCTTTGCTTGAAGGATGGAAACCCGTTGGATGTAAATGGGCGTTCAAGAAGAAAATGGATCCTAATGGTAGTGTTGAGAAGCATAAGGCAAGGTTGATCATGAAGTGATATTCCCAGGTGGAAGGAATTGATTATAGGGATATTTTCTCTCCTGTAGCTAAGTTGATATCCATTTAGTTCTTGTTATCACTTTCAATAGTTCATGACTTGGAAGTTGAGAAAATGGATGTGAAGGTAAATTTCCTTCATGGCGACTTGGAGGAGGAAATTTATATGTCACATCTAGAGTATTTCATTAAGAAAGGTAAAGAGAATCTGGTGTGCAACTTGAATAAATATTTGTATGGTCTAAACAAATCTCCTTAGATGTGGTACCAAAATTTTGACTCCTACGTGTTGTCTTTTGGATTTTTAAGATCCAAATCTGACCATTGTGTCTATTACAAGATTGATAATGGTCACATTCTCATTATTATATTGTATGCAAATGATAAGTTGTTTATTGGGAATGGTAAGAGTATGATTTTAGATTTGAAGTCTTAGTTGTCAACATAGTTCTAAATGAAGGATCTAGGTGCAACAAGGTATATTTTGTGGATTGGTATCAAAAGAGATAGATCTAACAAAAAGATTTGGCTTAGCTAGAGCAAGTATGTGAACTCTGTGTTGGAGAGATTCAACATGACAACTTGCAAATAGTTAGTTGTTCCTGTAATGCAAGGGACAAATATTTCTATGGAGGATTATCCAAAATATCCTACCGAGATGGAGGACATGAACAAAATACCTTATACGAGTGTTGTTTGCAGCTTGATGTATGCTATGGTCTATATGAGGTCAGACATTTCCCAAGCAGTGGGAGTCCTTAGTCGGTTTATGGCTAATCTTGGACAGGTGCACTAGGATATGGTAAAGAGAGTGTTTAGGTATTTGTGGAGTACTTCTAAGTATGCCTTGTGTTTTCATGGTTATCCTACTAGACCACGTCATTCAATAAGAATTCATGGATATGTGGATTTAGATTGGGTAGGTGACATTGATAGTAGAAGATCCACTAGTGGATATGTTTTCATGATGTTTGGTGGTGCAATAAGTTGGATGTGTAAGCGGCAAGTTGTGGTCACTTTATCCACTATTGAAGAAAAGTAAATGAAAACTACTCATGCTTGCAAGGAAGCCATTTGCATTAAGAGACTGTGTTTAGATATTGGTTTTGATGCAAGACAAACTACTATCTATTGTGCCATATAAAGTTCTATTTATTCAACAAAGAATTGTACTTTCTAGGCCAAAACAAAGCACATTGATGTGTAGTTTCACTTTTTTGTGATATGGTGGAAGATGGAAAGGTTAACTTGAAAAATTTGGACACTTTTTTGAATGTTGCAAATGCACTGATAAAGCCAGTGAGCACAAAGAAGTTTAGATGGTATATCAAATCAAAGGGCCTTGTGACCTAAATCTGATACAAAGACTCCTGTGAGGTCTTCGACAAGTGGGAGAATGTTGGGATTAAGGTGTATCAACCTTAGGTTTCCCATGATTAAATAATTAATTTATTTTCTCTTATATTTCTGATTTAATTTATTAAATACAAAAATATAAGTGTCCACATTACTAAGGCAATTTGTGGGACCCGTTGGATAGTTGGCTTCCTACATGCAAGTTGAAAAAGTGTGATGATGTGAAACTTGTCATATGGGAATTCCTTTTGGAAGTGTCAAATGTTTAAATCTCCAAATTGTGCACTATGTTGACATGTGGTATTCTACTTTGATAGTTAACACTTGGTGGGGCCCGCTTGTGAGCACATTCTTTCTTTAGAGAAGGGGAAGTGTTAGAGAGTGACACTTATCACCTAGGCACTCATTCTAGAATTTTGCATTGTGAATTATCTAAGGAGGTGTGCCATGATCTTCCATGAGTCATTGGTTTGAGGAGTTAACTCATGCTTGTAAAGGAATTTCGCTAAACAAAGACAGTTGTCACTAGGAGTGACTAGGAGTCAAAGCTAAGTTTTATTTTGGTAGTGAAGCTATATTTTCTCTATGGGTATGCTTGCATATGAGGTTACTTTATTTTTGTTAGTTGCACACCTTGCATGTGGATCCCAAAGCTTGTATCCTTTAACACCATAACTATATCTAATGAAGATACATTTCACAACCTTATTCTCCAATTTTTTTGCTTCTCCTTTAGCACATGTGCATATGCCTCACAACCAAAAACTCTAAGATGTCTTAACGAAGGGTTGTAGCCTGACCATGCCTCTATAGGCATCTTATCAACAAGAGTTGATGTAAGATCTAACTGCTATTCAAGTAACAAGCAGTGGGAATAGCTTCAACCCAAAACCTTTGTTCTAGGCAACCACCAATCAACATTCTCCTAGCCTTCTCCATCTGTGTCTTGTTCATTATTTCTACAACTCCATTCTATTATGGAGAATATAGAGTTGTATTTTGTCTATAAATACCACAATCTTTATAGAATCTATCAGAGTCATTAGAGAAAAATTCATCGACATTATTAGTCCTCAAACATTTTATTTTCTTTCTAGTCTGCAACTCATCCAATGCTTTACATTCTTTAAAATGACTTAAAACTTTAGATTTACTCTTTAGAAAGTATACCCATTTCCTTCTACTATAATCATCAATAAATGAAACATAATATGTGGATTTTCCAATTGAAGGAACATCTGCAAGACCAAACACATCAAAATGAATAAGATCCAATACACCACAAGATTTATCAGAACTTGAGTAAAACTAAACACGGTTTTTTTTCCATAAATGTAATGCTCACAAAAATAAAATTCAAGATTACAATCAGATAACCCTTCAACAAGGTTTTTATTTTTCAAGTTCTTTAGACCCTTTTCTCCAATGTGGCCAAGTCTCTGGTACCATAACATAGTTTTCTCAACAGGTAACTTTGATTCAAAAGAAATAGCACCCTTGGGTACCTAGAAGCCATGACAATCTGCTGAAGATGAAACCCTCACCTCTTCCATAGATTTAGTTTTCACATAAGTACTATTGCACTCAATAGTGCATGAATCGATCTTATACAATGTGTCATATATGATACCTCTAATAATCACCATAGCACCTCTAACCATATTGTATCATGCATCAGAAAATACTACATACACACCTGCATCTATTAGTTTTCTCATAGATAAAAAAAATTATGTTAATCCAGGGATATGCAACACACCATTAATTCTTTTTATTCTACCATCAAGAAACTTGATTCTAACTTTACCACAACCAACAATATTTAAATAGGAATCATCACCCAAGTATACCTTAACTCCATAAAATTCTTCATATTCAGAAAACTAATCTCTATTAAAGGTCATATGGAAAGATACACCTGATTCAATTAACCATGTATCATTACCTACATGAGTTGCCAAAGCTGCAATGAATGTGTCACCATCTTCCTTCTTGAACTTAGAATTTGAATCAAATCTCTTATTTTTCTTCTTTTTTTCTTCTTTGTAGTCCTTACGAATATGTCTAGGCCTATTGCCGTTCCAACAAATAACTTTGGAATTTCCAATAGATTTGGATCTCCCCTTGGACTTGGATTTATCATGCTACTCATTCTTCTTTCCTTTTTCCTTAGGTCTTCCATGAACATTTAAGGACTCCTTGGCACTAATGGATACCTTTCTTCTCATCTCTTTAGAAAGAAAAGAACCCACCACATCTTCAATCTTCATTATAACAAAAGTACTCCTAATAGCCATAACAAGAGAATCCCATGAATCAAGCAAAGAACAAAGTAAGATCTGAAGTTTCTCCTCCTCATCCATTTTGACACCAACTGGTGCCAATTGAACCACCAACATATTGAATGCTTCCAAGTGGTTTGTAATTCTTCCACCCTCTTCCATTCTCAAGGAATGAAATCTATTCCCCAATAAAATATTTTTCACTAAAGATTTGGCTTGATACACTCACCAATTTTCTTCCATAGTTTTTGTGCATAGGTCTCTTTATGGACATTGATTAAAAAGGATTTTTCCAATAAAAATCTAATTAGACCCTTGTCTTTATGGTCTATAACATCATATTGAGTAGAGAAAGTAGGATCTACAAGCCTTGAAACATTCTCATCAACAACATCCCACAGATCTCGATCTATCAATAGACCCTCCATCTTCAGCTTCCACATTTCAAAATTATTTCCAAAAAAATTATCCACCTCTATTCTCCTTGATAAACTTTCCATCTAAAAATTCCTACAACAAGATCACAAAGTATCTTCTACACAAACTCCCACTCAAATCTAGATTAGTTCAAAAAACCCAACAACCCACAACTAAAACCAAAGGTTATTAGGCTCTAATACCACTTGTAAGGAAGCTAAGGTAGGGGAACAAATTCCTACACTAGTATTGAAAGGAGGATAATGTGAAAATTTACAAATCTTTACAAAATTTATAGAAACTTAAATAAAAATAAGCATAAATATCATGCATAAAAAAACATAGTGATTTACATGGGGAAAACCCTTTCAGGAGAAAAACCCCACACTCCAAAATCTGCCCAATATATTATTCAAAAATCATGAAGATTACAATATACTTGCAAAGAAAGCTTCTCACAGGATTATCACCAACTAGAGATCTAGAGGAAACACAACTACTATCAAACCCTCAGAATACATCACAATACATAGTCATAATATAACACCCTCATAAAATAGGGTTTCCTTCTAGGGAAAGTCAATCCAATAAAATATCAACCGTTGGATCTGAGATCTAATGATGAATGGTCTAGATTTACAATAATAATATATACATAAATTTTGGCTTTCAGGGGTGTTGCCCCTAAGCCCCACCAAGGCATGCAACCCTCAGACCCCCTGTTGAGGGGATAATCAACATAACATAAATATTCGCAAATCATCATAATGGAAATATATACATCTGTAATTCCCCAAGCCAATTTTCCAAGGAAAAAACCTAATGGAACATTTTTTTTGAATGAATGAAAGCAATTTCATTGATGTGATAACATGTCAAACTTTCACAATAATGTGCACACAAGTTTCATTTGAAACACAATAGCACAATGAAAAAGACAATAATACAACCTCACCATTGTATATGCAAGTAGCAAAAATGAAATACTTAAAAATCATGGGTTAAATCCACCATGACAAACCTATGACAGAGGGGATGACACCTAGATGATAATCAATTACTAACACACGATCATGTTCTCTTGCAATACCACACTAGGAGAGGATGAGGGAATCATCAACCTCAAATCTACACGTAGACACACTTTACAACAATAAACACAAGGTACAACCATCAAAATGAGTTTTCCTAAACAAGAGGCAAAAACCCTCCACTAACTGGAATGGCAATAGGCCACTTCTAGGAATCAACACACTTTCCAAGGAAAGGAGATGCCATAAATATTGATGTATGACACTTTTTGATGAAATGACATGGGAAGACTCACAAGAACAAGGGGGGGAACTTTCATACACAATATTTTCTCAAGAAATGATCAAAATACCCTTCAAACAATGAACGAAGAAAAAAAAAAAGCAACTAAGGATCCTAGGGCCCATGTGGGACACTATCACCCAAGTGTAGGTGTACCTTCCTAGCACTACGGTCCAATTCTAGTGCTAGAGTCCTAGCCAAAGAGAAAACTCAAGCTAGGTTTGGTCCCCAGGATATGCAAACACCTAGGAACTACCTAAGACTGCACTCAACAAATGATGGACTCAAAAAATGACAAAACAACATAGGGCCAACTAGAGCATTTTATTTCTCAATTATTTGACACGCTAGATGCATGAAGGAGAAGATTTATAGGGGTATTGCATCCTCCCTAATGCTCCTACCTGTTTCCCTAAGAAATAAAACACATGGGGAAGGAGATACACTACTTCCCATACTCTTCAAGAACACACGAGGAACCCCTAAATACACCAATTCCCTAAGAGGAGGCACCTACAAACCAACTACCCACCAAAGGCCTGCAACATAACATAGAACCATTTTATAAACATGAAGGTTCATTTTAAAACTCAAATAAAGATTCTTGAGTTCATTTTAGATCCAAAACTGAATGTTCTCCATGCTTATTTTAACTAATCATTGCAACATAATGGAAAACATACATGTGTGCTTGAATCCAATGTTGAGGCATGTAAATATAATTATAACACTAGCACCACTTATGTGGCATGATTATATTCCATCCACTAGGGAGGCCCAATAACATGTTACAATTACAAGAGGACTCAAATGTCCTTCAACATCAATTACATCATATAAAGAAAATGGAAGAAAGAATGAAATAATTTTTACCAACTTGAAGTCGTCTTCAACTCCAACCATGATCCTTTGGTCCCAAATAGTGGTTTCCACATCACCCAACCATGGGGAATCAAAATATACACTCTCATTGTGCCAAGAGATAGTCAAATGGGCCACACGCACACACTCACACCAAACAAATTAGGAGAAGACTTACACACGCACCATACATGGAGTATACACTTATCATGCACATCACATAAATTAACACAACCAACATCACAAGATGGATCAAATACAAGTGCCCATTGGCACAAACACTAATTGCATAACATAAATATCATTGGGACAACTTACCAATGGCATAGCACAAAGATCATAATTTGGTAAACTCACCAATGATATAACACAAATATCACCATTGGGAAAACTCACCAATGGAATAACACATTAATCATCATTGGGAAAACTCACCAATGGCATCACAAACACACTAGATACTAGGATAAGATGATAAAGAGCTATTTAGGGAGTGTCATCATGGTGCTCATTGTATGACATCTCATGGAACCTAGTAATCCTCACATATTGACGAGGATACTTGATCCTACAAAACCCAAGCTCCCTGAGCTGACATGTTTTCCTAAACATCCTTAGTCTATATAAGCACTTAATGTATGAGAGGGGATTCCATTATCTTGGTTAATTAATTACCCATGTTTCATTAGTTTTCACTTGATTAAAAGACTCACCAACCATGATCAAGCCTACAATTCACTTTAGGTCAGCCTGACATGTTGAAATCCACTCCCTTAACCCTCTCTAGTACCTTCATCCTAGGCTCATCACACTCTCTAATGAGTGTAACATGGAAAACAATACATATAAGCTTCATGACATAAAAATCTCTCAAAAACTTTGAAACCATGATCTTAAAATGATCCTTATGAAAATCCATTAAGGAGACTCTAATTTCCCCAAAATAAATCATTCAATTTTATTTTTAAATTCAAATTTTACTATTATTTTTTCAACACAAAACCAAAAAATTTAACCATCCACCATTCAAATACCTTCAATTTTTACTTTTTTCAAATATCAAAATTAAAAAAAAAAAAGTACCCTTTGGCTCAAAACATGTACAACAATCATTTCATAAAATTTAATTTAATTTTTGGACATTTTAGAAAATTTTAGCATTATGAGGGTACGTTTTGGATTTTTCCAAAATTTACAAAAAAAAATTAATTCCTTCATGCATTTCAAATTTGAAACTATATTAGGTGTGCTAATGTTCCACCAATCACATACCAAAAAATCAAAATAAAAAACAATGTACAATAGAGGAAAAATATGTAACTTACCTCAAATTTTGTAAATGAAGCATTCACAACAAACTCCACACAAACATGAGAGAGAGATTCCAATCCCACACACAATAACACACCCATTCCTATCTCATTGCTTTGAATCCCATCTAGTGTCATTTCCAATTGCACCCACAATTCTATTCTCAAAAATTGGTAAGGAAAGGGTTTTGAGAGCCCATTTTTTCCCATAACAAAGAATGAAAATAATATGTTGTCTTTTTCCCTTTTTAATCTATTTTTCTCTATTTCATATTTTCCTATTTTCTTAATTTCTTAATTTTATTTATTTCTAATTTATCAATTTTACCATTTGAATAAAATAAACACACAACACTAATTCCTTTTGAATATTTTAATTAAATGATTAAATCGAATATATACACATTCCTAACCCAAGGAAATTTTCACAAAATAAATAAATAACTTAACATTATTTTTATTCTATTTTTCCCCTTTCCCAAAACGTAAAAATATTTATATAACCAAAATAAGAAATCACGTAAATTCCTAACATTTCATTTAAGAAAAACATAGAATTTAAACCATTAATTAAATAAGACATTTACTGGCAATTCACAACATAGAAAAAATCCAAAATTTCCTTCAATTCAAATCTAGGTTCACACAAGGTCAAACATGAAAAATACCATACTCGATTTGAGTAGGATTGGGGAATAAAATAGGGAGGCCTAGTGTGACATCTATGAAATAAACACCATTGGGGAAATAACTCATACGTATGTAGCTAGGTGAAGAAATAAACTTGTACCTGTAACCACTTAACACATGTCAAGGGTACCTGCTCAATGTATATATATCTGAAGCATAAAATAATCATCCAATGAGGTATAATAGCATAAAAAATAAGAGTAACACCCATACAATCATTTATATAAATTATTAAAATTAAATATCCATAATCAAGTTCACATTTAATTACTACATAATATACACATCTCTGAACTGAAGCATACCAATAAGCTAGGCATATAAACATACATAATTTCATAAACCGACAATTTTGAAGAGCCTCATCTCAAAACATGCAATGGTTCACACACACTATTTGGGGCAAGAATAACAACCACAACAAAAATCACAAGGAAAATAGTGAAGCTGAAACTCCAATCTCATATCTCAAAGTTGTAAATGGGAGGGGTATTACATCTTTCCAAAATAATATCTAACTAACATGTTTCTTGTCTTTAGGAAATAAAAAATATCAACCATAGCTTAAATTTTCTTATAATTATATTTTTGGCATTGTAATTTTAAAGCACATCACAAATTAAAACATAGATAACTTGGTCCAAAAACAAGATGTGACAGATTTCTTCCAACATACCATTCCATTGGAGCCTGGTACAAATCCCTTTAGATAAAATCAACATCCCATCAACCCCACTCTTGCTCCTAAAATGAAAAAGGAACTAATGAAGCTAAAATGAGGTATAATTAAACCAATCATATATTTTGAGTGAGGATCTAACCTTATTCTAGCAAGGAAAATTATGCATGGATTTTTTAAATCTAAATATTATGTCCCTCGAGGACACTTGTCAACTTCCTTGTATGGACCATTTTTTGCAGCAAGTAATAGGATCTCAGTTAATGTCCATGATGGACAACATCTTGGGATTCAATAAAGTTATGGAAAAGGAATCTAAGTAGTATAAAACATCCTTTGCCATGCCATGGGGAATATTTCTTACATTTAAATTCCATATGGGTTGAAGCATGTTGGAGCCACATTTTAAATATCCATGGATGCCACCTTTTTTAGCCTTATAAGTGAAATTATGGTTGTCTACCAAGACGATATGACTACATACTCCAAAGATCAAGATGATCACTACAAGTATTTGGAGTTGATCTTCTAGAGATGCTTAGAATATAAGATTTCATTGAATCCAAAGAAATTTACTTCCTATGTGGAAGAAGAAAAGCTTCTTGGATATATTATGTCTAAGGAGGGTTTGAGGATTGATCTAAAACATGTCAAATAAATTGACCTCATCCCTCAATCCAAAACAATCAAGGAAATCCAATAACTCTTTGGATAAATAAATTTTGTTAGGAGGTTTGTTCCTAACTTTATTGAGAAAATAAATTCCATTTCAAAAATTTCAAAAAAGGGATATTCATCAAGTTGGGATAAGGAATCAAGTGATTCCTTTGTAGAAATCATATATGCACTCAAGAAGGTGCTAGTATTGGCAAGCACAAATTATTCAAGGAATTTTCAAAATTATTTTCTTTTACCTCATTTTACATTATTGTTTTTATTCTACTATAGAATAATTATGAGGGATATTAACAACCACTAGCTTCTTTTAGTAATTCCTTATGAGATTTTGAGTTGGACTATTGCATAATGGAAAATCATCCTTATTCCCTTGTTAAGATAATGAATAATTTCAAACCTTATATTGTAGGATCCAAGATTGATGCCTTTATGCTACAAACAATAGTTCAATACGTCTTTGTGCAATAGGAGGCATCATTCAAGATATGTAGATGGATCAATAATATTCAAGAGTATGAAATGGAGGTGAAGACAAACAAGCTAGTGAGAGATCAAGGCCTTGCTAAATCAATGGTTGATGTTAATTTGGATGTAGTTGAGGTCCATTAGGTGAACTCTAATCCATATTTTATTACATTGGTATGATGATATTATATTTTATTTGGAAAATTTAAGTTTTCCTCTTGATCTAAATAATAATCAAAGGAGAGCACTGAATCATGAAGATTAGATATATGTGATGCTCAAATCTCAATTAATATGGAGGAACATCAATGGTGTAGTCTTAAGATGTTTAGATGAGGAGCAATCTACAAGAGTGGTTGAGGAATACCACCAAAAATTAAGTGGTGGAAATTTTATGTCAAAATCACGGCTCATATATTATGAGGGTGGGTTATTGGTGGCCCACATTATTGATGTAAGCAAGATGGTTGACACTCACTATCCAACACAAAAAAACCTGATTCAAACAAGGAAATCTGTCCTTGAACACACAAACACCCAATTGTCCTAAACTCTCACCAATAGGCTTCTAGCCTTCAAAAATCAACAAATAGAGATATCTTTTAGAGAAGGCCGTACAATGGCCAAAAAAACTTCAATTTGGACTTCCCACAAAACCAACACAACTTTCTCAAAATATTACAAGTGATCTTTTTGACACAACCTTGAGAAACAACAAACTACCCTTGTTTAGACTACTAGATTAGCCCTCTTTTACAAAGGAGGTCCCTCAAAATCTTCAATTTTTCATTGAAACTCTTTAGAAAATCACAAATTTTCTATCAAAACTCCAAATTCCAACATCTATTCTCAGTTTCAAGACTCCTAGGGCATTGATCCAACAAACCCTCACATTTCATGCATAAAGGCTAGGGTTTAATGAAACTAACATCACTCGGGTTTTCCTGACACACCCAATGCATCAAACACCTTAAAAATTCCCTACACAAGCTCACCAAATCATTACATTGACCAATATTTCACTGTTTTGTCAAAACCCTGTCTTGGCACCTTCATTTCACATAGAAAATCACCCAAATTTACTCTAGGGCATCATCCCACTTCATACAAACTCAACTCCTCTACCTACAACCCATGGAAACACCTAAATTACAATGTTTAGGACCAATTCCACAAGAAATAGTAAGTAAAAAAAGTGGAATGGGTCATATCACCATTTTAGAAGGAGATCAAACCTAAAAACAAAGAATTACAGGTTGCTTCAAAAATTTGATGAAAGCTCACTCAAATCTTAATCTTAGAACCTCAAAATAGATTCAAATGAAAGCTATTCCTATTCTCTACAAATAAAATGAGTTTTAGAGCATTTGAGGCCTATACAGGACCGTATAGAATGAACAAAGTTTAGGAAAATAGGAAAATAGCAGAAAATGGCATTGTATTAGTGAGAAATATTCAAAACATTGTTCAATAACCTCTAGTTTGAGCCTTTTGAGGCCTTAAAATACATTTTCAATTCACGTTTCACTTTCCCAATGCCTATACCTACCTTTTGAACTACGTTAACCTTTCAAATTCTCTCAAAATTGCATTTTGACAACTTTTCTTCTTGACAACATTTTTTGCATTTTGAGCAACTTTTACCTATTTGATACTTAAGACTCAAACACCAACTTATTACATAAAAGATGGTCTCCAAAGACCTTATTTTGCATGAATAGACTCTATTTAATCCAAACCACCATACTAACCAACCTATTACATCTTCAAATGAACAAATTTCGACCATAAGGCCTAGGTGCTCCCACACCAATTATTAAGAGATGTGGCCAAATTTGCAAAAAAATAAAATAATGCTTATTAGAATTTTCTAGTAAGTTAAAATTTGTAGGTGCACTCCCCCTTACAACCATTTCAATGGAAGCTTCTTTCTGGTAGTGGGGCATAGAATTTATAGGGAGATAACAATGAAATCCAATGGATACAAGTGGATATTAGTGACCAATGATTATTTCACAAAATGGGTTGAAGAAATCCCTACAATAAATGCTACATAAAAATAGTAATTGATTTTCTACTAAATATTATCATTACCAAGTTTGGTGTGCCATCCAGAAGAGTTGTTGATAATGTAATGTGTTTTAGATCCTACTATTTTATTGCAATGTGCTCATGATATGGGATCTCATCAACACATTAATCCCCTTATCATTCATAGGGAAATGGACAAGCTAAGTCTAACAACAAATGCATCATGAATATCTTTAGGAAAACTTTGAATGCAAATAAGAAAACATGGGATGATAAACTAAAATTTATTGTTTATATAAATAGAATAACTTGGAAGAAAGATACTTGTAAGAGTCCATTTAAGTTAGTAAATGTTATTGAGGCCAGGTTATCAATCATCCTTGAATTACTAGTCTACAAACTGTTATAGCAAATTGATGATGAAGAAGAAAGTGTCATTTACCAAAGAGTATATAATTTGACCAAGCTTGAATAAACGAGGGCCAATGAGATAATTTTATTGAGGTAGTAGAAATGAAGTGCCTCTTTCATAAGAGGACTATCAAGAGGGAGTTTTAGATTGGGGATCTTGTCCTCATGTGGAATTCCAAAACTAAATATAAGAGAAATCATGGAAATTTTGATGCCTTATGGGTTGGGCCTTATCAAATTGTTAAAGGATGTGATCAAGGAAATTTATACCTCAAGAGCCTTGATAGACATCTCATGGAGCTTCCAATTCATGGTCAACATCTCAAGAATTATTTCTCCTAAGAGTAAGATTCCATAAACCTTTATAATAAGTTGTCTTTTTTGTGTCTATTTATTTTTGTGTATATATTATGTGGTGTTGTGTGGGTTTGTACAATCATTATCCTAATTTTATCATGATCAAGTGTATGTTATCCTAATATTTTATCTTGTCCTTTTTGTTCCACTCCCATATATTTGAATTCTCATCACGCCTACAAGAGAAACACATCCCCAACTAGAGCCAATGTTGACACCATAATTTTTTACATCTCATTTTTCTTTTCTCTATTCCAAAGGTTGTACATTTGAATTTATCCACCCTTTGGTGATAACCAATTTGAGAATTATTAAATAGATCCTCTAAGTGTCAAATTATCCAAGGACTCATAAAAATCCTAAGTTTGGGATGTCTCCATTATTTCCCTACATATTTCATGTGTTTTCAAAGTTTTGAGATTTTGAGAGTGTCCATACATTCTTTCCCTTCCTATCAATCCTAAAATCCCACCTTGAACCTTTGTAAAAAATTCTTGTCATTTTTTCAATATTTTAGGTTCTTCCTTACCTTGGTACATGTTCCCTTATTTCCTCACTTCCCCCACCCCAATCCTTTCTTTCTCAAAATTGTGCTAAGTGTTTTTTTTTTGGACTTTCAATGTATTTCTAACTCCCATGCCAATTTTGATGCTTATATAGATTCTTGATGAGGATTATTTGATGGAAAAATTCTAAAAATGAAGTGTTTTCAAGTCACTTTTTCAAAGCATCGAGGTGAAATTCACTACTTCCCTTATTCACAAATTAAAAGAAATTTTATTTTCAAGGTAGTGAGTATCATCTACCCCCATCCCATAGAAGGAAAGTTGAGACTAGCTCAATGGCACAATAAATGAAGATATTGTGTTGTTCTAATTTGGAGTGGTGGGGTTCTTTGTGCTCCTATTAATGGTATCAAGGAGTCACCAACTCGATCATTTTCATGTTCCTAAATTTGGTATTTTATGGCCACTTTTATATTTTTAGAGGATAGTGATATTTTGGTAACCATGAGAACATTTGACAAGGTTCCTAATAGTACCCAAGACCCTAGCATGGTCTAAGTTCCTAACAAAGTTTTAAACATCAAAATTGATGAAGAGTTCCAATTGGGAAGCTTATCTCTAGCACTTAGGAAGTTGTTGAATGAGTAATTTATAATTTCTTGAAGCTAGTGATATGATTAACATGGGGCCATTGGATCTTATCTCTATCTCCCTAGTTCCTCAAGGTTCCCATTTTCAACCTTTCATCTACCTTGCAAAACTCTTCCCACTCCCTTTTAGACTTTGGGTCCTGACAAAAAAGTTTCAACTAGCACTTTTAGTTCCTACTCCCCATTTATCTCTACCTCCTAATCTCCATATGGCCTTACCTTTTTTTCTTCACGAAACTCTCACTCTCTATGGACTTGGAACCTTAAGTTCCAAATCCTTGTTTCCTCCTACACCCCAAATTCCCTTCTTGCAAGTTTCCTCATATTTTATTTTTAAACCTTAAGCCCCAACAAAGACCTAGAATCTTATGTTCTGACTCCCTAGTTTTTTTCTAGTGTCCAATCCCTAACATGTGTTCACTTTCCCCCTCCTTTCATACATTGGACCCCAATTCAAATCTATAACCTTTTGTTCTAGTTCCAATTTACTCTCCACCTCCCTATCCCGACAATACCCAAGAAGAATATGGACTCCACTTAAAAATATAGGTTCCAAGTTCTCATTCCATCTAGTGACCTAAGCCTAACCAACATGTTCCTAGGATCCATTTCTACCCAGACATTTGAACCTGGCCTATATGAACTTAAAGTTTCATTTTCTTGTTTTATATTGAAACTCGGTGTCCACTAGTATTATACAATTTTGAGTTCATCCTATAACTCGGTGTCCACTAGTATTATACTCCATTGATGAATAAAAGTATTGAAAAATAAATTACAATAGCTTTCCATACTTTGTGGGTACATAAGAACATGATTGAGTCAAATTTAAGATACCCAAATGATGAAAACATGATGTGGAGTTATAAGAACCCCCTTTAATTGTTTTGGTTGTTAATTTTTTAGATTTTCTTGCAAGCTTGCATATTTCCCACTCTGGCACAACTTATAGTGGGGTACAAGGACCTTCATTTTCATTATTGTGAGTGATGGAAAAAATGTTATAGAGAAGTAAGAAGAATAGATTTTTAGATATCTAGAGTTTCAACTCCAATAAAGGGAACAAACTTATTAATATGTTTTGATGATCTAAGTTCATCCCAAATTTGTAATGAACTTAATGTGATCTTTGAACAGTGATTTTAAAATGTGTAATTGACCATGATTGACTCTCTCCATTGGCATTGTATTCATTTCTATATGTATATATGATCATTTGGTTAGACAAATGACTATAAATATCCTACAAATATTTTTCATGGTATATTTTCAAAATAATAAAGGAATAGTTTAATATTATCCATGAATTCCTAAGTAGACTCATTTAATATTCTATAAATTTTGTTATTTATTTTAATGCATGTGTAGAAGCCTATTTTAATTGTGTATTCTAAGGGATATGGTATTTAGTGATAACCTTCATTAAGGTGTCATAGCAAGGTATTAATCATTTCATCTTTAATGAATCCATGGCTATGTTTTATTACTATATTGGCACCAATCTTCTATTGACTCCACCTCTCATCACCCCAATACATTAAAATAAATCAATCATAATCACCTTCTTCAGTTGTGCTATTTTATTTATTCCATGCTTTCATGTATGAGTACATAACAATAATAAGGGCTGTTTATCTATATTTTACCAATTCTACATGGTAATCCTTTATTGTTATATAAGGTGCATAACTTTAAATTTTAAAGCTAGCATATAGGTATGTTGTAACAACCAAAATAAGGGTACACCATACAATGGGTATGGTTTATGGCAAGGTAAGTATTTGATCATAGTAAATATCATCTAACTCATCACTTGAGGGATTCTCCCCTTGGTCCTGTAAAACCAAAAGTGAAGGAGGTCCTACCCAACTCAATAATTGGCCCTTAATTCCCCAACCTAAATATAGGTTTTGTGGTACTCTTACCAAGTTTGACGCCCTTGACACTTGGGAGATTATCTATCCTTAATAATTTGGGACTCACAACTCATATCACCAATAGAGCCCAAGGGATCCTAGAGATTGTTTTTGGTTCTCATCTCATACATGTGCCTCATCTCAAGTAATTTTTGGTTGACTATAGTGACGATCATGAGATGAGGAAGATAATATTTTTAAGGTTAATTACTTTCTAGATGAAAACTTTTGGAATTGTAGAAGTGGAAAATGAGGTGTTAGATGATGATAAGGTTGTAAGTGATAGATATAATAAAAAAAGGGATTTTTAAGTTTCTAATTGCTCATGCATATCAATAAAAATTAGAAGAATAATAATTGGAGGATATTAGCAAAACAATTCATGACTTCAAAAAATATGGCTAGAAAAAATAATAGAGTTACAAAAATTTGGCATAAAGATTAAAGAGAACGGGGGAATGTCTAAAAATTAAAAATACAAGAAGTGTATATATTTTAGGCCACCATACGAGAATCCATCCAAATAAAAGGAATCAAAAGAGTTAAAGAAACAAGATCCCAAGAAAAAATAGGTAGGTAAGAAAAGAAAGAAACTAGAGGCTCTAGCAAAAAACTTGAGCATTCTAGGAGAGGATGAAGAGTAGAAAGAGGAGAAACCTCTCATTAAGTAAAAGGAAAATATCAGTTTTACAATGAAGGAAACTTCCCAAGAGATTCAAGATTCTCTGACTACTCCAATATCTTAGGTTTCTATATTACAAGAACAAGTTCCAAAACAGGTACCTATGTTCCCCTTGTATATTCCTATTTCTACTTGTGTTTCTAAAACTTCATCTCAAATCCCTATACCTACATCTCCTCCACCTCTTCCAATATAAAAAATCTATAATTATTTTGGAATTATTGTTCTACTTGCTACCAATAAACCTACTTCTCCATCTCCCCAAGAAAATTATGCAAATATTATTCATGGAAAAATTATCACTCCATATTCTTCACTTACTGGAAAGCTTGTTATAGAATATTTCTCTCAAGATGTGCCACTTGTCATTCCACCCACTATAAGGAATTGTTTTCCTTTTCCACCCCATTTTCCTCCTATTTTTCTAAACATAGAGATGGTAGCACATCAAATAGAACAAATATCTAAATCTAAAGAAGATGGATCCCAAGCTATCTAAGGAAAAACCAAGGAAAAGGAAGTTGAGGAGAAAGGAATAAAAATAAAGTGAGAAATGCATTGAGATAAGAAATTGAACATAAAGAAGAAGAATTTATCTCAAAGCATGAAGAAGAGAAGAAGAAAAAAGGATGTGGCACAAGAAAAATAGACACATTCAAAGCTATGGATGATAAGATTTTAATAAGTTGAGTGATTCATGGATGAAATAGAAAATTAATTAAAACAAGAGAAGCTAACGGGAAAGGAACAAAATCAAAATGCTACACAATCAACTCCACTTCAAGTGAATAAATTTCTAGTTCCTCCACCTCACCAAACTAATGTGTCAATAGTCCCAAATTTCTTGGACATCAACATACAAAAGTGGAAGAAGATAATATAGAAATTCTCTTCATATTTCTCTTCCATTACAACCATGATAAAAATATCATACACCAAAAATAAGCCCAGATTTTTTTTCCATACCTATAGATGCTTTAGGATTAATTATTATACAGGTTTTCATTCCAATGGTCAACAAGGATAATAGGGAGGTAATACCTATAGATTATCATATTACAAGAGTCAATATGGGTAAACAAACAAGGGAAGCTAATATTTATAATTGTCTCTAAGACTGGAAGACCAAATAGGAATTGAAATAATATGTTCCCTAGTTGACCTCTTAATTCAAACATGTCGTGAGCTCCCTACAATAATTGGATGGAAATCTCAAATCTATAGTGGTAATTTCCTTGAGAAATTATTCACCTTGGATGAAATTAAATGCATAGCATCTTCTACCAAGTGGTGGATGAGTGACCTCATTGTTGATGGTCTCAAGGTCATTGATGAGACAATGATTGCATATGATAAGGTCAAGGACAATGGAGATATGGTAAATGTTGGAAGTTTTTCATTGATCTACTTGTTGGCAACATGAGTGTGGATGTACAGTATGTAGATATAGTGTTGTCATTAATGTCAACATTGTGGTTTGATATGAAGATTGATGTGCAGACTGATTGGTGAAGCATGAGTGTGTATGAGAATGATAATCCAGTGCATAGATTGAAGAATTTTTGGTCTAGTGCAGACAGTTGAGTGGAAGAATTGGCTAAGTGTCAAAACATAGTTTTCAGTGTACAAAGCATCAGTTTTTTGTTCACATTGGTCTAACTTGAATTTTTCTCTATGGTTCTAAGGAAATTTTTTGGATGTCAAAAGAGTTTAAATCCAAAGTTTCATGCCTTTTGGCCCTCTGGTTCAAAAGTTATGAGTAACAAAATATTGGGTTTTCTAGTGCAAAGTATGTGTTTTGTTCAGTCTGCACTTTAGCACAGAATAATATCTAGTCTTACAGATTCATGGAGGTGTTTACAGGTGCTAGTATCATCTAAGTTCCAAGTGGCGTAAAGTTTGTAGGTCTGCATGTTGGTTTGAGGATGATATGTTGGCCTATTTTGATGGTAGGTCTCTAGCGGTACCGACCTAATATGTTTAAGGGTATGTGGAGTTTAAATAAGTGTTGATGCATTATGTGGGAGCTATTATAGGTCCATGCCAACCTATTTGGATTTTTTATAAGTTTTTATTGTGGCATGAAGTATGTTTTGGGCTAACAAGTTATTATGTTGTACGATACATCTAATTAGTCTAACCTAATTGATGTTGCAAGATTTTGCAGATGTAATGGGTATAAGTATAAGATCCTTTTGGTGTTGGAGGAGGATGATAGTGAATATACAAGTGCTGCTCATTTGAATTGTGTGAATGTAATGTGAATGCAGAGAAGAGTAGAGTGTTAGATCATAATGGTATGAAGTGTGTAAACTCGATATATTGAGCTTCAGTGGAACTATAATTCCTGCATATTGTAGATGCAATTGTAGAAGTTCCAATCTTGGCAGTGAGCCACCCCTTTTCTTCTATCTTTCTTTTATTCTGTGGGAAGTAAGTCTACTAGAACAATGAGTCCACCTGCAGTGATCATTTATGCAATATGTTGTAACCGGTTATAATATATTGTGAGCTAATCCTCACTGTGGTTTTTCCCTTTTTGGGTTTTCCACGTAAAAATCTAGTTTTCATGTGTTATGTGCTTTTGATGGTTTCTTTCATACTTTCCTTTCCCACTGCAAATTGAATATGCTATGTGGAATGAATCTTTAAATGTTTAAGTGGTTTTAGAGAATACTAATGCACCCCCCTCTTAGTATTTCAGGTGTTTAATAATTGGTATCAAAGCTTGTTTCCTTGGAAGAAGCTAAATCACTTGAGGAAGGTCTTGGAGATTGAACACGTGATTGTTAGAAGATATCCTACTCCTTCAGAAGGAATTCTTGTTGTTGGATTCACTGAAGAAGATTGCATGGTTGACATGAATGGAGAACTCAAAATAGCCCTTGAAGATATGGAAAGGACTGACAGTGAGAACAAATATCTAAAGGGAAATGTCAAGGAAGCATATAAATGCATCATAAAATTGAGAGAACAAATCATGAAATTCAGAGAAAGACATAAGGAGGTCAATGAGCAGTTGAAGTAGGAAAATGAAACAATTACCAGTATGAAACTGCAAATTGAAGAAGGAAAAGGAGTTGAAGAATGCATGAATGCTAATATGAAAAGAAAATATGAAGAATGTTCAAAACTTGAAGAAAAAGTTGTAACGTTGAGATTAGATCTAGAGAAAGAAAAGAATCAAGAAGATAAATTCAAGATGAGCTCTACAATGCTTGATGAAATGATTGCAAATTAGAATAATTCTAAAGACAAAGGTGGATTAGGATTTGAAAAAGGAGAAAGTTCAAAAGTAGATCAGACACCAAGTGTTGAAAATAAGAATAATGAACAAGAAGAATAGAGACAAGAAGAACAATGGCAAGAAGGTCCAAAATCAAAGGAAAGACTTCAAAATACCACCAATCAGACAACCAAATGCACAAAGGTACTTGTTGTCACATAAAACTACACCCTATTAAACAAGAGTTCAGTGTTCTAATGACACAATGGAAACAATCTCAAGATGTGGGACCTTGCGCGAATGAGGTTGAATCTTCGGAGAAGGTCGGCTTGCTCTTCTAAAGTAAGTGCAAATTTGTTGGTCTAACCCAACACATGAAACCTATTACTACCCTAATTTAACAAATCGAAGAGGCAAAGGGATAGAAGGAGAACATGAAATGAAAGGAAGGTGATGCATCAAGATAGAAATGTGTTTCTTCTTTGCTTTAGATTGCACAAAATATCAATAAATCGGCTAAAACAAGCATTCAAACATGAAGGTAAGATATTTTTACTCAAACATGCAATAAATACCTATGATAATAGTAAGATTGTATTGATATGATGCATACAAGCTAGACTTTACAATGGAAAAATGCAAAATACAGTGTCTGCAAAAGAAAACTGTGAGAGGAGCCCAAAAGAAGAACCCTTTGAAAATATACAAGTGTTGCCTTTATAGTTTAGGCATAACTAAGATGAACATTAACCAAACAATAACCCAACTAGGGTTAGCAAATCTTATCAAAGAAGCATGATATCTAGCCAAAAAATCCATGCCTAGAACAAGAATGGTTGCCATACTTGCTATGAAAACTGCACCAAGAAGATCTTGGAGATAACAAGGCTTGCACACCATCCACCTTGTTGTGAAGATTTTCTTGGAAAATCCATCCAAAATCCTCCATGAAATCTATGATTTGGGTATGGAATCGATCAGAAGGGACACACAACAATAGTGAATAAGCATGGCCACCACAAATCCACTTGGAGAAGTCAAAATAATGCATTAAAGTCATCCTTGAAACCTTAAAAACCATGTCTGGTAGCTAGGAGGTAGTTGCACATTAATGGCATTGTTGAACAAAAATACGCCAATCCATGGATCATCGAGGTGTTAGGCCCAAAAAAATGCCTTTGCAAGCAATTGAATGAAATGGTTTAAACACCCAAAAATATGTCCTTGTTGGATATTGGTGATTGAGCTGTCAGAGGTCGAGACTAGGGCATTGGACCTACCTCATGCTTATGCCTTCACCAAAATTTATGCATACTAGCATTGAACATCAAAGATCAGGCATCAAGTCATCAGAGGTCGAGCGTTGGGCCCACAACTTACTGTGTACCAAAGGGAGAACAGAGGAGGAAACCATGATGTCCAAAGGAACCATCAAGGTTGGAGAGAAGGGTTACCTCCTATCAAAGAAAGGTAAGAAGTAAAGGAGAAGGCCGACATTTGAAAACTCAACAGTTAGCCAAATTTTGGGAGAAAAGAGTGAAAGTGAGAAGGAGAAGGAAGAAAGCAAAAGGTTCAAAGTCCAAACGCAAGAGGTGAGATTTCAGAGATCGGACCTCGGACTGTCAGAGGTCAGACATTGGACTGTCGAGCAACGGTCAATGAAGGGAGCAGAAGAAGATAAAGGGGAAGGCCAATGGCCAACCCCCGAAAGCTTGGTGAAAATGGAGAAAGGAGATGAAGGAGGTAAAAGGATGGAAGAAGAGAGATTGGTAAGGGGTAAAGGGTAAGGCCAAATGCCGACACCCAAAACACTTAGAAGAAGAAAGGGAAGGAAGAGAAGAAGGGGAAAGAGTGATGGAGAAAGCATGCAAGGTAAGCAAGAGACAACTTGAAAACCCAAAAATTTGGGACTTAGCCAATTTTAGGAACCCTCAAGGAAAATTCATGCAAGATGGCCCATGTAGGATCTCTCAGATCAGACTTAGTGATGGGTCATCTAAGGGTGGCATGAAATTTCAATAGTACCCATCTTTTAATGGTTACTATTCTTCCCAAAATAAGTTTGGACACAGGGTTATGGAATGTAGAAGCAGGATGAATCAGAATATTTAATCATTTCTTGGTCAGTGCTTTACATGCAATAGGTTTGGCCACAAGGCTAGTGAATGCAGAAACCAGATAATGAATGGTTATATCAATAGTATGAGGTTTCAATCCTTCAATGGCTACTATTATGCATACAATATATTTGGGAATAAAGCTAATTAATGTAGATCTAGAATGGATGGAAGTAAGCTTATTCAAAATGTTCTCACTTGTTACAATTGTAATAGACCGAGACATATTTCTAAATTTTGTAGAAGCAAGAATGTGAAGAAGAATGATTCAATGAAAAAGGTTGATCTAGTAGAGATGAAGAAATAGATGGACAAGATTTGGAGAAAGAAGGAAGATAGTGAGACTAAGCCTGAGTCTGTATCAACATCTAGTGCAAATGTTTCCTCTAGAAACTAAGTAGAAAGGATTGGCTTAGGGGGAGCATTAAAAGAAGATCATTTATCCCCAACTACAGAAATGATGTTGATGCTTCAACACATTGTAATAAGGTGTAGGTTGGTAGGGTCAACCTATTGGTGAAAGAACAATGAAAGAATTGAGTTGCGGAAGTTTGCAAAGCATTTGAAGTTGATTGTGCATACAGTTAGGGTTTTTAATAGCTTTTAAAAATGTGCATTCAATGCAAAATAGGTCAGTTCAAAAAGGTTATAACTAATTTCATATTCAATCTAAGTCATTTGTAAATGAGCATTTGAGGAGAGAAGAGCAGTAAAAGAGAGAGGTGAAGCATTTCAGAAGTTCATGCACACGAAACCCTAACTAGAAAGCAATCAAAAGGTATTTACAAACTTCTATCTTGCCCTAAGTTTTCAAAAGTGTTTTGAAGTGTTGGAAAATGTATACACCACAAGTAGTTGAGGTAGAGGATCATCCCCATCCTAAATTCAAATGGAATCCTGATAAATCCCTGGTGGATGATCCAAATGGAGCATTTTCACACATTCCATATGGTATTTTGCACACATAACATGTAAGGATATACATACGTGTGAAGTTGGAAGAATATGATCACTCTAAATTGGGTGATTTATGAGTTAATGAACTCACCGAAGACAAGTTTGAGCTGAAATCAGAATTTGAGAGCTTGGAAGAAAATAAGCTCAATGTGTGGAACTATTTCCCTATTTTTTTCCACAATGATGCATGGGTAAGGTACGCCCAAAGAAAAATATATGATAGATTCATCTAGTTGGATATACCTCACATTATCAATAAAGAATCAATTAGGGTTGTTACTGGTTTATGCTCAACTAGACCAACTCCAGTGCTCAAATTAGTGAAGAAGGAAATGGGGATGGAGTTAACTACTATAAAGTATGACAAAAGATCCTTAACAATAAAAGAAAAAAAATCTAGCAGTTAAGTATGCCTATGAAGGAAAAGGAAATGTCGGTAAAGCAACAAGGAGCTCCTCGAAGGAGAAGAGTAAAGACAAAAACAACAAGAGAAAAGTACTTGGGAGTAAATTTAGATGATGAGGAGGATGAAGAAGAAGGACCACAGTTGGTCCAGAAAAGGAAATTTTAAGTGTCACAAGGAGAAACAAGTGCAAAGAAATTAAAAAATTGACATAGTGGACACAAACAGTAAAGTAGAAGTGGAAAAGGAAAAGAAAGGATATAGAATTCAGATGAGAGAAAAGAAAATAGAGTTTGGAAAAGGGAAGAAGTTGTTGAAAGACAAGAAAAAGAAAATGAAGAATACTCTGGTAAGTAAGCATAGTCATATGAGGTTAGATGAATTGTTTAATGGAATTGTAGAGCATGAAACGTTAGACCATATTTCTACATTGTACACCACTATGGATGATACTGATAAGGAAACAATAGAAGAAGTAATTGTCAACTATATAGTTGCATTTGAGTTCAACATGAAGAGCATAGAAAGTTAGTTTCCTGAAGAATTGAAGAATGCATTATATGCTAGAAGACAAGAAGCCATCAATGAAGAAGAAAAGTTGAGATCTTTTTCTTTGGAAAAGGTTATTGCCATATTATCTCATGAAAAAAAAGCTACATTGGCTCAATTATACAATAAGGAGTTCTGAACCAAGCAAAGGGTAACTACCCTCATGAGCAAAGATTAGAATGATCTTGAGAGGCTCTGAAAATAAACTATGGATAAGATTTCCAATTTGGCAAAGGATTTAGGCATGGGTCTGGACAGAGAAGAGAAAGTACATGATGATATGCCTACTCCAAAAGTTAATGTAATAGAAGAAGCACAACAAGAAGATGCTCAACATGAGCATGGAGCAAAAGAGGTAAATGTGAAAGATGGCACCCTTTTGAATGTGGAAGAATATTGCAGGTGTTATTGGTGATGCTCCTCTGGTAGGAGAAAATATTGCTACTGGAAAGAATGTTGAAGAGGCACAAAAGGAGGATGCACCTACAGGACATAATGCCCCTCCTCTAAAACGTGAAAGGAATGTTGAAGAAGTAACAAAATCTGACAACCCAGAGATGAATATGCCTCTGGATAACAAGGATCAATCAGTTAATGATGAAAATAAGGATGAGGAAGATCTTGACAATACTGAGAAAAGTAATGAAGAAAAAGCAAAAAGCAACATTGGTGAAAAGGAAAAGGCTTTGGAAAAGAAAGATGCAGAAGATAATGTGAAGATGGTAGTTGAATATTTGGGTACCTCTGAAGATTCATTGAAGAATATATTGAATATGCAGCTCCAATTCCAACCTATTGTATATGCCCAACTACTACAACTTCCAATGCAACAAGGGAAGGTCAATATGGATAAGATATCTCCTTTGCATAAATTATAGTTAGGTGATGCATTCCATGCATTCACCCAAAAATAAATCCTGCAAACACATTAGAAGAGTGCATAACTTATTGATGAAGCAATAAAGGTTCTACAAGAGAGTATGCCAAGTGAAAGTATTGAGAATTCATTGTCCGGTATGGAAAATTTGAAGCTTTTACTTGATTATTTCAACGTGTATTCTAGTGGGCTGAAGGAGAAACTAGAGAAGGAGATTGAAAAAAAGATGAATGACATAAGGTTGATGGACATAATAGAGAAATGTGCTACTGCACATAACAAATTTAGGACAACCTTAAAGATGTGAAAAATTGTGTTGTGAATTAATTTTTTATTCCAATTTTGCATGAAATGGCCTAGTTCCACAAAAAGTATTAAGGATGAGATAAAATCCATTAAATCCCATATTGATAAGGTATTTGGTGCCTATGATCCAATGGATGATGCAAATGGGAGCACAAGGTTAGAAATTGAAAACCTACATGAACAACTCTTCCAACTGCAAGAACAAAAAGAAAAGATAATAGTGTAGTTTGGACATCTCAAAGAGTTGGTAAATGCAAAGTATACATTTGTATCCAATTCTCTAAAAAATGAAAAGAGAAGGATGAATCTAGTACCCAATACTCTAAATGATGAAGAAGAACTCCTCATGGAGTTTGAAGCTTAGAGTCGCATGCTTGTCATAGCCAAGAAGGAATGGGAAAATGAAAAGAAGGTTTAGGAGGCACACCTTGCAAAATTGTAGGTGTCAAACAGTAGCAATGTTCTCTCCACCAGTTAATTTGTATTTATTTCTATTTCTTTTTTGCATCTCATATTTCATTGTGCATATGTGGAAGTTAGAAGATAGTATATCAGTACCAATTTTGATTCGGTCTGATGGATAGCACTATTAGGGGGAGTTGGTCATGTTTTTGAAATTTTTTTACTCTCATTCATACATGTATATATATCAGTTAGGGGGAGCAGATGTATGTCAAAGGGGGAGAAAAGAACATAATATATGTGTGTGCCCTTTTCCCTTGATGTCAAAGGGGGAGAGCAGTTCAAAAATTTTGGAGAAGAATGGATGCATGTTGCCATCAGTGACAAAGGGGGAGATTTTTGGAAGTTTTTCATTGATATACTTGTTGGCAACATGAGCATGGATGTACATTATGTAGATACACTTTTGTCATTGATGTCAACATTGTGGTTTGATATGAAGATTGATGTGTAGACCGATTGGTGAAGCATGAGTGTGTATGATAATGATAATCCAGTGCATAGATACAAGAATTTTTGGTCTAGTGCAGGCAGTTGAGTGGAAGAAAATTGGTTGTGTCAAAATATAGTTTTTAGTGTATAGAGCATTAGTTTTTTGGTTTGTATTGGTCCGGCTTGAAGAATCTCACTTTGCAGTTCTCAGGAAATTTTGTTGGATGTTAGAAGAGTCTAAATCCAAATTTTCATGCCTTTTGGTCCTCTGGTGCAAAAGTTATGAGTAACAGAATATTGGGTTTTCTAGTGACAGTGTTTTTCAGTGCAAAGTATGTGTTTTGTTTAGTCTGCACTTCACCACAAAATAATATCTGGTCTTGCATATTCGTGGAGGTGTTTAAAAGTGTCAATAGCATCTAAGTTCTAAGTGTCATGAAGTTTGGAGGTCTACATGTTGGTTTGAGGATGATATATTGGCCTATTTTGATGTTAGGTCTCCAACAGTGTCGACCTAATATGTTTAAGGGTATGTGAAGTTTAAATGAGTGTTGATGTGTTATGTGGAAGCTATTATAGGTCCATGCCAACCTATTTGTATTTGTTATAATTTTTTATTGTGGTGTGAAGTATGTTTAGGGCCAACAAGTTATTATTTTACATGATAAATCTAATTAGGACGATCTAATTGATGTTGCAAGAGTTTGCAGATGTAATGGGTATATGTGTAAGATCCTTTTGGTGTTGGAGGAGGATGACAACACATATACAAATGTTGTTGATGCAAATTGTATGAATGTAATGTGAATGTAGAGTATAGTAGAGTGTTAGAGTAGAATGGTATGAAGTGTGTAAACTCAATGTATTGAGCTTCAATGGAACTGTAATTCCTGCATATTGTATATTTAATTGTAGCAGTTCAAATCCTGGCAGTGAGCAACCCTTTTTCTTCTAACTTTCTTCATTTTGTGGGCAATGATTCCACCTGCAGTGAGCATTTATATAATATTTTGTAACCGGTTATAATATATTATGATCTAATCCTCACCGTGGTTTTTCTCTTTTTTGGTTTTCCATGTAAAAATTTGGTGTTCATGTGTTATGTGCTTTCGATGGTTGCTTTCATGCTTTCCTTTCCTATTGAAAATTGAAATGCTATGTGGAATGAATGTTTAAATGTTTAAGTGGTTTTAGAGAATATCAATTCACCCCCCTCTCATTATTCTAGGTGTTCAACAATAAATTCCTTAATTGATGAAGTGTAGGAAGAGTTAGACATGCATTCCCAAAATCTTCCTTAATTAGATGGCATGTCTTAGATAAAATTTCACATTCTAGTGAAAGAGGGCATGCTTGACATAGCAAATACCTAATTGTTGGATGAGCTGATAGATATTATTAATTAAGGATAAACCCTATAGAAGAATGCATGAAAAATATTAAGGCTACTCATGAGGATGTAGTGGACATTTGTATATGATATACAAGAGCTAATTGAAGACTACATGTATGACCAAGAGGTTAACATTGCAACCAATTTGAAAGATGGTTTGAAAGAGGTTATATACCAAGATATTGGTCAACTGATGTGCTTCAATCTAGCTTCTTTTGAAAATTTTGTGTATTCAAACTTCATGTTCAGGGAATTCAAGAAGAATGTTTCTAAAAGGCATACCAAATAATATCATATTTATGATGCCTATGTCATTTATTATTTCAGGTCTAACTTCATCAATGACCACAACATGGAAACTATGAATGAAACCCTCACTACCTTTATTGAGTATAGGAACAGGGAAATTTCTTTGGATACAAAAATTATCATTGAAGACATCAAAAATGGAGGAGTGAGCTAAAGATGGATTTGATATTTGAATTTGAAATGTGATTTTTGTGCATAATGTAAAAAAAAATGATATATAAACTTGTACTTTAAATGTTAAACATGAGTTTACCTTGTGAGTGATTCCTTTTTTCATTAGGAATGAAATGTCTTAGAAATTGTGCTAGATGTGCTTTAAACTATAGATCATGCATATGTACTTAGTCTTGTAGGGTGAAATATTTACCACCCAAATTGAAAGCTTAAAAAATTGTAACCCTTGGATTAAATCTATCCTAGACTTTGATGCATTGGTAAAAATATGTATTTAGAGGCTACTATATGTATAATTAGGAAGCTATTGCTTGGATAAAGGGTTGGAAACTATTTAAATTTTGGAGAAAATATTATTCTAGTTTTTTATCTTATATTTGATTCATTCTCTCCTATGGTTTCAACCTCTAAATTTATTTTCTTTCGTTCCTAGCATTCAAAGTTCATGAATATTTGATCAATCTACAATGTGTTTCATATTACTAGCAAATAGTAAAATACTACATGTGGTCAATCTAAACACCATTGTATCACTTGTGGAAGTTTCTTTGCTATGTATTTCAAGATTTGAGTGGTTGTTTTGATTGTTTCCATAAGTGGTTCACTCTTCTAAGGATTGCACCTTCTTATGTATTAGCTGTAAGTTTCTAGTCTAAACAAGGAAAGCTTTTATTTTGTAGATTTTTCTCTTCTATGAATGATGTTTGGAATATAGAAAATAATGATTGGATCTTTAAATATTTCCCCTTCTTACCTTATATTTTACATTTTTTAACAAATATTGATATATTGGAGTTAGTTTTAGGAGTTGAAAATTATAAATTATAAGCACTGAACTTGGAAATATTTAGATAGTGACTTACAAATTCATTGCTTAACTTTAAAATTTCATAGTAATTCCTATGAACAATGCATTTTTGGATTAGGTTGAAGAATAAATTTAAATCTAAAAATAGCCAACCCAATATATTTGTGAGCAAAGGCACGAACCAACACGAGCCCCTAAATTGAAACAATATAGCATTAATTATTGAGTTATTATGCATGACCAAGACCTAGTTACATAAACCTTAGGAATTTCCTTTATAGGATTGATTTCCTTTCAGGAGAGGTTGGATACTTAGTATTTTATTTAAGTTGTTGACCATGCCAAAACACCCATCAATAAGTTTGATCCTTCTCACACACTATCTTTGGTTCTATGTGTTCCTCCTTTAATTATCATAGTCATTCTACATTTTTAGAATATATCTATCCAACAAATTCAATGATGTGATCGATTTAATGATGCTAGTGTGGATTATGAACCCACCTACCCATTTATTACACATGTTTGTGTTTAAGATATCCCATCAAGATTTACACTAACTATAATTTTGAAACACATGTTTGCATCTCATGTGTTAATGAATCCTTGATTGATTGGCATGTTGATAAGGAAAAACCTTACCAAAGAACTCTAGCTTCCTTTGCCACTATTTTTTATTTGGATAGTGAATGATTGACTATTAATGGTGAATACTTGAACAAACCTACTCTAGGATCATAATAGTCTTGACTATGATAGTGAATAAAGTAATTATGATTGATGAGTTAATAATATTGGGTTAGTTTGTGCATCAAATAAGTCAAGTTGAGAACTATGACTTGATGTGATCATTTCAATTATTAAGTAATGCAAAACAAAGGTTTAAAAGTGTAGGGTATGCACATTTATCTCTTACCAAAATATATATCAAAAGGACTATATTCTAAATTATGTAAAGATAAATAATTTATAAAATTTATATGCATACAAAGAATGGCTATATGCATAATAATAGTTAGATAGGGATTGAAGTAGACTTTGTGAGGCCCAACTCCCACTTAACATGTCAAAGAGGGAGTTACATGGTTTATAAAAAATGAGTGTGATCAATTTTAGATTTTCCATGACAACTCACCCCCTAAAATAATAAAAATTTGATTTACATGAGATAGGTAGTAGGGATATAGTTAAATGATACTCCACTACAAATATATATATTTTTAGTGAAGTGGTTTATTGAAATGGATAATTATTATTAATTTATTGATTCATATAAATAACAAATACTTAAATAGTGACATTGTTATAAATATAGATTTGCTTAAATAGTGACATTGTTATAAATATAGATTTACATGATCAATTATAGATAGAATACACGTCAGGAATAAGTGTCCTATTAAGTTGAAAATATTTTCCAACGTTATCAACTTGAAAAATAAAATAGATATTGTGATATTGCTATCAGGATTCAACCATGTATTTCGAGTCAAACTCATTGACCCATGTTTCATGAGTAGTGGTTCACAAGAACCCATCTCTCATGAGAATGAATGGTCCACTTAGCACTCATTGCATATAGGTGATGCTAACACAAGTGAAGCATTGGGCCTTCCCAGGAGGTCACCCATCCCGGTACTACTCCAGCTCAAACGCACTTAACCACAAAGTTTTATCCAAGGTTAAGCCCACTTAGCTTGCGACCCCATTTGCAAAACCTTCAGCAAGTGTTGTGTCTTATGAACCATTCATTATAGAGCCCCTTTAGCTCATCAATTGATAAATATTACTAAAAGAAAGAATAGTGTTTATCAAAATAAATATTACTAAAAGAAAGACTAGTGCTTATGACTTGCATATTCAAAGTTGGACTAAATCATATAATTCTTAACCAAATTAACTTTTAAAAATTGTAATACTAATGCAGTTGGAGATAATCATCAATTCTTCTAACTTTCTTATTTTTAAATGATAACTTTTTTTCTATAAAGAATTCTTGAACAAAGATGACTAAAGAATGACAACAAGAAGATAATTTCTAATTTCTATTTTTGTAGATAAAACTTTAAAAGAACATGAAATGTCCTCCAAAATACATTTATTTTATATTTCTTATCAATTCCAAAATAACCCAAATACAATCTATTCATATATTTATATATTAAATAAATGAAAACTGTTATAAAAAAATAATTTTAATAAATAATATAGAAAACTAAGCTTAGTGAACGAGTAAAACGGTATATAATATATAACATTTATATATGGTCAAAGCCATTACTAAACTCAATCACTTCATAGTTGTGAGCTGCAAAAGACAATTGACAAATCCTAATAATTAAATTGGATTATATTTGTCTTTCATTTACTTTAAACAAACCCCCAAATAAAGACAAACCAAAAACATTTTAATTGGGTATTTTTGATTGGCACTACTGTTTCTTTGGTTTGGGTGATTTTGATTAATTTTAACTTCTTTTTTTCTATAATTTTGTTTTTTTATTAGTCTATCATTTTTTATAATTATTGTTATGCATAGTTTAATAATTGTTATTTTTCAATTTAATTTGATATTATTTTATATATTTTAACTTATATTAATTGTAATTTTGATAGTTTCTAATTTGTAATTATTGTTTATAATTATCTAATTATAAATTATAATGTTTATTTATTATTAATAAAAATTAATATTTTTTATTTTCAATTGTAAAGTTTTTGGTAGACAATTGTATATAATTTTTTTATGATGTTTGGGATCATATTTCTTGATGAGCGTGAAAAGATCTTGATGAGGATGAAAATAGATCAAGTATGATCCCAAATATTATGACAAAAAAGTATAAAAATTTGTCAAATCAAAGTTTGTTTTATTTCATTCCTAGCATTTAAAGTTGATGAATATTTGATCAATCTACAATGTGATTCATATAATTGGTATTTTGCTAATGGTAAAATGCTATATGCAGTCAACTTGAACACCTTTAGATCACTTGTGGAAGTTTCTTTGTTATCTACGCCAAGGTTTGGGTGGTTGTTTTGATTGTTTCCATAAGTGTTTCACTCCTCCAAGGATTGCACCTTCTTTTGTATTAGTTGTAGATTTCTAGGATAAACAAAGAAATATTTCATTCTATAGATTTCTATTTTATGAATGATGTGTGGAATATGGAAAAGAAAGCTTGTCCTTTTAACTCTTTCCTGATCTTACCTTATCTTTTATACTTTTTAATAAATCTTGATTTTATTAGAGTTAGTTTTAGGAATTTGAAAACTACAAATTATAAATATTGAAATTGGAAATATTTACATTGTATGTTACAAATTCATTGATTAACTTATAAATTTCAAAATAATTCCTTTAAGTAACGCATTTTTGTATTATTTTGCAAGAGCAAAGTTAAATCTAGAAATAGCTAACCCAACATATTTGTGAGCAAAGACATGAACCAACATGAGACCCTAGATTGAAACCCTATTAGATCAACTGTTGAGTTATCCCACATAACCAAGAGGTGGATACATAAACCTTGGGGATTTCCTTTGGGGGATTGATTTCCTTTTAGGAAGGTGGGATACTTAGTATTTTATCTAAGTTGTTGACTATGTCAAAACATCCATCAACAAGTTTGATCCTTCTTATGTAAAATCTTTGGTTGTATGTTTTCATTCTTTAATTATGGTAGTCTTACTACATTTTTAGAGTATATCTATTCATCAAATTCAATTATGTGATTGGTCCAAAGATGCTAGTGTGGATTATGAATCCATTTACCCATTCATTATACATGTTAGTGATTAATATCCCATCAAGATTTACACTAACTATAATTTCAAAACACATGCTTGCATCTCATGTATTAATAAATCCTTGATTGATTGGAATGTTGATAAGGCAAAGCCTTATCCAAAAATCTAGTTTCCTTTGCTATTATTTTTTATTCGGATAGTGACTAATTGACTACTAATAGAAAATACTTGAACAAACTTGGACCTCTATACCATATCACAACCTTATAATTGATCTCTAGAATGTTAGGAGATTTAAAATTTAAAAATTGGTTGCATGTGTGACCTACTCTAGGATAGCAAAAGACCTATAGGATCATAATAGCCTTAACTATGATAGTGAATAAAGAAAATTTGATTGATAGGTTCATGATTTTAGGTTGGTTTGTGCACCAAATAAGTCAAGTTGAGCATTATGACAATGTAATGATTTTCAAATTTTAAGTAATATAAAACAAAAGTTTAAAAATGTAGGGTATGTGCATTGATCTCTTACAAAAATATATCAAAAAGGTTGTATTATAAATGATGTAAAGGTAAATAATCTATAAATTTTCCATGCTCATGGGGAATGGTTAAATCCATAATAATAGTTAGATGGGGATGGAAGTAGACTTTGTGGGGTCCAACTCCCTCTTAACCTTTCAAAGAGGGAGCTACATGGTTTATAAAAAATGAGTGTGATCATAGTTTTATATTTTCTATGACAACTCTTTTTAAAATAAAATTATATTTAATTGACATGAGATAGGTAGTAGAAAAATAGTTAAATGACACTCCACTGCAAAAATCTATATATAACTTTTAGTGAAGTGGTTAATTGAAATAGATAATTGCTATTAATTTATTGATTTATATAAATAATCAATATATAAATAGTAGCATTGTTATAAATATAGATTTATATGATAGTGGATCACATAGTGTGATTCGAAATGTTGATGATAAAAAATAGTTATACAATTGAATCTAGAAATCATATTCAAATAATAGATTTACATGATTAGTTATAAATAAAATACATGTCAAGAATAAGTGTCTTATTGAGTAGAAAATAGTTTCCAACATTATCAACTTGAAAAATAAAATAAATATTATTAAAATAAAGACCACTGCTTATGACTTGTATATTCAAAGTTGAACTAAACCATATAATCCCTAACCCCAATTAACTTGTAAAATTTGTAATCCTAATGAAATTGAAGATAATCACCATTTCTTCTAACTTTCTTACTTTTAAAAGATAACTTTTCTTTCTTTAAAGAATTCTTGAACAAAGATGACTAAAACAATGACAATAACAACAAGACTATCTACAACCTTTATTTTTGTTGTCAAAACTTTAAAACACATAATATCTTACAAATATCACTTATATTATATTCATATCAATTTAAAACCAACCCAATTACAATTTGCTCATATATTTATATAGTAAATGAATAAAAACTTTTATCATTATTTTTTTAATTTTGATTTTTTAATCTATAATATTTTGATATGGTCAAAGCCATGATTATAGGTGGATGACTGAACTCATCACTACCTAGTAAAAATAAAATAAAAATATAATTATTTATATAATATTATAAGCATATACTTAAAAGTGATATCTTTCTTTGTCCTTGACATAGATTTTTCTAAAGATAGACATGCTAGATTTTATTGTATTTTTATAATTATTCTTACTCATAATTTAATTATTGTTATTTTACAAGTTAATTTGATATTATTGTGGATATTTTTAATTAATGTTAATTATAATTTCGACAATTTTTAGTTTGTAATTATTGTTTATTATTATTCAATTGTAAATTAAAATATTTATTTATAATCACTCACAGTCAAAATCAATTATTTTCAATTGTAAAACTTTTTGATAAACAATTGAATATATTTTTTTATGTCAAATATCATGCCAAAAAATTACACAATTGTTTTTTTGGAAAATTATAATTTATAGAATAAAAAATAATAATATCATATGTATTCTTAATCCAATTAAGAAGACTAAGTCAATGTTTATTATGCAAAGGATAATATGTATTCCTTTCCTCCCAAGGCTGCGTCTTTGCTGATAAGTGTTGACGTGGCATAGTTTTCTAGGGACAGGGATGTCTTATTACAATGACGGACCCCTTTTAGGGGGTTTGGAAGTCAACTATTTAAACGAATCAAACATGTCATACTTTCACATTGATGACGTGGTCGACGGGTATGAATGCCAAAGTTTTGGCATCTTAATTTCATTTAATTAGATTTTATTTATTGAAGTATTTGGATGCTTTTCACTTGCCCTCTTTTAACTTTATTGACAAATTTTTTGAAATCTTTCAAGTATCTTTGTTTAGTATTTTTTAATTAATGTTAGTATATATTTGAAAATTAAATGATTCGTACTTGCCTTTTGCTATTAGTTTTGTTAGGCAGGGCTTAAATTTGACGGTTGATCCTGCTTGTCAAGCAATTTTTTTGTGCCAGTCATTTATTTGAAGTTGCCTTTCAAATATTAAAGGTTGTCTATTTTAAGAAAAATATATGTAGATTGAAAAAACATATATAGGTATAATTACATAGAAATTTTGACAGTTTAACTAAAATTTTGCCTTTCAAATGATACAGTCTTCCTAAAATTTTAATTGTATTTTACAGCTAAAATGACTAAATACGGCCATACGGCCATCAAATTAAGCCCTGTTGTTAGGTACCACTTCTTTTTGGAATTATATTGAATAATATATTTTTTTAATCTATGATGTATAGTGGAGTGCCACTATATATTTTAATATAAATGTCTATAAGAAAAAAAAAATCTTTTATAGGGTTAAATTGTAATAAATTTATAATAATAAATTAATATATTTAGCTATTAGAGTTGGGCAAAAATATGTATTGATGAGTTTTTGAAAATATAACAAGTGACGCAAGCGTCGAGTTCCTGCCGAGGGATAAAAAGCATCTAGCTATGAGTTAGAAAAAGTAATTAGATAGGAGATAGGAATATAAATGTATTAAATATAGCTAGGAAAGTTTGAAGTAATTTGCAATGGTGCATTAATGCGTGGAATGTTTAGGGTGCATGAGCAACGTGGTCCATAGAGACATGTGAATAGTTAACATGTGTTGATGGATGCATGCAAAATTGTATTTATGGGTACCATGTATAGGTGGACTTTTTTTATAGATATAGCAATGAATACTTGTATTTTTTATGTGTGTATGTATACATTTGTGACAAAAAAGATTCTTTATGATCTTAATCAAGAAGCAAAAATGCTTTATAATTTTGTTTTAATTATTGAATGCAAACAATCTGAAACGTTTGTAAGAATGCTTGAGACATCTATGGATACATGTATGCATGTATACATGTATCCACGTGCACAAGATGTGTAGAAGAGTGAAAAGCATCGTCGGCATCTGAACAAGTCTCAAAGCATGATGAGACTCAACTTGCATTTATAGGCATTCTTTACATGACCCATATTTATATGCATGGCGAAATAAAGTTTACCATATCTCTTTTTTTGCTTCTATGTCTATTTGTAAATAAAATTATGTTTAGTGTACAGTTGTAAAACACATGCTACGTTAATTAATACAATTGAGTTAGTTTAGTTTATCATATCACAATATGCAAGTGCTAGTAGAAACACTAGTGTTAGGTGGAACATTGATAGGGGTAGCTCATTTGAGTGTAAACTTTTCTAAGATTAATCAATCTTTTTTTTAATGTAGTATGAAGGTTACTTGTATATAAAGCTATTGATTTTATTATAAATAAGATTTTAATTTTGTCTATGTAATACGGAAACATATTTTTGTGTGTAGAACAATGTAATTATATTACAATAAATTCTTAGATGAATGAGTAGAAAGCTATTGATTTTATTATAAATAAGATTTTAATCTTGTTTATGTAATACGAATTAAAATTTGTGTATATATAATAAACAAAAAGTAATTTGCAAAGATATAATAAAGAACCTTATTACCTAAGCTAGAATGTAGGTAGACTAAAATAATTGACATGTCTATAGCACTTTGCATTCAAATTAAAATGTAATAAGTGAAATAAATATTACAATAAATTGTTAGATGAAATAGTACAAAGGTATTGATAAAATAATTTGGAAAGATATAAAGAACTTTATTACGTAAGATAAAATGTAGGTACACTAAAATAATTCACATGTTTATAGCACTTTGCATGGAAATTATTGAGAGAGAAATATGTGTAAGAACGCTTGAAGCATCTATGTATACATGTATCAACATGCACAAAATGCATAGAGGAGTGAAAAGCATCCTTGGCATCTGAACGAGTCTGAAAGCATGATGAGCCGCAACTTGCATTTGAAGTATTAAATGAAACAAACACAGGAGAAATAAACTAGTCAGTATGAATGCATATATCAAAGGAAAGCATAAAAATATGGATCCATGTAAACGTTTATGCATGTATGGATGTGTACATGTGTCCATGTAATTTGGTATGTAAACAAGAATCTATATATGCCTGCGTCCACAAAGCTAGAAATGTCAAAAACAATTTGCATTTTAAACATATAAAAAAAACATTTATGATTGAAACAAAATAGTAATACATTAGTGTTTTTGGAAGAAGTGTATAAAGTATATCTAATGATGCATTTGAATGCATGGATACTTGTAAATATTTGTGAAATCTGATTATACATTTTAGCCTTTGGGGAACTATCATACATGCTTTTAGGGATGTGCAATAAACAAGATTTAGAAAAGACGTTTTGAGAAGAACTCTTGAATACAACTCTATGTTAACAAATATGAAATGGGGAAAATTAACTATTTATCAGCAATGCATGTATCGAAGGAATGCATAAATATATGGATCAATGGAAACATTTATGCATGCATCAATGTGTACATGTGCCTATGCAATTTGGTATGGAAACAAGAATCTATATATTCCTGTGTGCATAAAGTTAGAAATGTCAGAAACAATTTGCATTTGAAAGATATACAAAAAACATTTATGATCGAAACAAAAGAATAATACATTATTATTTTTGATCAAGTGTATAAAGGATATCTAATGATGCATTTGAATGCATGGATACATGTAAATATTTGTTAAATCTGACCATACATTTTAGCCTTCAAGAAGCTGTGATATGTGCTCTTAGATATTTGTAATAAACAGGATTTAGAAAAAACGTTTTGAAAAGAAGTCTTGAATACAACTCTATGTTATGATAGTTATTTTCAAAGCCCTCAATGTTTAATTGCATAACCTTGATATTTTCTTCATTTTTTTCTTTGGTATGGTGTGATTTTTTTGTGATGGATGAAGGTATATTTGAGCTATAGATAGATAAAGATATGTAAGGGTAGTAAAGAAGAATGAGCAATGTAAGTGCAAGAAAGAGAAGGAATTGAGAGGATGATGAAATGCAAGTAAGGTATATGAATGCCTTATGAAAAGTATTAGATATGGGAGGCAAGGATATGTGAGACTGCATATGAGAATGAATGGAATGTAAATGGTATGAATTTATCATTTTTGAGTTGTACGCTTAAAATTAAATGCAAGATATAAAAATTTGAAAGAGTGAATTGGATTGAAAGAAAAAAGGAATGCAACACATTGGTGTGATGCAAGGCAAGCATATAAATGGATTTTGAAATATATTTGATTTGAGAAGAAACGATGTGCACGGGTGGAAATGGAAATGAGTGGATTTGATAGGGTATGAAGTGAACATTTGTTCCAAGAAAGGGTGGAAGAATGTCTATTATGTTATTGGTTATGCTTTTTAAAATCATCATAGGGCTGATTGTCTCAATACAAATACAAAAGAAAGACTGATGTCCCATTTCTCACTCTCCTTTGTACTAAACAAAGTGCCAAGATCCTTGAGCTTCCTCGAAATGCGACAAGAGAAGAATAGATATAAAAATATAATGATATTTAAGGATACAAGAGTCAAAAGAGAAAATAAAGGAAAAGTTGTTATGCATATACTATGAAAAGAATAAATATGTGGACTTTTTGATAGATACACCAGTGAATACTTGTAATTTTACATGGGTGTATGTTTAAATTTGCAGTAACAAATGTCCTTTATGATCTTATTCAGGAAGCAAAAATGTATTATTATTTTGTTTGAATTATTAAATGCAAATAATCTTAAACATTTGTAACAATGCTTGAGCTATCTATGTATACATGTATCCATGTGCGCACAATGCGTAGAAGAGTGAAAAGCATCCTTGACATGTGAACGATAAATTTGAATGGAAAACACTAAAATCGAGTAGATATACAATTTTTTCAAAGCACAATGAAACTCAACTTGCATTTGTAGTAGTAAACGAAAGAAAAAATAGGGAAGATGAACTATTTATCACCAATGCATATATCGAAGGAATGCATAAATATATGGATCCATGTAAACATTTATGCATGCATGCATGTATACATGTGTCCATGTAATTTGGTACATAAACAAGAATCTATAAATGCCTGTGTGCAACAAGATTTAGAAAAGACATTTTGAAAATAACTCTTGAATACAACTCTATGTTATGATTGTTATTTTCAAAGCCCTCAGTGTGAATTGCATAAGCTTGATATTTTCTTCATCTTTTTCTTTGTTTGGTATGGTGTGAATTTTGTTGTGATGGATGAAGGTATATTTGAGGTATATATAGATAAAGATATGTGAGGGTAAAAAAGAAGAATGACTTATGCGAGTGCAACAAAGAGAGCGAATTGAGAGAATGATAAGATGCAAATAAGGTGTATGAATAAGTTATGAAAAGTATTTGATATGGGAGGAAAAATTATGGGAGAGTGGATATGAGAATGAATGGAATGTAAATGGTATGAATTTATCATTTTTTAGTTATATGCTTAAAATTAAATGCAAGAAATAAAAATTTCAATGAGAGAGCTGGATTGAACGAAAAAAGGAATGCAACACATTGGTATGATGCAAGGCAGGCATATAAATGGATTTTGAAGTGTATTTGATTTGAGAAGAAAGGGCGGGCAAGGGTGGAAATGGAAATGAATGGAATCAATAGGGTATGAAGTGATTATTTCTTCCAACAAAGGGTGGAAGAATGTCTAGTTGGTTATTGGTTATGCTTTTTAAAATCATCATAGGGCTGAGTGTGTCAATATAAACATAGGAAAAAGACTCATGTCACATTTCTCACTCTCCTTCGTACTGAACAAGGTACTGAGATCCTTGAGCTTCCTCGAAATGAGACAAGAGAAGAATAGATATAAAAATATAATGATATTTAAGGATAGAAGAGTCAAAACAGAAGACAAAGTGGAAGTTGTTATGCATACACTATGAAAACAATAAATATGGAAGATCATGAAATTGTAAAAATGCAAATGCTGATGCACTAGAGAAAAATAAATGCATGGAGACATAAATACATAGAGCTATTCACAGATATATGCATGGATGCATCAACAGACACATGTATACACATAAAACAGAACTTCATGGACAGATGGAGAAATGAATACATGTATACATGGATGCATGTATATTTGCATATAGATACAAATGCATTTGTTACATGGAAGGATGTATTCATATGCACATGCAAATATGGATGAAGGCATATATGCATATATGCATGTATGGACAATATGCATGAATGTATGTGAACATATAACTTTTAATTTTGTTATATTGGAAAATTAGCATTTATCTGTTTCTATTTATCAGAATAGCTTTATAAATCATTATTGTTATAGAAAATAAGTGAAATGCGATTGCATAGATTGATTAAATAAATTTAAGCAAAGGCATAGTTTATAAAACTGGCGAGTAGAGATACGTAATCCATGAGTGCAAATTAAATGCATTGAAATATCAGGAAAATGCGAACACATAGAGAGGTCAAAATAATTGAAGCAAATGCATTAAATGGCATCTGGCTGGTGGGGAAGGCGCTGGAATGGCTTGGTGGCCATGGGTGGCCAACATACTTTGGCCATTTAATATAGATTTAAGCCAGTTGTAATGCATCACAGCTGCTTTGTGGACACTGTAGTCTGTTGTACATGCTTGTGTTCTAAGGAAGAGTATTGTATACACATGCACAAATGCATATGTGCATGTAGTACATGCACACATGCATAGACGGATGCATAGACACATGTATGCAGACAGAGAAAGATATGTTACAGAGAGAGGTGTACAGATACATGGATGTGTAGAAATATGCATATATGCATCTACAGATGGGCAGAGACAAAGACAAATACATGTGTGCATGAGTCCATACATGCATATATACATGTATCCATTGAAGATATCGATAGATGCATATATACATGGATGTGTGTATGCAATTCATAGGTGCATATATGCATAAATCGATGTATACATGCACCCATAGATACAACCATACATATACAGACAGATGCATTGAGAGATGGCGAGATATATGCATAAATCGATGTATGCATGATTGCATCTATGGATACATAGATACATAATGAAATGAAGAAAAAGACACATTTATATATGCATTCATTTTGAGAGTTTGATTCTAAATCCATATGCATAATCTGATTAAAACTAGTGGCTGAAGGTACATAATTAATTGATAGAAAATTAATGCATTGAATGGCATCTGACTAAAGGGGAGGCTGTTTGGATTGCTAATTAGTCTTTGAATATATAAGAATTAAAAGAGATAAATAAGTATAATTATCCTTGGCCACATTTTACATTATGACCTTTTAATCAAAGTCAATTAACAAAGTAGTAGTTAGACATACCTAAAGAAGGTTCAAGGATTATGCTGATAGAAAACCATATTTTGGACAATGGCTACACAATCTGTTGAAATTGCTTTACAAACTTTGAAGCAAATGCATTTTTCCTTCTATTTACTTTCATTGTACATCTTAAATGCAAGTTGGGTTTCACATTGCTGCAATGCATTTGGATACTTTGATTATAAAATCATAGTTTAGATCATTTTAAGTGTTATCCATTCGAATCTCTCCTTGAAATACCAAGGATTCATCTGAGTCTTGGGGGCAATGCATAGCTGTCCTATAAAGAGAGCTTTGGAACCAATGAGCTGTCATAAAGGATAGAGGAATATTGTCAAATATTGTGGTTATTGTCCTCATAGGCACACATGCAACGTATGGAACCATATAGAAAGCAAGTGAACTATTTAATAATCCCATGAAACATAGTCTTTGTATGCATCCATGCATACAGGTTTGCATGTATATATGTGTGCATGTAATTATGTATATATGTTAGACAGTATGTATTTGTGCATAGGTGCATAAGGATGGTATGTATCTCTAGATTTTAAATTGCATAGGTAACATTTGCTTTATAGTCATCTAGTTAGGGTAATATGATCGCTTTGTGCATATTGGTATTTAATTCTGGAAGTTGATGTTTCCAAAGTTATTTTTTTAATTTGGAAAGTGGTATTTAGCTGTTTTCTTGATTGTGTTTCAAAGTAAATGCATTAAATGGCATGTGGATTTATCATGTAATATAGATTTAAGTGAGTGGAGATGCATTGTGATTACTTTGAGCGTTTCATTTTTTGTTATTTTGCAGATCTGTGTAGTCACAGGAGATGTTGTGGCTGTAGAGTCAAGACATAGAAACGAGCTACTTGATACATGTATCCATAGATACATGGATGTGGACATCTATCATGGTATCCATAGATGCATAGATACATGTATCTATGAATAGATGTATCCATAGATACATTGACACATATATGGATAGTTGCTTGTATACATTTGTACATAGAAGCACAGATACATATATGCATGGATGCATCTACAAGTAGAAGAATACATAGAAACATAGTTGCATGGATAGATAGAAAGATGCATAGTTGGATACATAAATGCTTAAATATACAAGTATGGAAATATCCATGGATTGCATATGAAGTTGCATAGATACATATATCCATGGGTGCATGTGTACATAGATGCATGTATTGCAGTACACATGGATGCATATATATGTGTATCTCTGGGAAGGATGCATGGATGCATGTAAATAGAAGAATTTTGTCAAATGTCATAGCTATTGTCCTCATAGGCACATATGTAGCTATTGTCCTTATAGGCACAAATACAAAAAATGGAAGCATACAAAAGGCAAGTGAACTCTTTGACTACATGTGAGCCCTGTAAAGACTATATATCATCAATTGCTGTAGAGTTGTGCCATAGAGAGAGCTTTAGAACCAATGTGTTGTTAACCTGTGCTGTAATGAGAATTTTGGAACAATGTAAACCTAAATTCTGCAAATGTAGCAATTTTTTCAAGAAAAGAGTACAGGGTGAGTTTCTAGCATGAACCTTTTTCTTTGTTTACAATTGCGAAATGCAAGTAGGGTTTCACAGTGCTCTAAGGCATTCTTATAGTTTGATTATAAATTCATATTTTAAACTACTTTTAGTATTATCTATTTGAATTTCTTGTTGAAATGAGAAGGTGTCATCTATGTTTGATAGGAATTATGTAGAAACCCTCTTGTCCATCTTACTTCATGCATGTGAGCCCTGGAAAGTTTGTATACTTTTTTATGACTGCAAAGCGGTCTCATAAAGAGAGCTTTGGAACCAAAATTATGTCAACATGTGCGAAAATGAGAGTTTTCTCCTTGAACCTTGTTATATATTCAAAGACTAATTAGCAATCTAAATAGCGTCCCCTTTAGTCAGATGCCATTCAATGCATTGAGTTTGCATTAGTGAACTATGTACCTTCAGTCACTAGTTTTAATCAAAGTATGCATATGGATTCAGAATCAAAAGCTCTTTCCTGTGAACCCTTTTTTAATTTGCCTATGCATTTGCCCGTAATGCTTTTAACCGGCAGCATCAGCCAATCACATTTTTCCATTTAACATATTACTTATTTTTTTGCACAGTTTGAATTTGGAGAGCTATTTTATATATTGGAAAATTAGCATTTATCTATTTATCTATTCGTCCGAGTAGCTTTATAAATCATTTTCGTTTTAAAATTTTGGGAAAATGTGAACGCATAAATTGATTGAATAAATTTAAGCAAAGGCATAGTTTAAAATTTGGCGGCTAGAGGTACGTAATCCATGAATGCAGATTAAATGCATTAAAATATCAAGAAAATGCGAGCGCAATGCATGAATGCAAATTAAATGCATTTAATGGCATCTGGTTGGAGGTGAATGCTCTGGAGTGGCTTGGTGGCCATGCGTAGACAGGGTACTTTAGTCATTCAATATAGAGTTAAGCCACTTGCTATGCATCTCTATTACTTTGTGTGTGTTTTTTTTTGTGTTCTGTAAGCCTGTGTTTTCTAAACCTAAATTCTACAATTTCTTTGAGCTATTTCGCTATGATGAAAGCATAAAGGATAAGGGAATTTTGTGAACTGTTATAGTTAATGTGCTCATAGGCACATATGAAAAATATGGAAGCATATACAAGGGAAGTGAATTGTTCGAAAAAACTCCTCAAAGAAATGTGGTCCCATGGAATGCAATAAGTGTTCATAATGGACACTCTGGTTTTCACATGTTAACTTTGTCAGATAATGCAATTTGACATGAATAATGTTGAAGCTATGACATGAAGAATAGAACTATTCAACACTAAACTCTATGCCTGTAATAATTACTGGAAAAGTTGTAAATGCCATAGATGAAATAATATGAATAAAATTTTGGTTTCTGTTTTTCTTGAAATGCAATGAAAGAATTGCTATAAAGGCATAACACAAGGTTGTGTAACATACTGCCACTCCTGTTTCTAATTTATTTGGACATGAATGCTTTACACATTTGATTGCAATAGTAACATGTCTATGAAAATGGAACAATAGAGATCATAAATCAGTAGTTTTAAGTATGAGTATATAAGTATCCTGATACATATAAGCTCGATTTGGCATTTGTGAAAACAACTACTATCTACGGTGAAAGAGCTAATTAGTGTTCCTATATGCGATATCCATAGAGAAAAATAAATTACTACAAGGCTAGAGTGGGACATCCATAAATGCATGGACGCATGTATACGCAATTGCATACAACGATACATAGAAGCTTAGATGAATACATGCATACATGAATATGTGCATATGTGCATATGAACATAGAGGCATATATACATGTAAAGATGCATACATTCAGCGAAAGAAACAAATGGATTTCTCTATACAGGAATGTACTTTATACATTAGAATGCATGATGGAAAAGTGACTATAAAGTACAATGCATAAAAGCAGTATCGAGACTTGGTTGCATTAACAACATAAAATGAAAAAAGCCAGAGGAAAATAACTATTTATTGTCTCAAGTAACTTGTTTATGGGTCTAGAGTGTGCAACCATAACAACTTCTACTCAGACACCATAAACTCTCAAAAACATAATAATCAGAGAGCAAATATTGGAAAAGCTAGAAACGACAGAATGCAAAAGGAAACATTTAAACTATATAGTTTGAATGGCATTATGCATAGAGGGGTAATAATTATTGAACATATATGTCGGATGTACATAGAGAACCATTGTCTTCGTAGGTGCAAAAACAAAATTAGAGTTTCAGATGTCCATATTCGAGAAGACTTTAACATAGTAACCTATAAAAGTGTCTAAATGTATAATAGCAATAGAGTATTTTAAAACCAAAGATGTCTTTAACATGTCAAAACCAGTGAAATGTCTTGGAGCATGGAAAGGCGAAAAAGTTAAAGTCTGAACAATGTAAATCTATACTCCTATATTCCTAGTTTCCTGTAAAGCCAAGAAAATGCTACATATTAGAAACATAGTTTGTATGGATGGTGATTTGAGGTGCTGGTTCACAAGAGAAAAAGTTTACATATGAATGACTTTATTACCTTCTGGTGATGTTTCTTATCTATTTGTCAATGCAAATGGCTTCAACAATGGCATTGTTTTGGTCAAGGCTAAAATGTCCTTCAGCGCTGAAGTCCTATAGGATGAATATCACTGCTAATTTGTCCTTGATATAGTCTTCATAGCTGAGCTTTTGCAGTGTGGGCAATAGATGGTGCATGGTGACCTGGTCAATTGAAGACTGAATTGTTTGATTGTCATAAGTTGTAATGGTGGTTTTAAGTTGCAAACAGAATGTATAATTGACTTGTTGGTTGCACTGTTTGCAGTGAGCAGTTTTTTCTTGGAGTGTGCCATAAGCAGCGAATTTGCATTTGCATTTTGGACAACATGCATGAAATGGATTGGAAAATGCATTTGTTACTTTTAGAGTACTATAAACCTATAGAATATGGTTAAAAATTGTTAGAGGAGACAAAAAATATAGGTTTGGATGTGATAGTTAAAAAAAAAAAGAATGTCGTTACCTTAAAAGTTGAATGTAGTATGTTGTTGAGCTTTTCCAAGCTTCTTTTGTCATTCAAGTTACAGATGAATGTTGACCGACATGTGTGAAATGTGTTCTTTTGATCTGTTTTTCTTACAACATTCTTGAAAAGCATTGCAGGTGTTTTATTTGTATGCAACTGGTCTTCGATTGCAAAGTATTGTTGCTCATATGTTGACCAGTAATAGTAGCTGCGATTCAATGAGAGAATTAGATTTTGTTACGAAAATTTTTATAGAGACCACTGTAGAACAAGAAAAGGTTGAAACTGAAAAAATAGGAAAAAGTTATGTAGATCGAAATACCTGTGCTCTGTCTATGCCAGTGTGGCCATCTTTGATGTCAATTGCAAATTGGGTACCCATTTTCTTGGCACCAACTACTAGCACAACTATTGTGCCAGCTGGTTACTCATTTATAGTTGTTAGCAATTGGTTGATAGTTGTACTTGGAATGAATTTGTACTCTTGACAGAGGCATGGGATGTTTTCAGTGGTGCTTATGTCTATTAAAATCAAAATGCAATCACAGTCACCTTTGTCATAATCTGTCCTAGGTGCAACTTGAAAATCTGAGATTGAGATAGCTGACCCTGGGACTATTTTAGGCTCATGTTTATAGACAAGGTTTCCACTAACATTTAACGTGATTGTCATTTCTGCTTTGTGATCTGTTAAATCAGCACGCAACATTTCCCATGTTTTGTTGGCCTTATCCAATGTTGCTTTGTAGACAACAAGCACATCACCTTGGAAGGTGTCCCTAGCTCTTTTTGCATTTAGCTGTTTGATTGAAACAATCTTAGGTTTCTTGACTCTTGTCCTACAAGGAACAAGGATAATGTCAATTGAATGCTAATTTAATATTAGCAAGATGGACAAATGGCCGTACAATGAAGAACCAAGCACTTTACCGTTGTGCTGACTCTTCCTGTGCAATTTGCACTTGTTTTTCCTGTCTATTTGATACATCTTTTGGTGTCCTGCAAAGAATTGGAACAATGTTATTTGAATATTTGTGATTTGGGTGAATAAGTATGAAGGAATAATACTATGAGTGCTTTACCGTTGTGCTGATTCTTCTTGTGTGGTTTGTATTTGATTTGACTGTCTTTTAGTTTCATCCATAGATCTCCTGCAAATAATGGATATAGCATTGAAAAGCATAAAAGTGATATAAGGCTATAAGTTCTATAAAGTTGAATTTGTCTATTGGGCAACATGCAATTTTAGGAAAACTAGATTGTGATCAGTCCAATATGCTTCTAATTTATAGATAGAGCATATATTTGTAGTCGTGTTGGACCAAATGTGATCAATGACTGACTTGCCCATGATGTGTTGTTGGTTCAACATAAATTGTATATTGTTCTGTTGCATATAGTTGTGAAGTATTTTTTTGCTTCTACTTTTTGAAAACATGTCCACATTAAAATCGCCTAAAATGTACATGTTTTTTGAATTTGTGGATGCAATAATTTTTTGCAACATTGCGATTACTTCATCTATGGCAGTTGCAGGTCTTGCATAAATATTACAAACATTGAGTTCATTGTTAGATAGCATTACTATTGATGTGATGGCTTCAATATTTGACGTTTCATGTTATTTTGTTTTTGACAAGAGTAAATGTTTCTTGGTTAAAGTTGCTATGCCATGTATGTTATATGCAGAGAAGCTATCAAAATACTGCAGCAAGTTATTTAGCTCAAAGGGATGCATATGTGTTTCTTGGAGACACAAGAAGTCGGATTGCATTATGCCATAGTCATTGACAATGTCTTTTGCATGTGCTTTCAAGCTACGAGTGTTCAATGTACATAGGAGCATATGTGATTTGTTTTCTAAACATGTGCTTTGGTTATCTAATTTCCATTGTGCACATGTCTGGAGATGAGACATTTCTAGCTTTATTTTGACTTTAACTTTGAAGTTTTTTGTAGTTAAAGGTTGTAACAGAAATAATGATTCTATTGATTTTGTTTGTGATAGAGTTGTATAGGTTAGTCCATGTTGTCTAATGCCTATGGGATCAAAATCCAAGGCCTCCATTGTTAATCCTTGGGATCGATGTATGGTTCGTGCACATGCTACTTGTACTGGGAATTATTTTCTAATTGTAATTTTCTTGTTTTTTGTTATTTTTTTGATTGGCCTAGCAATGCGTTGTATAGGCACCCAGTCTTTGTCAATGGTAGTAGAATAGCATTGTGCTAGTTTTGTGCACTGGTTATGTCCAATTGATGGGTCATTAAATTTAATCCAGACAATATCAATTTTGTTTTGTGTTGTGTAAGCTTTATAAATTCCATCTGAACCATTGACGAGGCCATCTTGAACATTGTAATTCCCTGCATAAAGCTCAACAAGAATGTTTGGTTTCAAGCATATTTGTGATGGAAGTGTCATTGTGTGACTATATACTCGTATTGCATTAAGGTCCTCCTCAAGTTCATCTATTGCATCTAGCACTATCATTTGGGTTGGAATGATTGATAGCATTTTGTTATTATGTGCTTGAACATCAATTCTCCTATAGAAAAGGTGCATAAGCAATGGATCAAATGGTACAGGATGAAAGAAAATTTTGTTGAGATAGTCTATGTCATGAGTTGTCTGAATGTCTACTCGTAGTCTATTAAGGATTGAAATAAATATTTCATCTTTTTGTCTCATGGTAGTCACCAATGAATAGCATTTTATGTGGTCTTTCCAAAAACTATAAGGCATTAATTTAATTGGAGTAGGCTTATTTTCAAAAACCACAGAGTCAAGGACAGGTTGTGCCTAGTAAAGGTCACCACAAAATATTGTATCAAGGTTTCCAAAGTATGCTATAGGCATTTGCATTATGTCTCGTAGTCTTCTATCAATATACTGTAGGAATGTTGAGCCAACTAATGATATCTCATCTATAAGAAGTATGCGCAATTGATCATAGTGCTTTGACATAGTGTCAAGCACTTCAATGTTCAGTGGCAGGAATTCTGATGTATTAAAAGGTATGTGAAATGTTGAATATAATGTGAATCCCCCTATGTTATATGCTGCTTTACTTGCATATGCAGTTAATAAGCCCTTGGGTTTGTCTAGATTATTGTCAACAGAATTGCTATACATGCGAATGAGAGCTTGGTAGATGGCCTTTGTTGTAAAAGTCTTTCCTGTTCTAGCTCCCCCAGTCAAAAACAAGTGCAATGGCTTTTGTGGATTTTTCATCTTTTTTATGAGAACATCTCTAACAATTGCTTGTTGTTCTTTATTTAACATTCGTCTTAACTTATAGTATTCATTGTTGTCTATAATCTGTGGGTGCTTTGTAATTTCAAATCCATTGTAATGCATGGTATTTGGGTTAGAACGACCTATGTTTGGAAGGTCTGTTTGTATGTCATATAGTTCTTTTTGGCGAAGCTTTGCTTGCACTGGTAGGTCAATGAGCTTTTCATCTTCAAGAGACTAAAGATCATTTATAGCTTTGTCAATGTCACCCCATGTGGAGTTTGTGTTGTGGATGAACTTTGCACTATTTGTTTGAATGGTTTGTCCATGGTACATGTATGCATGCTCCCAAGACTCAAAGTTTTGTTTGAGTGTATGCTCATTAATGGTAAATGGAACATAGAGAACCAATTGCTCTCTACAATGATTCTCTATATCAAAGTGTTTGTTGAAATTGATAAACCGTACCACATTTGGTTTGGCCTTTGGTTCAATTGTAGCACCATATTTGTTGTATCTTGAAACAAATTCTGCAAGACATATGTCCACCATTGTTTCAGGATGTTTTAAATAGTAGTCTATAATAGATTTCGCAAGAACGTTTTCTGATTCATCTGGCTCATTGCTCAATTGTTTAACAGATTTTAGTATAAATGTGTGATCATTGTCAGATCGTGTATCAATGAATATACATTTTATTGAACTGTAATTTAATGGCAATGACAAAACAATATGTGCAGCTTGTTGTGATGACATTTGTTGCAAGTTAAGCATGGCATTTCCAAGTTTACTTACCATTCGTATTGCATCAATATTGTCTTGCTTGTGGTCTGTGAGTATTCTTTTGAATGCATATGTCATTGACTTGTCTACTTTTGCAATATATGAGCTACAATACATTGCAGCAGCATATGCATTGAGGACAAATTGTGCATCTATATTAGCCTTCCAAAGATCTGGAATTTTCCTTGAAAAACTATTGTTCCATATTTGTGATGGTTTTCTTTATAAAAAAAGCGTAGGTCTGTTTAATGTTGAGCTCAAAGCTTCAATGTATTCATTGTCAGTTAAGTTTAACTCTTTTAAGAACATTTGAAAAGTGAATGTTTCATCATAGTTTGCTTTTTGGAGTTTTGAAAAGATGTCAGTGGCATTTGCAGTTATCGCTTCAGTCTTTTGGAGTAATGGTAAAAGTATAGTTGACTTTTGCATTGGTGGGAAAGGAAAATTGTATCTACAAAGTTGTTTTCTTGATCTCTTTCATTTCTTTGTATGATGGTGTTTGTGTAGCATTGCCAAAGGAGGTTCCAAATTTTCGGTGTCGCAAGTAATATACTTATCAACAAAAGCTATGACGTCCGTGTTGTTATTTTCTGTGTAGATTGGTGCATTTTTAACCCATATGAGGAAATGATCATGTTCATCTCCTTGATTTTGGAACTCGGTGACTAAGAAGTAATCAATGACATTTCCAAAGAAAGAGTCATTTGTAAGTATCAATTTTTTTATTGCATTTATTCTATGTTTATAGTAACGTGCACAAGTGATAGGATCTTTCTTGATTAGTTCAAATTTGTCAATGTGCGTTCGGTCATTAGATTCTTGACGGTTTTGTGCTGATTGGTGTAAATTGTGCAGCTCTTGTAATGTTTGAATTAGTGGATCCCAATTTTGCTCAGCACTAGTGAAAGTGATGAAAAATGTCGGTGGTCCTAGTTGTCGAATAATAGCAAATACATTTTTCTTAAGTTGTTGTGAATAGTCTGGAGAGATTCTTATTCTTTTGAAATCAACATATCCAATATCTGATTTAAGAATTTTTTCTAGATTTGGTTTGTGTTTAACATCTTTTGCAAATAGCTTTCGCCCTTTTAACTGGCCTTTTCGGATTCTTATTGTCATTGTAGACAGTACTTGTTGTATTAGTACCTTTATAGCTTTGAAAAAAATGTTTGTTGTATGATATGCAAAGTGTCTTTGTGACTGTAAGAGCTCCCAGCGTACTATTTTCTGATATGTAAAGTTTTTTACAATGTCATTATCACGTGGTTTGCCAAAGAATAAAGTTGGGAAATTCATTTCTTCAGCATAGATGTCCTTAAATATTCCAATTGGATACTTGTCCTCTGCAGGTGCAATTTCAATAATCTTGTCTTCCATGTTATGGATACTTCTAGACTCGTAAATCCATGTATCAATGTTTCTGATGGGTTTTCATTTTCCATTTCACTATCTGATTCTATTTCACTTGTATTTTGTGGACTATTGTCTTCATTTTCTTCAGTGCATTGGAGAACTTCTTGCCAATCTTGGTTTATGTGGACTTTGTGCATTTTGTATAATGGTGTCCTTGTTAATTGAGTCAAAGCTTGCATGATGACATTTGGGCACACCATGCCTTTTTGAAATGCATTTTTGTATTGTAAGTGCCTTTTCAACGAAACAAAAATTATTTGTGTGCTGTTAATTGATTATGGTAATGCTCTTTGTACAATGTTCATGTCAACAGGAACATTTATAATAGAACCTGTTAGGCCTATTTGAGACCTTTTGAACCCTAGTTCCCAAATCTGTGCAAATGCAATTCTAAGTGAGACAAGTCGTTCTTCTAGCTGAGTTAAATTTTGCACATAGCACAATGGTCTATTAGTTCTTATTTTCTGTGGCGTAGCATACTTTGGAATAGTGGACTGTTTCAATGCAAGGTAGCATACATGGCATATGAAATCTGTGAATGGTAAGGAATCTGATTGTAGTAGCTTATAGTATAGTTGTTTTTGTTTTTCTTTGAATGTCCTCATGTCCTTGTTCAAACAGAGCACTTGGCAAATTGCACATGGGTATTTTGGTGTATCTTGTATTGTTGTTTTATAAATATCTATTGGTGTCAATGTTTTTTTTTTCTTTGGACTGGTAGGTACACTTTCTTTTTGTTTTTCTTTTCTAATCAAGTTCTTCAGGTGATTAAGTCTTATTGTTGATTTATGTTTAAAATTGTTTGCTGTGACAAATGGTATCAAATTCTTCTTGTTTTTTGGCAAAGCATGTGTCTTGGTCAAGTAAGTGATTTTGTATTGTGGACCACTTCTGATCAACTTTTTAAGTTGGAGTAAGCTTATTGAGCATTGGTGAGTTAGATTTTGGGCTTTGATTCTTAGAAGTGGCTCAAAATGTCCAGCCAGAGGGTTTGTATCATGGAGCAATATAGAGACTGATTTTGTATATCCAGAATCATTGAAATCTAAGTACTTTCTTGATGTTGTCAATGACTAGAGGCTTATTTGTATTTTCAACCATTTGGATATCCAGTGAATGCAGAACAAGTCACCCCACAATCCACATTCACTATGGTATGTGCATGGTCTTGCAGACAATCGCATTTTGCAGAAGTATGTTTCTTGATCATGTACTTTGTGCAATGTATATAGAGTATTAGGATTTAGTTCATTGTTATATGATTTAATTGCTTCTTTGTCCTTATTTTGAAGGAAAGTTAGGAAATGATCTATATCTCCATTGCGTAATTGAGTTGAGGTGTACTGATTGTTAAGTAGTACTTGAAGTGAGTCAAACAAACAATCGCCAACATTGTATGCAAATGTGCTTAATCTACAAAGGCCTTCAGCTTTAAGGACATTATCAATGTTTAATATTCGAGGATACTTTGTGCACAATTTTTTAATTTCATGTGAACCTATGGGCCATTTTGAAGTTATGTTTTGTGTTTCAATTTTTAACAATGGTTCAAAGTGTCCACTTAAAGAATTCATGTCATGAAATAGTATAGAGATTGATTCTGTGTAATCAGAACTATTGAACTGTAAGTACCTTCTTGTTGTTGTTCTTGACCAAAGGAATATTTGTATATTCAACCATTTGGATATCCAGTGAATGCAGAATAAGTCACCCCGCAATCCACTTTCAGTGCAATCTACCTGTGGCTTTGCAGATAATCGCATTCTATGGAAATATGTTTGCGGATCATGTACTTTGTGCAATGTATATAGAGTATCAGGGTCTAGTTCATAGTTGTATGATCTTATTGCTTCTTTGTCCTTGTTTTGAAGGAAACTCAAGCAGTAATATATAGCTCCGTTTTGTAGTTGAATTGATGTGTAGCGATTGTTAAGCAGTAGTTGTAATGAGTCAAACAAACAATCACCAACATTGTATGCAAAAGTACTTAATCTGCAAAGTCCCTTGCTCTTAAGCGCGTAGTCAATGTTTGATATTTGGGGGCACTTTTTCAATTCATAGGTGTCAACGTCTATCATTTTCTTTGTTTCTTTTGTATCCTAATGTGTTTGAGAATAGCAGATGCTATGTATGAACAACATCAAATGCTATCATCTAGATTACAAAATCTATAGTTTTTTACATTGTCGCCTATGTGCTTTTACTCAATAGCATTCTATAGTATTAGCCATGTTTTCGAGTATCTTGGAAGATAATAATCTCTATATATGTTGGAAAATGGATCTTGAGTAGTAGTAGAAGCCTATGTGACATATTATACAACAAACAATTTTTCAGAAGCACAAGGGAAAAATAGTATTAATTCTTCAACTTGACCTTGTCATCCACTATCCCCCACCAGGATTGTATGTACTTATTCCTGTTACATTGACAAATTGGATAAATGAGTACAATGCATGATGTATACTTTCAATGCCACAAACACAAAACAATATTTTCAGGTAGCTTTGTTTACATGCAACAAATGGTGGATAAGAATCTTTTTTGCTCACATTGTCAATCTTAGTCTTGGTCTTTAAATGTTTTGTGTAATTGGATTCCTTTGTTTCTATGCATTTCTAAGTGACTGATTTTCTCAATGAGCAAATGATTTTAAAAGCTATTTACATAACCATGAATTAAGTGGCATGTAGAGAATAGTTTCACAAATCATTTCTATTTTAAGAAAATCAAGGAAATGCAAAGGCATTGTTTGATCAAAGAAGATCTATGGCTTTTCTTATTTGTGGGAATATCTTTAAAAATCATTTGTGTTTTTAAAATTTGAGGAAAATGCAAAGGCATAGGTCCATTGAGCAAAAGCGAAGGCATAGATCGTTTAAATAATTAAAAAAAGAGATTAATACTCAGAGGTACAGGCACACAGTGCATAAATGCAAAGTAAATGCATTAAATAGCATGTAGGTGGATGAGAAACTGCTGGAATGGCTTGGTGGACATGTATAGCCAGGCTGCTTTGTTCATTTGTTATAGACTTAAGTCACTTGTTAAGCATGACTATTACTTTGTGCAAATTATTTTTCTATTCTACAAGTCTTTGTTCTAGGAGAGTTTACAACGATTGAGCAGATTTTGTTATAGTTACAGTGTCCAGAACCAAAAATGAGTTACTTGAGGCAATAAATAGTTTCTTTCCTCAGTTTTCTCTTACTGAAGAGGTTTAAAGCATATAGTGAAATTGGCAATGTGAGCAAAAAAAAAATGTGGTTAATGTCATTTTGCATGTAAACAAGACCATGGAAAAATATTGCAGCATGTCTATGAGTAACGTAGTACATCATTCATTGTACTCATGTGCCATTTCAGCTTTTGAAATTAACTTTGTGGTCTTTTTTTGCAATACAGGAAGATTAAACATACGTTCACTTGCACAATGCATAGTAACTTGCCACAGATATAAGTAGTCTTTTGAACAAAATTGCCTTAAATGCATATAGGTAAAAACCAGTTGACATAAAACAAAGACTTATGACTCTATAGGCCATTTGAAACTGCAAAGAGGGTTTTAAAATTGCATTCTAGCAATTCACTCTATTCTATGGATATTGTATAGAGGAAGTATAACAAATTAACACAAGCAAAACCTGTTCTATTTTTTGAAGACAAATTACTATTGCAATTGTGGAAAATGCATTTTCCTGTTTGTATATGTGCAAGCAGCCTTTTAAATCATTTGTGTTCAAAGAAATGAGGAATACAAGATGGAAAAATGAATACATGAAAAAGAACTTTATGCAGTTATTATATTGAAGAATTTCAATTGCATTTCAAGAAAAGCAGAAAGACAATTTAGAAAGCTGACCTTGCAATCTGCTATTGAATGGTCAAGTATACTAGTAGCAATGTACAAATTTTGGCTATTATTATAGGAACAAGTAATTTTTCCTAGTACAATGACAAAATTGAGAAGTGAGCAAACTGAAAAAACATATACTATTTCATCTACAACCATGGGAAATCTTCCTAGAAGTGCATATTTGGAAAACTCTGCATTGTTTTCTTCTTTTTAAAAAGAAGGTTAGTATGCTAACCTCACGTTGCAGTTTGTGCGTGATTGTTTAAATACAGTTAAAAGCACCGATCCCTGTCACAAGGACAATTTAGACAAATGAGTACAGTGAGTGACATATACTATGCTATTCATAAAAACAAAACAGAATTCTTATGTAGATTCATTTCGACGAGAAAGAACCTAAGTAAGAACTTTTGTTTCTTAAAATGCAAATTGCATTTTATAAATTTTAAATACTTATTGTTATTTGTGTACCCTATAATATAGAAAATATTTTGCATATGCATGCATTAGTGTAATTCTGTTATTGCAATGGTGGCATAAGCTCTTTAAGAGCAATCAATGGAATAGATGCCATATTTTCTTAAGCGTTTGAAGAAGTGTAAATAGGCCATGGCAACTTGTCAATGCTAAGCCAAAAAACAACACAGACCTATGCTAGCACTGTTAAATTCTGATAAAAACAATTTTTAGCTACTATTTAATGCCAAACCAGTGATCACTTAATAGTCAAAGCTAGATAAATATTGATTTTCTAACTAAACGGGGTCATTTCATTTCCATTTGCATAAGTTTATTTTGTACCATTATGTAGCACTTACTATTACTTGTGCAATCAAGCCACATGCAAGTAGAATTTATAACTCATGGCATTTAGATACACTCAAGGAGAAATACAAACCAAGGTTGTTGGCATCCTGATAAGAAAGATGATGAAATACATCCAATTAATGTATGCCACAACATCTTATTCAATGAAGATGATTTGGATACAGACATTACAAATGAAAATCCTTATTGGTGTGTGAGTAATCCTCTTTTTCTAGAATTTTCAAGGAAATTGCATGCAAATACTATCAGTGAACAGGTGCAATCAGATTTATTAATTGACTTTGATTGATGGGTCAAATGTGCCCAAGGATAATTATAATTGTTTCTTTGTTTTAATTATTATGTATGTAAATACTATTTAGCAGTTACCTAATTAATTAGATATGAAATGATGGAAGAGAAAAGAAGATTAATTAATTAAGATAATTTGATTCCTTAATTAATAAGGTGAATTATCATGTAAAAGTACAAAAATTAGAAGTTTGGAAAAAATCCTCTTTCCTTTATGCTTTAATGACAACGAGAAAGCTGAAAGCAATTGTGGAGTTTAGGCTTATATCTGTAAATTGCATTTGCCTGACAGTTTGTAAAGCCTTCTCAACACACTATCCACATATTGTTCGAAAGGTCCCATTATGGCACATGCTAACAACACAATGGCTCTAAAGCTTGCACTATGGAACAATTCTGCAGTAATTGAAGATATGTAATCTTTAGAGGACTCATAAGCACCAAGTTATTGTTAAGTTCGCATATTGTGCATTAGACAAAAGACAATTGCTCATATGAGGAACTAGTCTATGAAGATTAGCGTAGGCTGAGCACTGTGAAAGCCAATCTGCCTATGGACTCTAAAATGAAAGAAAATTGATGAAAATAACTATTTATTGCCTGAAGTAACTTGTCTATGAGTGGCCTTTTTTGGAACCATGACAACCTTTTCCCTATCACTGTAAACTCTTTCCTAGAAAATACATATAGACACACACATATATGTATATATATGTACAAATACATCCATGTAGACACACATAAATGCATGTATGGACATAAACATATATGCATCCATGTGCATGCATGCATATACACATAGATGCATCTATACACACATACATATATGCATAGATATATCCAGAGACATATGCATACATGCATATATGCATGTACAAATGTTTACATATATATGCACATAGATAAATGCATATGCACATAGAGACATGCATACATACATACATGCACTGACACAATAGGCACAAAGTGATAGTGATAGTCCAACTAAAGCACTATGAAACACAGCTTCATTATGCACTTTATTGGAAAGAAACTATGGAAAATAATGAATTATCACCTCAAGTAACTCGTTTCTGGGTTAGGACTCTGTAGCTATAACATCTCTTGCTCAGTCGCTACAAACTCTTCCTTAGAACACATGCTTACAGAACACAAGAACAACACACGCAAAGTAATAGAGATGCATAGCAAGTGGCTTAACTCTATATTAAATGACCAAAGTACCCTAGCCACGCGTGGCCACCAAGCCATTCCAGCGCCTTCACCTCGAGCCAGATGTCATTTAATGCATTTAATCTGTATCCATGCAGTACGTACGTCTACTCACCAGTTTTATAAACTATGCATTTAGTTGAATTTATTTAATCAATTTATGCGCTCACATTTTCTTGATATTTTAATGCATTTAATCTGCATTCATGGATTACATACCTCTAGCCACCAGTTTTAAAACTATGCCTATGCTTAAATTTATTTAATCAATCTATGCATTCGCATTTTACCAAATTTTCAAAACAAAAAATGATTTATAAAGCTACTCAGACGAATAGGAAAATAGATAAATGCTAATTTTCCAATATAAAAAATAGCTCTCCAAATTCAAACTATACAAAAAATAAGTAATATGTTAAATGGTGAAATGTGATTGCCCAATGCTGCCAGTTAAAAGCATTCCAACCGAATGCATGAGTATTACTGCCTTGACGCTAGGAACCAATAAAATTCACACTATAGAAAACAGTTTATCCAAGTGAGTGCTATTAGGTTTGTTATCTTCAATTTCAAACTCCTTTGACTTTAATGCATTCTCTCTGATGGTAGAGGATGGAGATTCTTTTTTTATTGAGAGTTCAAAACAATATGACAAATCTTTTTGATATCCTATGTTTAGCACATTGCAACAACAAATAGATACAAATACTATGTGAGCCTTCTTTTAGAGTTTGAAGCAAAAGTAAACAGCATAGGCACCCTTGAATACTTGTTTGTGTTCTCATTCTACAAGAGCATTGTAGAGTTCTGAATGTTGTTTTTAGTTGCTTGTTATTCAGTATGCTGTAAAAGTGGGGTAAAAAAATTGAAAAATCATGATGAATTAGAAAGCTCAACAATCCATTGTTTTTTCTGCTTTCCAAATTCCTGATTGTTTCATTTAACAAAATAAAGTTCTTGACCAGATTCTGCTAAACTAAAATAGATGGAGGAGGAAGTGTGTCTCTGTCGGAAGTAGTTCTTGGGTGATATGAATTGATAGAAAAATTACCAGATACGCTTTTTGCATCAGTGCACGTGTATTTTGCAAAAGTAATCTGATAAAAAATCAACATTCATAAAAGCTTTTTCACAGATTATTGGAGTTTAAACTGTTACTTGTTTATGCTACATGTCATTGTATTTCATAGCTTATGTTTCCTATGCATTCCTTGTTTCCAATTCCTGGACCTTGTCTATATTTCCACATTGTGAATATATGTCTACAATAGCATTTTCAACTGTTATATCTACCTATAAGCCAATACATAGCTGCTGGGGATAAATAAGTGTGGGCAATATTATAGAGACAAACTTATTTCAAGTGCCTTAAATTCATTGTCATCTTAGAAATAGGTTTTTACTTTTCTATGATATCTACCAATAGGAAGGAAGCAATGAAGAACCTTAAGACAAAGAGAGAAATATTATTTTTTAAGTGATTTGTGTATTTTGATTCAAAGTTTTCTAATATACATGTTATTATCAGTCATGCATTTGAAAACAATGTTACTCCACATACAAATAAATTTAAGCAAAGGCATAGATTTGAAAACTGACAGCTTTTATCAATACAAAGGGGACATTTACTGTGATAGAGCAAAAGCTCCCGTGCTCATTGAATGAACACCAAGAGACGAGTTACTCAAGGCAAGAAATTGCTACTTTTATTTATTTTGCTTCATTCTATCCCAGAAATGCAAGTTTGGTTTCACAATGCATCAAAACACATTTGTGCAAAGAACTCCCAAAATTATAATTGCAATGGATGACAGTGATAGTGTAATGGATACTAATAGTCAAAACACTGAAATACACCAGCAAGTTTTTTTTTTGGATTCAATAGAAACAAGTATTAATTGAAAACAGATTAACCTGGCAGACTATTTATCATAGGTTCTTGAATTCCAAATGCACAAGTGTGACCATGGTTCTCTACAGGCTTTCGCCATGCATTTTAACTATATTATTGTTTTGCATCGAGCCTAAAGAACCACTGTAAGTATGGTTTACAAACAGATTTAAATCAATCAGTTTAAATTAAGAAAGGTTTCCAATTACACTTAATACTTGAACCATAAAGCATCATTACTTCAAGCTATAGCAAAAGTGCAGACATGGACACAAAAGAAAATTCAACTATGACATCATCTAACAAGGATTTTTTTGCTATTACTATGATTAACTATTGAACTCAATTGACTCATCAGTCAAATAGCTTGATTGATCACTGACCTAACTTGTTTGAAAGCTATCTTGTTAAGCTGATTAGTTAATTTCATTATGAGTAAAAGATAGAATAGACTTAATTTGCATGAGTCAAGTGTAAAATTGACTTATTTGTTAATTGGCTTTGATTAGTGTATCAGAGAGAGATGAGACAAACTAAATTGTCATGAGCGAAATGTGAGATGGACTTATTAGCTACTACGCCACATATACTATGACATTTGAGCTTCCATGAAATAATAGCGAAAGCTATAGAATAAACAGATGGCTTCAACATAGACGAAGGGATACAATTAATATGGACAGCTATAGCTTGTTGAGTATTTGTAGCACAAGAAACAGAAAGGAAGATGTTGGCAAAGGTTTTGCAATTTCGGTTTGCACCTAGCAATTGCATTTGCTTCCTTGTCTATAAAGCCTTTTCAAGAAATTCCTTTTTTGCATATGAATGGCCATGATTGATTTAATTGATTTGATGTATAAAGATTTTTTTTAATTAACTATAATTAACTATTCAAGAAAATTGATGTATCAATAAACTAGTTTCATTGATTGGTCAAGTAACTTGATTCACAGTTAACTTGATCAGCTATTTAGTTGATTTGCTTGAAAGTTTTCAAAAATATTTTTTGACATATAATTCTCTACATAATTTGCAATCACTACACACCAAGAGCCAACATTTCTTCGAGGAATTCTGTCAAACAGTTTACATTTTTTTCTTGTGCTTCCATATTTTGTATGCATATTCATGACAGCATTTCAAACTATAATATATGTTAGAAATCCACATCCTATCATGCTTAGATGAATGTACATATCCTATTCTAAAGCTCCTATTCTATTAAAAGCACGCAAAATGGTCAGAAAGATTGTGTATCTGTGAATGTGAATAGGCAAGATTGATTTAACTGATTTGGAGGATAAAGATGACTAATAATTAGCTATGGCTAACCATGGAACACAATTAATTCATCAGCCAATTAGCTTGATTGATCGCTGAATTAACTTGTTTGAAAGCTATCATGTTAAGCCAATTAGCTAATATGCCACATACAGTATGACGTTTGAGATTCAAATAAGTCTCATGGATGCAAATCTGCTATCATGTTAAAGCCATGTAAACATTGATGTTCCAATTCCATGGGGTCATTCTATTTCCATTTTCCCAAGTTCATTTCATTCCATTATCAAGCACTAATTATTAAATGTTTAAACTAGGTACATGCAAATAGAAATCACAATTCATAGTAACCATAAACATCTATGCACAAGTACATGTTATCCAACATATTAACACACACATGGTTTTCTAGTGCTACTTTGTTAATTGCCTTTGATCAACAATTCAAATGTACACAAGGATAATTGTAATTATTTCTTTGTTTTAATTATTATCTACTTAAAGACTAATTAGTAGTTGCCTAATTATTTAACTATCCTTGTACACATTTGATCCATCAACCATAGTCAATCAATAAATCTGTTTTTACCTATTTTCTAATAGTATTGGCATGCAATTTTCTTGACAAGTCTTCAAAAAGAGCATTAGTCACACACCAATAAGGATTCTCATCTGTAACTTGCCTAACCAAATCATCTCTATTCAATAAGATGTTGTAACATACATTAATTGGATGTATCTCATCATCTTTCTTATCGGGATGCCAACAACCTTGATTTGTATTTGTCCTTGAGTGTATCTGGATGCCATGAATTATGAATTCTACTTGCATGTGGCTTGGCTGTACAAGTAATAGTAAGTGCTACACAATGGTAGAAATCACAACTCATAGCATCCATATACACCTATGCACAAATACATGTTATTCAACACATTAACACACACATGGTTTTCTAGGGCTAGTTTGTTAATTGCCTTTGATTAATAGTTCTAATGTACACAAGGATAATTGTAATTATTTCTTTCTTTTAATTGCTATGTACTTAAAGGCTAATTAACAGTTGCCTAATTATTTAGATATGAGACGATACAAGGGTAAATGAGAAATATGAACTTCCCTAAATCAACATGAATGAAATGTGAGATAGAGCTATTGGGTAATATGCTACATATACTGTGACATTTAAGCTTCAAAGATTGCCAATGAACAGCAAAAGCTTCAAAACTCTCAGATAACATGTAAAGGGTTGGAAAAAATTGATCTGCCAACTGAAAGGGGTCATTTTACTTCAATTATATAGCACTTATTCTTTATTGTTTAATGCAATCACATGCAACCAGAATTCAGAACAATTAGCATCAATACACACCTATGCATAGATACATGCTCTCTAACATATCGATATGCATATGGTTTTCTACTGGCACAATCCTTGAACATTCTTTAGGTACAAGTGCTAGTTTATTAATTGACATTGATTGTTGGATAAAATGTATTCATAGACACATAGCTGCACACATGCTTCAATGCACAGATGCATACATACATGCATGGATGTACACTTATTTACACGTATACATACATACATGATTACACGCATACATATATATATGTATTCATGTATCCATGGATGCATATATCCATGTATCAATAGATCCCTTAATATATGCACATATTCAAATGACCACATAGACTTGGGGAATGAATATTTATGTGGCCTTTACATGATAGCAATAAATCCTATAAATATGCATATATGCATGAAGGCACATAGCCATCAATGAATCTATGCATTTTCATTTTCATTAGAATTTTAAAACAAACACGATTCAAAAAGCCACTCCCATGGGTTGCAAAAATAGATAAATGCCAATTTACCGATATGGAAAATAACTTACAAAATTGAGATCATATATATAAAAAGAAATATGCACAATAACCACAATATGACTAGATGGCTAGCTAGCGCCATCCACAAAAAAACATTTAAAGAAAGTGCAATACTAATCTATTATATACACACATACATACATGGTAACATAGATACATGCATTCATATATACATAATTACATGCACACATATATACATGCAAAGTTGTATGCGTGGATGCATACAAAGACTATGTTTCATGGGATTATTAAAGAGTTCACTTGCTTTCTATATGTTTCCATATTTTGCATGTGTGCCTATGAGGACAATAACCACAATATTTGACAATATTCCTCTATCCTTTATGACAGCTCATTGGTTCCAAAGCTCTCTTTGAAGGACAGCTGTACATTGCCTCCAAGACTCAGATGAACCCTTGGTATTCCAAGGAAAGATTCGAATCGATAACACTTAAAATGATCTAAACTATGATTTTATAATCAAAGTATCCAAATGCATTGCAGCAATGCAAAACCCAACTTCCATTTAAAGATGTACAATGAAAGTAAACAGAAGGAAAAATGCATTTGCTTCACATAGCTGCACACATGCTTCAATGCACATATGCATACATACATGAATCGATGTACACATATTTACACGTACACATACATACATGATTGCACGCATACATATATATATGTATTCATGTATCCATGGATGCATATATCCATGTATCAATAGATCCCTTAATATATGCACATATTCAAATGACCACGTAGACTTGGGGAATGAATATTTATGTGGCCTTTACATGATAGCAATAAATCCTATAAATATGCATATATGCATGAAGGCACATAGCAATCAATGAATCTATGCATTTTCATTTTCATAGGCATTTTAAAACAAACACGATTCAAAAAGCCACTCCCATGGGTTGCAAAAATAGATAAACGCCAATCTACCGATATGAAAAATAACTTACGAAATTGAGATCATATATATAAAAAGCAATATGTACAATAACCACAATATGACTAGATGGCTAGCTGGCACCATCCACAAAAAAGCATTTAAAGCAAATGCAATTGTAAGCTATTATATACACACATACATACATGGTAACATAGATACATGCATTCATATATACATAATTACATGCACACATATATACATGCAAAGTTGTATGCATGGATGCATACAAAGACTATGTTTCATGGGATTTTTAAAGAGTTCACTTGCTTTCTATATGCTTCCATATTTTGCATGCATGCCTATGAGGACAATAACCCTCAATATTTGACAATATTCCTCTATCCTTTATGACATCTCATTGGTTCCAAAGCTCTCTTTATAGGACAACTGTACATTGCTTCCAACACTCAGATGAATCCTTGGTATTTCAAGGAAAGATTCAAATCGATAACACTTAAAATGATCTAAACTATAATTTTATAATCAAAGTATCCAAATGCATTGCAGCAATGCAAAACCCAACTTCCATTTAAGATGTACAATGAAAGTAAACAGAAGGAAAAATGCATTTGCTTCAAAGTTTGTAAAGAAATTTCAACAGATTGTCTAGCCATTGTCCAAAATATGGTTTTCTATTAGCATAGTCCTTGAACATTCTTTAGGTCTAACTGCTACTTTGTTAATTGACTTTGATTGAAAGGTCAAAATGTGAAATGTGGCCAAGGATAATTATACTTATTTATCTCTTTTAATTGTTATATATTCAAAGACTAATTAGCAATCCAAACAACCTCGCCTTTAGTCAGATGCCATTCAATGCATTGATTTTGCATCAATGAATTATGCACCTCCAGCCAGTAGTTTTAATCAAAGTATGCATATGGATTCAGAATCAAACTCTCAAAATAAAAAAGACCAGGTTTAAATTATAAAGTGCAATCAGCCACCAAAGAAATTGATTGAATAATAATTGCATTTTTGATATCATGTTATTGCAACAAAGATGTACTTTTGAACCCCAATTGCTTAATTTTTATGTACCATATAGCATATGCCACTCACAATACCCATTTGTAAAGATTGTCCTTGTAACATAAAGCAACGATATGACTACAAGTACAATCAATATAGTGAGAATCTTGAATTAACCTTTTTTCTCTGTCTACTATATGCAATTGTAAACAAAGGAGAAGGTTTATTCTAGAAACTCACCTTGTACTCTTTTCTTGAAGAATTTTCCATAGCTGGACCGCTACACCACCTCTTTTCTTCCAATCAAAAGCATTGTACCATGTAATAAGCTTTGATTAGAAAACAAAGACCATTTGTTTGTTTTTTCTAAAAAAATAGCAATAAACCTCAAGGAAATGACCAAAATGCAATCAACTCCCAAAATTACAATTGCAATATATAATACTCCCACTACGATGGATACTAATAGCCAAAACCATTGAAACACTAGCAAGCATTTTTTAGATTCAAGAGACACAAGTATAAATGTAAATCAGGTTAACTACACAAACTAGTTGCCATAGGTTAATGTACCACAAAATCTTCTAGCAATGAATTTAATTTCTCTTTTGCACGAAGCTTAAAATTATTTTATCAAGCAATATTACTTGACTGCTCTATGGTAACATTGCAATTTGGATTCTAAAACATATTTGTCATAGTTTTTTATAACCCCAAGATACAATTTTCTAACTTCCTAAGCATTTAGTCTAAGTTTTCCAACTACAAAATCTCAAATTGTTGTTTGCTTCATATGTCTGTGCCTTGAATTTCATCACCAGGTAAAATGTACACAAGGATAATTGTAATTTTTTCTTTCTCTTAATTACTGTGTATTTAAAGACTAATTAACAGTTACCTAATTAATTAGTTATCTAATGAAACAAGGATAAATGACAAATATGGAATTGACTACTTTGACATGACTGAAATGTCACATGGACCTATTAGCTGACACACTACATATACTGTGACTTTTGAGTGCTTAATCCATCCACATACAAGTACAAATCACAACCCATAATTAAAATGTCCATAAGGATATTTATAATTATTTCTTTCTTTTTATTATTATGTATTTGAAGACTAGTTAAAAACCACCTAATTAATTAGATATCAGATGAAAGAAGAGTAAATCAGAGCTACCAACTCCATAAAAATACCAAAGTTAACATGTGAATATCAAGGTGTCCAGATTTAATACTAATTGCATTCCCCGGAGGCCCATTTCCCTGAGGAGTTTTGTAAAATAGTTCACTTGCCTTATAAATGCTTTCGTATTTTACATGTCTACCTATGAGAACAGTAACCACGACATCTGATAGAATTTAAATGCTTGCTCGCAGAAAATAGGTTTCTACTGCATTCTTTATGCTCCCATTGTTTGCATTTATGCCTACGAGGACAACAACCACGACTTTTAACAGAATCCCTCTATCCTTTATGCTTTCATGACAACGAAAAATCTCAAAGCAACACACTGTCGACTCATTGTTCAAAAGCTCTCATTATCGCACACGTTGACATAATTTTGGTTCCAAAGCCCTCTTTATGGGACCACTTTGTTGTAATAAAAAATATACAAACTTTACAGGGCTCACATGCATGAAGTAAAATGGACAAGAGGATTTCTACATAATTCCTATCAAACGCAGATGAAACCTTTGCATTTCAACAAGAGATTCGAATAGATAATACTAAAAGTAGTTTAAAAAATGAATTTATGCCTACGAGGACAACAACCATGACTTTTACCAGAATCCCTCTATCCTTTATGCTTTCATGACAACGGAAAATCTCAAAGCAACACACTGTCGACTCATTGTTCAAAAGCTATCATTATCGTACACGTTGACATAATTTTGGTTCCAAAGCCCTCTTTATGGGACCACTTTGCAGTAATAAAAAATATACAAACTTTACAGGGCTCACATGCATGAAGTAAAATGGACAAGAGGATTTCTACATAATTCCTATCAAACGCAGATGAAGCCTTCGCATTTCAACAAGAAATTCAAATAGATAATACTAAAAGTAGTTTAAAATACGAATTTATAATCAAAGTATAACAATGCCTTAAAGCACTATGAAACCCTACTTGCATTTCTCGTATCAAATAGAAGAAAACAATGAAAAATTACCTCTTCTGACCTCAAACAATTCGTCTCTCGCTGTCCAGTGTGCAACTCTGCAACTACAAAATACCTTGCTCAGCCACACAATAGAGCACTATGAAATACAACTTCATTATGCACTTTAATGTAACGAAACTCTAAAAATTGACAAATTATCACCTCAAGTAACTCGTTTCTGGGTCTGGACTCTGCAACTATAACATCTCCTACTCAGTCGCTACAAACTCTTCCTCAAAACAGGCGCTTACAGAACACAAAAACAACACACAAAAAGTAATAGAGATGCATACCAATTGACTTAACTCTATATTAAATGACCAAAGTACCCTGGCCACGCGTGGCCTCCAATCCATTCCAGCACCTTCACCTCGAGCCAGATGCCATTTAATGCATTTAATTTATATTCATGCATTACGTACGTCAACCCGCCAATTTTATAAACTATGCATTTACTTAAATTTATTTAATCAATTTATGCGCTCGCATTTTCCTAATATTTTAATGCATTTAATCTACATTCATGGATTACATACCTCTAGCCGCCAACTTTTAAAATATACCTTTGCTTAAATTTATTTAATCAATTTATGCGTTCGCATTTTCCCGAATTTTTAAAACGAAAATGATTTATAAAGCTACTCGGATGAATAGAAAAATAGATAAATGCTAATTTTCCAATATATAAAATAGCTCTCCAAATTCAAACTATACAAAAAAATAAGTAATATGTTAAATGGCGAAATGTGATTGGTCGATGCTACCGGTTAAAAGCATTCCAGGTGAATGCATAAGTATTCCTGCCTAGCGGTAGGAACTAATAAGATAATAAAAAGCAAATTAATATGTGAATATTATATTGAAGAGATTTAACATGTGAATATAAAATACACCATATCACAAATTAATAGATATAAATGTATATTCTATCAAAATCAATAGATATAAGAAATAAAATATCATTTCATAATTATTTAAGTTAAAGTGTAATAAATGTATAATAATAAATAAATAAATTTAGATATTAGAGTTGGGACAAAAATGTGTATTGGTGATTTTTTAAAATATTAGAGTAATAAAAAGAAAATTAAGTTTGTGAACCTTATATTGAATATATTTGGCATGTCAATCTATAGACAATTCAAAATTGTCTAAGTGCACCTACTGAGATGGAGGACATGGCTTGTATGCATTATGCTAGTGTTATTTATGCTATAGTATATACTAAACCATATTAGATCATTAGAATGAAACTAAGAGAGTCTTTAGGTATTTGTGGTATACTTGAAAATACTCTATTTGTTATCACGGTAACTCCACAAAAGACTAGAACTCAATGGATATTCATAGATTTGTATATTTAGATTGAGTAGAAGATCCACCAGTGGATATGTTTTCATTTTGTTTGGTAGTGCCATCAATTAGATAAATAAGTCATAAACTATGGTCACTTTTTCCACCACAGAGGTTGAGTACATAGTAATTACTCTTGTTTGTAAGGAGGCCATTTGGGTTAATAGATTGTGTTTAGATGTGGGGCTAAGTTAGGGAGCTATTAGATTTCTTTACAACAATTAGAGTGTGAAATGTATAGAAAAAACCTAACCTTTCATGTATGGATGAAGCATGTGCATGTCTAGTACCTATTATGCCTTACATAACCACCCCATTTTTTATTGTTTTGTATTGGATTAAAAATGGGTCCCCCTTTTTTGTCTTTTGTTTTGGGTGTCTTTGGTTGTCTGGTTGGGTCTTAGGAGTTCTTTGTTTTTACTCCTAGGCCTGTCTTTTGTTCTGTCGGAGGCGGGTCCGGGACTAAATCAAGACTTGGAACCATTTCAAGGTTCCTAGTTAGGATATGGTCCCGACTCTGACTCTGCCTTCTCTTTTGCACCTTTTTTTGTTGTGTTGGTTGTTTTTGACTAACACTTGGGTTTGTTTGTCCTTCTGTTGGTTGTTTCCTTGCATTTTGTTTATTTTCTTTTGCGGGACCAGATCCTAGATTGGAACTCAAAAGGGGAAGTTTCAATTTTCCATTTTTGTATTCCCGTTCTGACTCTGCTTCCGCTTTCTTTTCTTCCTTGCTCTTTGTTCGGGCCGAGTCCAGTGTTTTCTCTGGTCCCACTTCCCTTGTGCTTGTGTTTTGTTCCTTGCTTTTTGGTCGGGGCAGAACCGGATCTGGGATCGAATTTCGAACTCTGTGAAGTTCAGTGCTGTTTTGTCTCCACCTCCATCGTCGTTTCTTTTTCGGTTCTTTTTGTCGAGACCAGGTCTGGTGTTGGAAGTGAAATATGGAACTTGGTTTAGTTTCTCTATCTCATTCCCTACCTGGCTCCGCGTCCGCCTTCCTTTTTATGTTCTATTGACTTGACTTAACTGCTTGTTTACGTCGTTGGCTCCGCCCCTGATCAACCCCATTTATGGCATTAAATGTAGCCTGTTTGCACACGCTAACTATTGATTAAAGGTGTAATTATGCTTAAACCGCCTCATTATTATTATACGAAGTGTTTGAGCAAATTACGGCTAGGAAACTCTTCAGAGAATTGATTTGATCGCAGGGGCAAATTGTGGAGTGAATCTTGGCAAATTTCTCATCAATTCTAAGGAGCATCTTGAGGTAGGTCCCTTGTCTTCTGTTCTTTCATTTTGTTCTTTTGCTTGTGTCGTTTTGGCATTTTTGCAGGAGGGTTCTTTCTGTGAATTTGTTCACTCAGTTGGTCTTTGTTTTTGTCTTTTTGTTCGGTCTGTTTGTTTGTTTCTTTCTTTTCCGTCCTGTTTTGTTTTGTTCCGTTGCCTTTCTATTTGTCATTTGGTTCGGCTGTCACTTTCGTGATAGGGTTCGTTTGTCGTGCTCTAGTTTTGACTAGGGTTGCGATTTTGCAGGGGTTTCCTTGCTTAGCTAATGTTTTTCTATTTGAAACCCTGTTTTGGTTTTATCATTTTGGTTTTGGGTTCCTCATACCAATTTCTCATTGTGCGCTAGTTTCTGGAAATAGGGTATCAAGTGAGTTAGGGTTTTAGAAAAAGGTATGGGTTGTTCTTGGTTTAATGACTTGTGTATGGAGGAGTTGTTGGTAGTTTAAATTACACTGGGTTATTTTTAGTCTTCTGTTGGGGTCCATGTGACCTAGGGTTTCACTATCCATATGACCATCATGTTTCAAGGCTCTTGAATGGTTGTTTTTATTCCACTCTTGGTCTTTGGTTGATGACTATCTTTGCTCTTTGTCGGAAGTGGATCTGGGGAGGAAATTGAACTGGGAAACTAACTTTTATTTTTGGTCCAATACCTGTTCCTGTCCCGTCTCTGACTTTTCTCGGATCGGATCTCGTTCCTTATTATGACATCACTGACTTCACAGTTTATCAGAAGCAGATCTAGGGAGGAAGTCAAACTTGGAAGCTAATTTGTTTATGGTCTGGTTACCGATCTGGTCCTGCCCCTCGACTGTGTTCTAGGTTGGTTCCCGGTCCGGTCCCACCATATATATCTTTTGTTCTGTATCCATTCCTAATCCTGGGCCCGCCTCAGGATATGAAACATTGTTTATACCTGATGCTTCTCTGATCCTGCCTCTGATAAAGGCATAGTTTGATGAAGTATTATCTTAGGAGGATGGAGCAATGGTTATATGATTGACTAATAGTCTAATATAGGGAATTGTTGTAGGTATTAAGAGATGTCAGGAGTATCGGATGAGGCCTCTCAAAGGAGCCAACCAGGGGAAACTTCATGGCAGGGATCTAGGCCAAAGAAGATCAAAGTGGAGTAGCTCCCATATACCTTGAGGTGTAAGCATAGGGAGGCTGTCCTCATAGCTAGCAAAATTTATTATGATTGGACTGACATCACTGACACCAATTTGGGTCCTTTCAACTATGAAGAATTGCTTGAGGAGACTTTCACTGAGGAGCAGGTCACACCAAGAACGGAAAGGATTGTTCAATCCAAGTTGGCACATGTTACACTTTTTCCTCTATCTATTCAATGCCTGGAGTTGATTCTTGTAGCAGCTAGAGCATATAAACCTACAACTAGGCAGTGTATGGATGTGAAGGGCAATGTCATTATTGACTTCACACCCCCAATCATCAAATTCCTATTTCATATGCCTGATCCCAAGAATCCTAGACAACTAAATGAAGCAGAGGCTCTGAAGCTTTACAGTGATAACAAGGAGAGAAATAGACTCTACATAAATAAGATTTGGATGAGAGTGGAGAAGAAATCTTTGACTAAGCTTCCAGATCAGCCTAAGAGGGTGTATTTTAGTAAAGAAATTGGAGATATAATCATGTTCCTATCTAGGGTGTTCGGGAAGAGGGATGCTTCACTATTTAAGGAATGGATGTTTCTTTTTATCCAAGCTATTTTGGATGGGAGGCAACAATTTGATTAGTCAATGATAGTGTCTGATAGCATTCACAATTAGATGATAAGGGTGAGAGAAACCAAGTGTTTCTTTATGACCTCATATGTGCTCTATGCAGCTACCCGAGTGGGGATCTTTCTTGGACTTCGAACAGTGGGTATATTGGGAGAAGCCCAAGGACAAAAGAAGGTGTGGGAGCATTATAACCAGCTCACCTTGCAAACATCTAAGCAATATTATAGAAGGCTAAATGATGCCTTTCTTTATGTCATAATTAACAAGCTTAATGGTGATGTTGGGTATAGACTTAGCAAAGAGGCAATGGCTTTTGTGAACGAATGGGGACACTGGTTTATCAAGTACCCCACATTCACTTACTTCAGGTTAGAAGGCTTTGATGGTCATCCCCATTTGTTACCCAGGTGTTGTGGTGATAGAATCATCTTAATGGAATTTATTTATCAAGCCTTGGCTGTAAACCTCCAGTTTAGCAACAAACATAATACTGGATGCCACAAGTTTCCAATGAGGCTAAGAGCCTTTTGTTGTCCACACATTCAGGAAAGTAAGGCTGTTTGTGATGAATTAATGTATCTGAGGTTGGGCTTGTACACTACTAGGAAATATTATGATCCCAAGCACAAGATGAGGGCTTTGCTCCCTGGTGTCTTTGAGAGCACTTCAATATATTGGAAGATTTTTGGGGGGATTTGCAGGATGATTATGATCTTAGAAAGAAAAATTATGAAAGGATATTTGTCCCACTCATGATTGAGTTTGGTATAAAGGAAGATATTCTTGATGCATTATCTGATGATGGGATAGTTTTGGATCCCAGATATGATGCAGATAATATTGGAACTAAGGATCTTGATCCAGTTGATTGGAGTGTAGATGAGACAATTGATATAATGTAGATTGCTAGACCAGTGCTCAATAAGAGTATCCAATGGGTAAGTTTAAGGGTTAGTCAGGCCGAGGCATCATTATCCAAGAAGAGGAAGGTTGGTACCACCCAGGGGTACAAAAGGGTAAAAAGAGGGGTGGCACCTAAGGAACCCTTAGAGTTTTTACCTTCTAAGCAGCAAGAGGATGAGGTGGTTCCTCAAGACCTTTCAGAGGTGCATGAAGATGAAAAAACTGTGGAGGGAGCTGTTTCTACATCTGCTACAAAAGAGGTACTTACTCAGCCCTTTGATACATTGGAGTTAGGTCATGAATCACCAATAGGAACTCTTCATGGCGAAGCAGAAAACTTGAGGCAAATGGAGGATGAGGTGGAGATACATAATATAGAAACAGATTCAGAAAAGACTCCTCGGATAAAGAGCATCATGTATTAGCATCTCTAGATATGACAGATGATGCAGGCACTGAACACATGTTGACTGAAAAGGATCAGTGGAAACTCTTTGAGGAGGAAAAAAGAGAAGCCGATGCTAAAGCACAAGCTAAGGCATCAACTAAGCTACAAGAAGAAGGGGTCAGAGCATAGTCTGGGTTGGCAGCCAAGCAAAAGGAGTTGGAAGATAAAGTGAAGGCTGATGAGTTAACTCAACGGCAACAACAAAAGGAGCAAGAACACAAACTTCAAGAAGAAAGGGATAGGTTGACATTGCAGCAGAAAATTCATGATCTTGAAGAAGAAAAAGCTCAGTAAAGAAGAGAAAAGGAAGTTGTTGAAGCTAAACTCAAGAAACAGGAGGAGGTCTATAGGAAAATGGAAGAGTAGGAATGTCTGGAAAGGGAGAAGGAGGCTGTGGAGATAGTTGCACATGCGAAGAAATCCAAGGAAGCATGGGATTATGTTGAAATATTAAAAAAGCAGCGTGATGAAATGTTAGAAAAGAGGAAAGAAGAAGAAGAATGCTTAAGGTAGGAGTTGGAGGCAAAGAGGCTACAAGATCAGAAGGATAGAGAGGAAGCCGAAAAGCTAGCACATGAAGGGGAGCAAGGTGATCAACAAAATGTGCAGGAGGTTGATTCTCAACCAAAGCTTACATTGTTGCAACCCCTGTCTTCCACCACTATTACTTCCTCTTCAGCCCAGGTAGCCACTACCCCTATTGCTCCAACTTGGCTAAAATTGGATTTGGAGAGAAAACCAGTTGTTCAACCACAGCTATTGAACTGGGAAGAAGTGATGAAGGAGATTGGAAAAGAGAAGCCAAAGAAAAAGTCTCGGGTTCTTCACTCCACTAGGCTCACTGAGGCTGGAGAGATCATTGTTGAATGTGCCATTCGTGTAATGGAGAAGAACCGTGATGACATGCAAATAACTGATTATCAGTTGGGAGCTGTAAATTTGGGAAAACCTACAAGAAATCAACAAATGAGTTTGATTGATATTGTGGCTTCTTCAACCAAAACCTAGATGATCAAGGACAAGCAAAGGAAAGATGAGCTTAAGGCTCAATTGGATCAACTTCATGGTTTCTTAAAGGATATTTCTAGTCGCATTTCTCAATAGACTACGCCTCCTGAATCCCCAGTGTTGTTAACAAAGAGGGAAGCTGATGATTTGATTCAGATGAAAAGTAAGGTGGGGATGATGAATAAATGGTTGGATAAGCTTAATCGGGAGGTTGATGATATTCTTGTTGAAGGCTCTAAGATTCATGGAGCTACTCTCGAGTTAGCAAAAGATCTGGACCGGCAAGGTAAGGATTTGGACAAGCAAGATAGTGAATACAAGGAATATGTTAAAAGGCTGAAGGATATCAGCAAAGTGCCTAAATCCACCTTGTTAGAATATTCAATTCTTGAGCAAGGTAGCAAAGATTTTTTGGAAAAGACTATGAGTATCATAAGATATGAATCTAGGGCTATGCATACGCATCAAGAAGAAGTTCAAGAAATGAGCAAGGACTTGCATCAACAAATGGTTGAGTTAGAGGCAGTTGTGGCCGTTATAATCAACATAGATTCCTCAAACAAAGAAGGCCTATCTTTGGATAGACTAAGGGAGAAATGGAGGGACGGGTTTGAGGAAATCATGCAAAAGCGAGATGATGGGGAGAGTTTATTGCTAGATCAATTTATGGATATCCATGAGGAGATAAGAACTGCCAGAAAGGAGCTGATCGAGCTAAGGGAGATGCAAAGTTTGGTTTCTGCAGAGTTTGAAAGAGTCAAATTTGAAAGTGCTTGGTTGGATGGGCCAAATTTGGATACTCTTCAGTAGATTTTCTCCAGTTATGACGAGTACGTTCAGGAGCATTCAGTGCAAAAGTGATTGACTCTTGGTGTCATACTTTATTTTCTCTTCTCCTCTTTCTATGGATATTGATATAAGCTCTACTCTAAGTCTGATCCGTGTGTTTCATCTTCTTCTTGAAGTATCAGATTCTCCTTCCTACAATGGTGTAATCAACCTTGAAAAGGGGTTCTTAGGTCCACTTCTATGTTCAGTTCTGACTCCATGAATTGTGGATCTGGATTAATGATTGAGAAATTTGTGCATGTGGCACTCTATATGTACTATTAGAATCTACTTTGTAAAGGTCAGAAAATTGAAGAAAGATTAGCCACCTGAGAATAGAAGATAGAAGCTAGATCTAGGATTTTTAATGTTTTAGAAAGATACTTTGAACAGTTTAAAAAAATCTCAGTTTTACAAGTTCTCATATGTTTTCATGTCAAGACTTTTAAAGTTTGGATCCATTTTTGGATAAGGTTAATGATATATGATTAATCTATACGCCAGTGTTTTGTTGTGCTTAATTGTTCTTTATTTGATGAAAATCAATAGAAGGAACTAGATTCAAGGTCATGTCATTGGATTATCTGTGAATTAGATTGTTATGGTATTTCATTTGATCTGTGTTTTGAATGATGAGTGAATGATTAGTTTGAAGTAAGGATAGTGAAAGTTGATGATATTTGAATTAGCATTACGAATGTATGCAGTAGCGTAGTTGATTCTATGGATTGCATCTTGCTATAGTTGTGGTTAGGTAGAATGAACACTCATTGTCGATCTACATGTTTGGATACATAAGGATTTTATTCATGTTTCTTTGATTCAAAGCTCTGTTTCATCTTTTTTCTTTTGTTTAAAAACCCCTGAACGTAGACTACCCGATGTTATGAATTCTTGTTCTTTATTACCAGCAAAGGCCCCTTGAACATTACAATCACATTGACCATTGAGCAATATCAGCATAGTTGAGAACCAACTACCAGAACCTTGGGAGTTAGATTACTATATGTTATCTTTCTCTTTCAGGAGAAATAGGATAGTGATATTCTGTTTAATGTTGTTGTGCTGTTTTGACCATCAACAGTACCATTTTTTCATGAGATGGTAGAGGATGGGAAGGTGATGCTAGAGAAAGTTGATACTTGAAGGAATGTTGTAATTTCTTTCACAAATTCATTCAACATAAAGAAGTTCAAGTGGTGCAATAAATCTATGGCCCTTTTGGTCCCTAGTAAATAGTTGAGTGATGTTATTCTCTCTTCTCTCTTGTAAGGTGTTCAACAAGTGAGAGAAAGTTAGGAAAGGTGTATCAACTTGCATCCTAATGTTAAGAACACAAAAATGTAATTTCTAGGAAATAGAGGTTTGTTTTGACCCCAAAAAATAAAATTTATGACCTTCAATTTAAGAAATAAAGGCTTGATTGGATTCTTAGATTAGATTCACATTCTCTAGAGAGTTGTAAGAGGAAGATACACTTGTTGACCAATTTATAATGCATGCTATCACATGTCATAAAACATATTTGATGGAGATAATAAAGCCAAAATGATTTGCCCAAGTTGGTGAGTGGATTGTGACAAATCTAAGATAGGTATAATATATATGTTATTTTGGTACACAACTATATTCTTTTTTAATCAAATATCACACTACATGACCCATCATCAATAAGATGATGAAAATAAATCAAGTGTGATCTAAAACATCAATGTCAAAAATTATATACAATTATTTATAAAAAATATAATTTATATAATAGAATGAAAACATACAATATATTTAACCTATTTTTTAAAGTTATTTTTAACTTTATTCTATAAACATGTATTCTTAATCCAATTAAGAAATGTGTTCATACTAATTCAATGTTTATCATCTAGGGGGTAGTTTTTTATTCTTTTCATTTGTAATAGGCTACTTGTTTCTTGATAAATGTTGAGGTGGCACAGTTGACTAGGGATTGGTATGGGTTACTCCAATGATGTGGACACCTTTTGGGAGGTTTGGAGGCTCATTATTTGAATGAATCAAATGTGCCATACTTTCACATTGATGACTTGATTGATGAGTATGAACATCAAAGTTTTGGCTTCCCAATTTTATTTAATTAGATTTTATTTATTTTAACTATTTAGGTTTTTATTCATTTGCCCTCTTTTAATTTTACTATCAATTTTAAAAAAATATATTTTAATTATATGTATTTAGTATGTTTAGATTAATATTGGTATATATGTAAGAATTAGATGAGTGTGACTTGCCTCTGCTATTAGTTATGTAGTTCTTGTTTATGTAAGAGAGGGGTACCACCATGTGCAAGGCCCTAGGTCACGAAGCACCAAGATGTGGAAGGTTGCCCTAACTTACCTCAGGTTAATGGGGTGTTAGGATATGCGAGATGAGAATGATGAGGACTATGAGGTCCTTCAACCACTCTATAGACCCGAAATGTAAAATGGGGCCAGGCGAGCCAGTTTTCAGATTCAACACTATGCCTCAGGAAGCTCTCTTCCCAAGGATGAAAGTGCGGTCTTTGGATGACAACACGATGCTTTGGCATCTCTAAAGTGCATTGGCATTCGTATGTTTAGACAACAGAAGAGGTAAGGTCAAACCTTGGAAAATGAGCTAACGACCTAGCTAACTACTACTAAAGGGCCAAAATAATGTGATTAAGTATTAATGAAATACTCTCTAATGTGATAAAGTAAAAATGCAAGAGTTAGGGTGGCAAGAAGGATCTCACAAAGAAACTCGTTTGCTAACTAGCTCCTCAAAAGCACGTTCACCTACACACAAAGAGGAGGAAAATATTGGGTGGTTGTATAGGGGCCTGCCTCAGTCAAACTCTCGTTTAGGTGTTGCCACCTCCATGGATAACCAAGAAAGCAAGATAAAGAAAACAATCTAGTAAAGAACACTAAAGCACTACAAAACAGTAAGTGTGCTTACTCAACCAAGTGATAGAGGAGAGGAAAGGGAAGCTTACCACCTCCACCAAAAGCACTCAAGGCTGCTTGGGGGAGAAAATGAGAGTACTCGAGCCTTTTTTCCAATTTTGTTGTCCCCAACTTGCTCTATCAAAGTGATGGAGTGTTGTATTTGTTGCAATGGAGTGCTTGAAGTGTTGCTGGGATGCTTGAAGTGGATGCAAAAGAGTGTGTAGAAGCTTGTGAAGGGATTGTAGAAGATGAAATGCTTGTTGAAGGAGTGAATTTGAAGAGGAGATGAAGAAAAATGACCATATTCAGGTTGGTTGGCCGAAGAGGGCATTACAACTTGACTCCCAATGAGAAGTGTAACACCTTTGCAGGTTCAGCTATAGGAATTTTCCAGGGACATAAGTGCATCGCGTGGACGTCCCCAATAGAAATGCCTCCACCGACGCTCAAAAAAGGCGCCAAGTGGAATGCAAGCAACATGCTTATGTGTAATTAAGCCTCTGAACTTGGTTTTCTAAGGTGGATAAAGGAAAAAAGGGAATTTGCATAAAGGGTGCAAATTCACTCTTATATATTTGTCCCCCACTTTAGTGAGCACAAGTACTGATGAGTGCTCGGTAAAGTAGATCAAGGAAGGAGTAAGGCTAGAAATGTATACCTGAACCGTTGAGGAAGCAGACCACGATCTGGTGAACCTGAAGGTGTAGGGAAAGCGAAGGACTTCATAGCTACTCAGAACTATGAAGTTGAAGATAGAAAGTGTCTTACAGGCCTACAAACCTGCAAGGAAGGTGTCCCCCAAAAACTAGATAGCATGGAGGATACCCAAAGGAAGCACCCTTCAGGCTCTTAGGCCTACAGAGAGGTGTCCCCCAAGATCTTTCACATGTCAAAAAAACATATTTGATGGAGATAATAAAGCCAAAATGGAGTGCCCAAGTTGGTGAGTGGATTATGACAAATCTAAGATAGGTATAATATATATGTCATTTTGGTAAACAACTATATTCTTTTTAATCAAATATCACACTACATGACCCATCATCAATAAGAGGATGAAAATAAATTGAGTTTGATCTAAAACAACAATGTAAAACAAAATTACACAATTATTATAATTTATATAATAGTTAAAAACATATAATATATTTAACCTTATTTTTAAAGTTATTTTCAACTTTATTCTATAAACATGTATTCTTATTCCAATTGAGAAAAGTGTTCATACTAATTCAATGTTTATCATCTAGAGGATAGTTTTTATTCTTTTCATCTGTAGTAGGCTACTTGTTTCTTGATAAATGTTGAGGTGGATCAGTTGACTAGGGAGTAGGATGGGTTACTACAATGATGTGGACACTTTTTTGGGGGTTTGGAGGCCCATTATTTGAATGACACAAATGTGTCATTTTTCCACAATTGATGGGTATGAACATCGAAGTTTTGGCCTCTCAATTTTATTTAATTAGATTTTATTTATTTTAAGTATTTGGTTTTTTATTCACTTGCCCTCTTTTATTTTTTAATACTTATTTTAATTATGTGTTTAGTATGTTTAGATTAATGTTGGTATATATGAAAAAATTAGATGATTGTGACTTGTCTCTGCTATTAGTTTTGTAGTTCTTGTTTAAAAGTTGTATTTTTCTCTTTGGATATGATGTATAAGACTCTTCCTTATATATTAAAGTGTGACCATTTTCACCCATTTTTGTGATATGATGGTTTTCAAAAAAAAAAAAAAGTTAATATAAATACATGTATTTCATCAAATTAAAAAGTAGAAGAAATAAAATATCCTTACACAAATATTTAAATTAGATTTGATAAATTTATAATAATAAATAAATATATTTAGATACTAGAGTTGGGACAAAATATGTATTGATTAAATTTAGAAATAGAACAAAAAAATAAAAATAAAATATATGTTTTGACTTGGAGAAAATAAGACAGATTTAAATGTGACAAAAGATTGATATCTAATTTTTAGAATTGAATCTAAGACAAATGGGTTGATTGGTTTATGCAAGATCTAAAATTTTGTGAAAACTTGGTTCAATCCCATAGTTATGAAATTGATCCCCATATCTACAACTTATTTTTTTATAAAATAATGGCCCTACTCTTGTAATTTGTAAATAAATACTTTTCCATATGTATGTACTTATGATTGGTAGATTTGGTGGTATTGAGGATGGTGGGAGTTTTCTACACAAATGTCTTTACCTTAGGCAAACTTATTGATCAATTCAGTAATTTGATAAATATTGGAAAATAAGAAGTAGCAAATACATTCATGTGGATATCATTATGCTAAAAAATAGATTTGATGCAACAAGCTCCAATGAATAACTTAGTGCAAGAGCTAGGGGTTTTTATGTATTGGTGCAAGAGTTCACATGGTTGATATGGAAAGATGAATAATGGATATGTGATAAATAATTGTAGTGGGGTTTCATATCTCTACATAAGAATCACCTATGCTTGTAACTTGCAAATAAACACTTGGTTTAGGGTTTTTTATGTATTGATGCAAAATTTCACATGGCTGATAGAAAGATGAATAATGGATCTGTGATATATAGTTGTAGTGGGGTTTCATATCTCTACATAAGAATCACCTATGCTTGTAACTTGCAAATAAACACTTGGTTTTTCTTATAGATCTATAATTGAAAGCTTGGGTGTTAAGGACATGGTGGATTTTTCTTTGCAAGGATATTTTTCTTAGACAAACCTTCTTGATGATTTAATCATTTTGATAATATTGGGGAAAAACAAGTAGAAATTGCATTCATGTAGCTATAATTATGCTAAGGTTTTTGAGATTTGATGCAACAAGATGTAATGCAATGGATGTTGGAATGGCCTAATATAAGAGATATGGTTTTTCCATATATTGTTTCAATAGTTAATGTGGTTGATATGGAAATATGAATAATGGATGTAAGATTATCCCTTGTGATAGATAGGTGAAAAGTGCTTGTAGATTCTCAAATAATATTTGCATGTGCTTGTAAGTTGTAAATAAATACTTGTCATAACCTAATTTTATTATATATTTATTATAATATGGTAAATTAAATTATTGAAATAAATTCAATTAAATATTCAATGGAGATTCTGAAATATTTGAAAATTGAACAAATGATTTGACTGATGTTGACTTTAAAACTTTTGGAAAATTATTTTATATGATTAAACGTTATCAATCAAGTTGCAAGTGCAAGTGTGTGCAGTTGCAGGGTGATAGGTTGAAGGATGAGAACACAATTGAAGTAGAATTGTTTAGCCAGATCAAATGGTAAGCCAATTGGAATTTGGGTGTGCACACCACAAATGGCATGATGACTTGCATTTGAACTAAATTGCATATATAAGAGAACGTAATTTCCTGACTTGAACTGTCTAAGTGTTTGAAAATAAATGGCTTGTATATTAAAGTTTGTGTACTTAAACTTTGTGTTTGAAAAAAACAAAAGCAAGTATTATTAAGGAATTTTTTTAGTTAATGTATATATATATATAAATGCTCGAAATGAAAATTCAATTTCGTTGTTTTAAATAATGATGTATGGAACTTATAAGCCATTCTAAACAAACAAATTATACATGAAAGTATATATATATACATGTATGTAAATAAAATTTGAATATATACATACATACATATATATATGTACATATATATATACATATATATACATACATACATATATATATACACACACACAGATATATATATATATATATATATATATATATATTATCTCTATGGTCGAGTATCTTCTTTCTAAGCTTCAAAGATATATTTGAAATCACCCATGAGGGATTACTATTTTTACCATGCATGTTGCAATATTATACATGCAAACTTCCTTTTGTATCATTATACATTCAAGGATTAACCATTAATAATAAGATCAAACCCAAAATGGCTCGATGTTTCTTCTATCATAGGAAAATTTTCCATCGCCTTTCATATCAACCACCGAAGAATACCGATGCGCAAGGCTTTAAGAGATGCCGCCCCATGCCAGATTTCGACCATTGTCAATAAATGAGTTTTATACTTCCTCATGCGAATTCAGGCCTCAGGCAAAATATGCATCTAAATGTCGGTTACTACATAGTTACGTAACAAAGGTGAATGCCAAGCTTGTTGAGTTGAAGTTTGTCTTTTTCTATACACAAAGGCTTCCTTAAAATAAGTTGTTTCCTCTTCACCACAATGGACATACCGCATGGTGGTAACTGTTATGTCATCGTGAAGCCCGTTCTCATGCCAGTTTCCGGACATGTAAATAACAATTGTCTCCTTCTGCATGATGCCATGAATACTTTGTGTGGTACCCCAGTAACCATTTTGATTAGTAGAAAGAGCCCATGCGAATAGTGGAGACGAATATCTTCCTAAATTGAACCATGGTATCGCCTTTCCCAGATTTTGTTTTCTATCTCTTTCTTCTCGAATTCCGTTCTTGCCCTTCAATTTAATTTGACCTCAAAATTATGAGGAGGTTGCTTGTGACAAGCCATCGTACACTGGCTCAGCTTGTCTTCCTAAATTCTTTACTAATGTCATTAAGGTGGTGACAGTCCAAATTCTTAGTGGATTTCCTTGTGATATCTTATTCATTTCAAACAAACCGATTTTAGAATATATTAGTTATAAATTTGAATTCGATATAAATTAATATGTATACGTTTATATGTGTGTGTGTGTGTATGTATATATATATATATGTAATATATATATATATAAACATATATATATGTATATATTTCTATGTGTATTTAAATGGTTCCATTCTTATTTACCATGTTTTCCAATATTGTATAAACATATATATACATTTATATATATATATATATATCTGTGTGTGTGTGTATGTATATATATATGTAATATATCTATACATGTATATGTATATATATATATATACATACATACACACACACACATATATATAAATGTATACATATTCAATTTATATTGAATTCAAATTTATAACTAATATATTCTAAAATCTGTTTGTTTGAAATGAAGAAGATATCATAAGGAAATCCACTAAGAATTTGGACTGTCACCACCTTAATGACAATAATGTAAATTCAAAGGTAGCTGGCAGCGGCATGGCAGTAACGCCATTGCCAAAAAAGCATGCAAAACAATGTATTGTATCTATCATTTTTGGGGTGAAATAGCCGCGCAAAAAAGCAGAGAAGGAGGTGAAAATTTGGGGGACGATTTGAAAGGAAAAGAAGGGGTTGAATTGAAAGCCAGGAAAAGTTTAAGGAAAGAACGATACCATAGTTCAATTTGGGAGGTAATTCAATCTCCATATTCTTGCATAGACTTAGCATTATTTCTATAATCGAATATTGCTAGAAGTTTGTTCTTCATTTTGTTCAAGAGTATTCATGGAATCATCAGAAAATAGGCTGTTGTTTTGTATTTCAAACAACATGAAGCCAAATGAATGAGTATTTATATGTATATCATTGCCACCACATGTAGGGCACATGGCCTATGACCTACGTATTGGGGAAACCAACATAGTTTAGAGCCTTCGTGGCTATTGTATAGAGCCAAGACAAGGCTTGAGAGAATCCAACGACTCAGCCTTCACCTTTTTGTTGCATGAAAATGATTTTCCTTATGTAGGCTATCAAAAATTATTCTGACATACTGTATGTGTTTGTGAATATGTTCCTTGAGGAGGATCGATTCGATCCTGTGGAGAGGGTATGCATTCTCTACATTTCATTTGTATTATTTCTAAGCTTATTATTGATGGGTCAAAGCTTATAATAGGGCTTGAACAAAGATCTTAAAGCCTTGCACATGTGAATATTTCCTTTAAATGGGTAGTTGACCCCGTTTAGTAAGAACGGTGGAAAGATTTTTCCTATGATAGAAGAAACATCAAGCCATTTTGGGTTTGATCTTATTATTGATGGCTAACCCTTGAATGTATAATGATACAGATAGAAGTCCGCATGTATAATATTGCAACATGCATGGTAAAAATAGTAATCCCTCATGGGTGATTTCAAATATATCTTTGAAGCTTAGGAAGAAGATACTTGACCATAGAGATTGGTCGATCCTGAGTAATCGTAGTTGTTTGGCTGCATTATGAAAAAGGCATTATTGATTGTTGAACTCAAAGCTTCTATGCTTTCTTAGAATGAAATATTTTCTCAAGAAACACATTGAAAGGCATGTTGAACTTGGTTTCTTCGTATCATTTAAGTCACTCATTGTATTTCCAGTGATGAAAGTGTTCAAGTTTTGGATAATAGACATTTTGTTCTTATGATTGAAACTGGGCTATTTGATTTGTTTGATTTCAACTCATAATATAAACCAGTTTTGTATTGAGTAGGGAACTCTTACTTGTAAAGTGATCATTTAGCATTATTGATGGGTGTTTTTGCACTTCTCAACACAGGAAACACACAAGTGCACTAGCTCTCTTGAATGACAACTTCCTACAAGCAAGTTGCAAAAAATTATCCCAAGGTCTCTCAAGTGACAGGTCATGACTTGCAAAAATAACTTAGTGAATTGATGTGATTTTCTAGTAATCACAAGGGGCATGGACAATTTGCTAAGTTGGAAGGGAATTGGGTCTTCAAATGGAGTTTATGAGATTTTGAAAGTGAGGTGTAATTGCTGCAAGTTCAAAACAACAGTCTAAAACTCCATGTTCAACATCAGACTTGGCTTTACAATGATGTTGGATTTTTACTTTAACTACTATTTCAAATAAAGGTCAAAAGGGAAAAGGGAGGGAAGAGTTCCTAAACCTGCAACTACTAATGAACAATGACAATGGAGGATCCTATAGTGGACAACCTTCCTAAAACTAACTCCCACTTAACCATACAACATACAGTCTCATGAAACTAGTGCTATCTTCTGAGGTCTGCAAATTTTTTAGCTATTCATTCATCATAAATCATGAATAAAAGATAAATTTTAAGTGCAACAATGAGTTAGTGTTTAGACTAGCTTTACACTATTGTTCATCATCAACAAACAACAAAAATCATGAACATGAAAGGAATCAACACAATAGCATTCTTCAATATCAATGGAAAACATGAACTAAACTACTAAAAGCTACTTGAAGTACTTAGAACACCAAACTAAATTTATCTAAATCTATCAACTTTGAGAAGATGGATCATGCAACATGTGAGAAATATAAGAATCCACCAAAGCAATGAAATTTTATTGAAATTTCTGCAGCATCTATTTACAACTCAACTCTCTCTTGAAAATGAGAGGAGACCCCTATTTATAGTTTTCTAAAAGTGAAATGAATGGTCAAGATTTACTTTCATTGTGTGGCCAAGATTCATTTTACATTAGGGTTTCACCTACCCCAAAATATATTAATGTGTCTCATTCCTATTTCGTCCTTTAGTGGCTCTGACACTATAGCACTTTTGTCTTCTAGTGGCTTCCTTCTCCAGCTAAACTGTCAGAAACTCATCATCAACCACTATTTTTCCTTCACTTTTTGAAGGGTGGCGTACTCCACAAATTTTCCAATTATTTCTTGAAGCTTGTCCCATTCCATGATGTCAGATTGAAGAACTTGGAAGGTCAGCCTCTTAGATATGTAGGTGAGATCTCCCAATGCTTTGTGCATTTTGGCGTGGCCTTAATTACCTGCTTGGACTGAGTGAATGCCCTCACAACAAAGTCCATGAAATCTGATGTTAATGTATTTTCTTCCCCTTGCTCCATCTTCTTATGGAAGAATGGCTTGACCTTCTCTGGATCTAGCTCCAGGGCGGGCATGTCATAGTCCGTCATTAGCTTGAGGTAGTCCTCGTTGTCCATTCTATGCTTTGTAACACATTCAAGGTCAAGCTCAACCTCATGTGACACTCTTTCCAAGATGTCCCTCCTATGGTCTAGGCCCATTTCCATGTCTCCACCAACCAATGATCATCCTTGACGAGTGCCAGTTCCTTCTCCCATGTCTTCTCGGGCATCTTGAGAATGGCCTTGAGCTTAGGATAGGTGATCTTATATAGCTCAATGAACCATGACATATCTTTTCTATGCCCTCTAGTTGCTTCTGCACGTCTCAAAATTTTTTAGTCATTCGGGCAGCGTGCCCTATGCCCATGTCACCATTGTATAGCACTCGTTGGAACCAATATGAAGTGGCCTTGGTCCAATTCTTCATCTTCTCCATCCTAGTGAGTTCCTCTTGGGAGAGAAGTGGGGGTGCAAAAGATATTGTTGGGGCTTCTTCCTCCAAGGAATTCTAGTGCTAAATTTGGTGAGATCCGACACCTGTGCTTTGAGCTCCTCCTTAGAGGGCTAGTCCTTGTTCATTTGTTATATAATTGTAGCCATTGACCCCTAGAAACCTTCAATTTTTTTCTCTCTTGTTGTAGGGTCCAAGTTTATGGTGGAAATGTTATAGCTGACCTCCTCACATTTATATGTCACTAGGGTGGCAATATGTATTGTCCTTGATCCATATGCATCAATTGTGATGTGGGAGTAGACTCTTGGCTTCCTCTCTTTCTTCATCCTTGTCTATGCTCTAGCCAAGATAGCCTCAAGTTGGTCCTTTGGATCAACAAGAGCAGGGACTTTCTTTTGCAACTGCCTCTCTAGCCATTTGAGTTTCCGCTTTTGGTGATTCATGATCACCTTCCTCTCTTTGCACATGTTGGAGTTATTTCTCCTCATGACGCAGGACTTCTTGTTCTGATATTTCTTCTTCTTTATTTGAGTCCTCAATATGTATAGTCCCTTCCCTTTTTGACTTAGCTATGTTCTCCTCAACGACGCTTTCCTTCTTTGGAACTCTTTCCTCTTCCTGTTCAAGCTCCGCATGACTCTTAGGCTCAGGGCTCCTTTTTGGCACATCTTCTTCCTTTTCTTCTTTTTCTCTTCTTTTTTAGGAAATACCTCTTCTTCTTAGATGGGGACTTTGTCATACCCTACCAGTGGAGGCTCTTCAAGTATCTCCACATTAACGTTGTTGTCTTCTTTTTCTTCAGAAGGCTACTTCTTAGATTCAACCTCCTCTCCTATATCCTTGAGTTGTTGGGACAACTCCTCTTCTAGCTCTTGGTCTGAGGTCTCTACGATGTAGCTGGAATTGAGAGCTTCAATGTCTTCCTCCAAAGAGGGTGACTTTTCCTCATCTGACAACACCTTATCCATGTTCATGCCCACTCTTCCCTCTGGATGTTCAAAGTAATCATCCTTAAAAGGATCTTTGGGCTCTTCTATTATTCCCTTGATAGCCTCCCTTTGGAATTTCTCCATTTCTTTAGATATGTGCATAGTGGTCTCCATTTTTGGTGACTCTGTAGCTAGTGGAGGAATGGGTAGGCTAGCAACAATCTAGGCCATAACAACTTGGACAGTTGGATTTATTATCACCCCAAATATTTTAGTTGGTATCCCTTGCATATACTTTGTGAAGGCCTCTAGTAGGGTGAGTGGTGGAATATTAGCCATGGCAACTAAAGGTATTGTAGCAAAAAGAGTGGGAAATAGAGGGGGCAGCAAGGCAGATGACAATGGGGATGTCATGGATGAGGATGAATCCAACACCATAATTGGGGCCATTGGTGAGGTGGAAGCAAGGTGGACTGAGATTTCCATGGCAGGTGGAGAGCAAATAGGGAATGCTTGAGATGTAGGAGGTGGAGGAGTGGCAACAATAGTGGTAACAATGGGAGCAGAGGTGACAGGTGGCAACTTTAGGTGCTCAACCTCTTCTTCTCCTTCACATTATGGATCCTCTTCAATGGTTGAAATTTCATTGAATCCTCCTAATTTCTTCACTTTCTTTGAGGATTCTCCCTCCGTGGTCTTTCATTTGCATACTTTATGCTTGGGTTGGCATTTAAACACATATTTCCTTTTCCTTGATCTTGTTGCCAAAGGATATTTAGGGGTTTCTTCTGTTAGAGCAGTAGTTGCTCCACTATTAGTTTCACTTTCAAGCTCATCTTTGAGCTCACCATATGTCAACTCAACTCCTTACAGTTTGAGCTGGGCGATTTGAGAATCTACCAACTGCCTTGTTCTATTTTCCACTAGCCTCGTTACTATATCGAGGTCATTAACCTTTGCTTCATTCAAAAATATCAATGGAAGTGACAAGTTGGCCATGACATCGAATCTCTCATCAAGAATGGTGTCATCCTCATCCACAATTTGATCTAGTACTAGAAATAGGTTTATTGACCACACAAACTGAGTCGCCATTCGCATGTAGTGCCTCATTCGCACCTACTTATCATCCTTGTAGTTGGCTGAAAAATATTCAATATGTAGGAGATGAGCATATTGTTTTCCAACCTGCTTCTTCAGTTTCCCGTATGGGTCCATTCTTGGTCGAGTTGTGTGGAGGTCTAGATGGTATTCAACTATTTCCTTTTCTGAATACTCTACACACTAGGCAATGGGGATGACATACATTCCTTTCCTGAAATTAAGGGGATATGGGATCCCTGTTCGATGTTTATCACTTAGTAGAGTATGGGAATTTTTTAGTCCTCTAGAGACCTCCAATATAATTATTTGATCATTGGGATACCAGGGTAGCTTGTAGGGTCTTTCAAAGAAACCCTTTGTTCTGATATATGTGAATTTTGAGAACTAGATGAATAGGAACCCAAATATTTGGATGAATGCCCAGGCACTGTGCGAGACTCTTCTCTCAAAATATCCCCCTAGAAGTTTGATGATATGCCCAATGAAGGCACCATTTACCCTATGGTATTCCCTCTTGAAATTATTGTACAACAATTTGTTGGAAAACTCCTGAAAGAGAAAAGTCGGTGAGACCCTCTGGAAGTCTTACCGACTAGCAGCTGTGTTCTAAACATTTGAAGTGCTCAGGTCATCGAGACTTTGGTTCTGTCTTTCCGACGAGATTCATCAACAAGACATGTCAATCGCTATGAAACTTCCATCTCATTCCACACAGACAGATCTCCTACCAACGGGTTGGTTTCTAATGGTTATCGGGGAGACTCGTGGTGACAAAAGTCATTTAGGAGAGGCATGAACATTCAGAATGACTTATTCCAGCCAAGTATGTCTCACCAAGGTTTTACACATTGGTGACAGATGGAACACATTAGGAATATGGTTGAACCTTCAGAATGAGTCATTCTGATAGCTCTAGTCTTGGCGATGGGTTGGCTCCTGGTGATTATCGAGAAGACTCTTGGTTGATGGATTTGTAGTCGGCATGAACTCTTAGTGATAAGGTTTCTCTCACCGATAGGTAGGTGCTTTCAGTGAGAATTCTTTCCAATAGAGCTTGTCTCACTGACAGCTCTGCATGATGAACATCGGTGTAACATAGAGGATCTATAAGACACTTAGCGATAGCAGAACTCTTGTCGATAGATCTACACAAGATGGATTTGTGTTCGGTATGACCTCTCGCCGAAAGTGATGGTCTGGCCAATGGTTCTGCAGTGGATATCAATATGATGTCTTAGTGATAGAGTGAGTTTGGGTGACAGGTTTGAACTTGATATGACTCTTGCTGATGGTGGTGACTCTGGCCAATAACGATAGTCGGGCATTGTGGCATTGGGGAGACATGGCCTAGTGTCTCACCGACATGCGATATTGTTTGAACACCTTGATCGAATGTCTATCCTATGTGGTTTGTTTTCAACCAATCAGAGAAGCAGAATGTGAACCATTAGCGGATGGACTGTTGTGACCGTTCCTATGTGGAAGGTGAACAGATTGTGAGGAAAAATGATTATGTTGTGGAATGGTCAACTATGGTGAATTATGTTCGAAGAGTGACAATGTTGATCGATTGAATACATATTGATCTATGTAAGTTCATTGGATGTTTCTGGGAGCATTTTTGCACAAGGTTGATCAGGAAATTATGTTGTTGTAAATTAACATCAGAAAGTGAAGTATGTAATTTGTATGTAATTTTGTTTACTATAATACAAAGAGGCTTTTCTTGGTATGGTGGGCTTTTCTCTCGTAAGGGTTTTCCCACATAAAATCTGGTGTCTAATTGTGTATGTTCATTTCTCTTTTCTATTATTTCTTTCATCTATATCTTAATTGGACTGTAATTGAAAATTTAAAGTCACCTCTACATTCTTCCCTGAGGTTTTTTCGTTAGGAGAGTTTGTTCTGCACCTAAGTTTTCCTTACAAGTGGTATCAAAGCCTGGCCAGTTGTGTTATCCTTGTGGGTACATTGGGTTTTTTGAGTCAATTATGTTCAGTGGGAGTCTTGTGGAAGTCTGGTAATTCAAATTACAAATTAAGATGGCAAGCACGTCAGGAAAGATTGAAATTGAGAAATTCAATGGCAACAATTTTGAGTTGTGGAAACTTAAAATGGAAGATATGTTGGTTAATCATGATCTTTGGTTTGCTATGTATGGAACAAAGCCTACAGGCATGAAGCAAGAGGATTGAGACCTCACAAATTGAAAATAAAAGGGGATGATAAGGCTCTGTTTAGCAGACTCTATTCTTCTAAATGTTCATGAAGAAAAGACTACATCTTCTTTGTGGAAAAGGTTGGGAGCTATTTATCAAGGAAAGTCCTTGGTGAATAAGTTGTTCTTGAGGAAGAAGTTGTACTCTTTGAAAATGAAGGAAAGAGTGTCTGTTTCTGATCATTTGAATGCTTTCATCATGTTGATTACTCAGCATCTATGGGTGTAAAGATTGATGAAGAAGATCATTGTATGCTGTTATTATGTTCTTTTCCAGATTCTTGGGATCACTTGGTGATGGCTATTGGGAGTACGACATCCAATTTTAAGATGGAAGATGTTGTTGCTTCTTTGTTATTAGAAGAGATGAGAAGGAAATCTTCTGAGATGGCAAAGGAGGCTCTTGTTGTTAGAGGCAGATCAAAAGAAAAAGGCAAGAAGAAGGACAAGAAGTCCAAATCCAAATCAAAGGGGAGATCAAAGTCTCCTAGCAAGAAGTCCAAGGTGAAGTGCTGGAATTGTGGGCAACCTAGTCATGTCCGAAAGGATTGTAAAGAGGAGAAGAAGAAGAAGTAGAAGTATCCTTCCAACAATGATTCTTCTCAGAGTGATGTAGATGCTTTCATTGTAGCCTTGGATACACAGGAATCAGATGATGTCTAGTTGATTGATTTTGGAGCATCTTTCCACATGACATCTCATAGAGACTGGTTCACTAAGTATGAAAAATACGATGGTGGAAGGGTGTATTTGGCAAACGATTCATCTCTAGAAATAGTTGGCCATGGAAGAGTCAGAATTCAATTCCCTAATGGAAGAGTGAAGGGAATCAATGATGTAATACATATACCAGGTTTGGCTCAAAATTTACTTTTTGTTAGTAAGCTGAATGATATTGGAGTGCAAGTCACATTCTCTAAAAATGGCTACAAGATGACTAGAGGCTCAATGGTGTTAGCAAGGGGTGCTCATATTGGTACCTTGTATAAGCTGGATGCACATGTTGTACAATGCAATAGTGTCTCTATAAAGTCACTGAAGGCTACTCATGGAGAAAAGGAGGGAAAAGTTCTCATAGTGCAAACTCTATGGAAGTTAAACTTCCAGCAGAAAAGACTATGCTCTAGCATCATAGGCTTGGCCATGTTGGTGAAAAAGGTTTAAAAACCTTAAAGAATAAAAACCTGTTTGAAGGGCTTGATGATTGTAACCTTGAACTCAAATTTTGTGAAAATTTTATATATGGTAAACAACAGTGTGTTTCATTTTACTCCAGTCCTCACAAATCTTCTAGTTTAGTTGATTACATACATTATGATATTTTTGGTCCAGTAAATGTTCCTTCTTTGTCTAAATCAAGATATTATGTATCATTCATTGATGATTATTTAATAAGAGCATTTATTTATTTTTTGAAAAGTAAATCAAAAGTGTTTAGTCATTTTAAGGAATTTAAAAACCTTGTAGAAAATTAGACTGGAAGAAAAATAAAATGTTTAAGGACTAACAATGGCGGTGAGTTTTCTTCTGATGAGTTTGAAAGGTACTATAAAGATCATGGGATTAAAAGACATAAAACTACACCCTACACTCCACAACAAAATGGAGTTGTTGAAAGGTTCAACAGGACAGTGATGAAAAGAGCACGAAGTATGCTAAGCAGTGTTGACTTGGAGGAGAAGTTTTGGGCTGAGGCAGTTGTAACAACATGTTACTTAATAAGTTGTTCTCCTAATTCCGCTCTTGTTGAGAAAACACCTTTGGAAGCATGGTCTAGAAAGAAGCCCTCTTTGAGACATATTCGTGTCTTTGGCTGTGAGGCATACGCATATGTGCCGAATGAAAAAAGATCTAAATTGGAAAACAAGGTTAAATGTATTTTTATTGGTTATAGTGCTGGCATAAAAGGATACAAGCTTTCAAATCCTGATATGGAGAAGGTTCTATACAACAGAAGTGTTATTTTTTGTGAGCTGAAGCCTTCTATTTTGGATCTGTAGTCAAAGAAAAAATCAGAAGATAAAAAGGATGTAGTTGAAATTCCTCCGACACTAGATAAAAAGGAATTGAAAATTTAAAATGTACCTGAAACTAAGAAGAACTCAAGTAGTTCTGAGAGTTATGAAGAAGAACAACAACCTCATCCTCAACCTATGAGGAGGTCAACACGTGAAAGAAAGCAACCTAATAGGTATGGGTTTTCTTTGGTAGATTCTACTTGTGCCTATGCTTTAATTTCTAGCACTGATGAGCCTAGGACTGTGAAAGAGGCATTTAGAATGTCTGATTCAAACTCTTGGTTGGAAGCCATGAATGAAGAAATGGCATCATTAGAAAATAATGATACTTGGAGTTTGGTGCCCTTTCCTGAAGGCATAAAAGTTGTTGGTTGCAAATGGGTATTTAAAAAGAAAATAGGTTTGGATGGCAGTGTGGAAAAGTATAAGGCGAGGTTGGTTGTAAAAGGATATTCCCAGGTAGAGGGAATTGATTATGGAGAAATTTTTTCTCCTATAGCTAAGCTGACGTCTATCAGATTTTTTGTCACTCGCAGCAGCATATGACTTAAAGATTGAATAGATGGATGTGAAGACAACATTTCTTCATGGTGACCTTGAAGAAGAGATTTATATGTCCCAGCCTGAGCACTTTGTGGAAAAAGGTAAAGAAAAATTGGTTTGCAAGTTGAAAAAATCTCTCTATGGATTAAAACAATCTCCTAGAATGTGGTACCAGAAGTATGATACTTTTGTTTTTTCATTGGGATTTGTAAGATTGAAATCTGATCACTATGTGTACTACAAAGCTGAAAAATGATCGTGTTCTTATTATTGCTCTCTATGTTGATGATATGTTGTTCATAGGCAATAGTAAGTTAATTTTTTCTGATCTAAAGTCTCAGTTGTCTGCAAAGTTTGCAATGAAAGAACTTGGTGCAGCCAGGTATATTCTGGGAATGGAAATAACCAGGGACAAGAAGAGTAGAAAATTTTGGCTCAGTCATAGTAAGTATATTAATACTGTTATGGAGAGATTTTGTATGACTGACTGCAAGCAACTAGTTGTTCCAATTTTGCAGGGAACGAAGCTATCTGTTGAAGATTGTCCAAAATATCCTACTGAGATAGAGGACATGAACAAAGTGCCTTATGCTAGTGCAGTTGGAAGTTTAATGTATGCAATGGTATGTACAAGGCCATACATTTCCCAAGCAATGGGAGTACTTAGTCATTTTATGGAAAATCCTGGAAGGACACATTAGGATGCTGTGAAAAGGGTGTTTAGATATCTAAAGGGAACTTCAAAATATGCTTTGTGTTACCATGGAAATTTGGTTGAATCACAGAGGACTCTCAACATTCAAGGCTTTGTGGATTCTGATTGGGCAGGGGACATTGGCAATAGAAGATCCACTGGTGGATATATTTTCATGATGAATGGTGGTGCAGTTAGTTGGATGAGTAAGTGGCAGGTTGTAGTAACTTTGTCCACTACAGAGGCAGAATACATGGCAACAACACACACCTATAAAGAAGCAATCTGGTTAAAATGTTTGTGTTCTAACATTGGGTTTGATGCAAGGAAAATTACAATTTACTGTGACAGTTAGAGTGCTATTTGTTTGGCGAAAAATCCTACTTTCCATGCAAGGACAAAACATATTGATGTGTAGTATCATTTTGTATGAGATATGGTGGAGGATGGAAAGGTATCTTTAGAAAAAGTGGATACTTTAGAAAATGTTGCAGATGCATTGATGAATCCAGTGAGCATAGACAAGTTTAGGTGGTGTGCCAGTTCGATGGGCCTCAGTTCCCATGAATTTTAGTAGTTTTTTTGTGTTTTGGAGGTGTCAGTAAGATCTTCATCAAGTGGGAGATTGTTGGAAAATGTGCCCCAATCTTACTGGCATGTAAAATCTTGAAAGAGAAAAGTCGGTGAGACCCTCTTGAAGTCTTACCAACTAGCAATTATGTTCTAAACATTTGAACTGCTCGGGTCACTAAGACTTTGGTTATGTTTTGTTGACAAGAGTCATCAACAAGACATGTCAATCGCTATGAAACTTCCATCTCATTCTACCTGGAAAGATCTCCTGCCAACGGGTTGGTTTCTAATGGTTATCAGGGAGACTCATGGTGACAGAAGTCATCAAGGAGAGGCATGAACATTTAGAATGACTTATTCCAACCGAGTATGTCTCACCGAGGTTTTACACATTGGTGATGAATGGAACACATCGGGAAGATGGTTGAACCTTTGGAGTCACTCATTCTGATAGCTCTAGTCTCAGTGATGGGTTGGCTCCTAGTGATCATTGGGAAGACTCTTGGCTGATGGATTTGTAGGTGGTATGAACTCTTAGCGATAAGGTTTCTCTCACAGACAGGTAGGTGCTTTCGGTGAGAACTATTTCTGATAGCATTTGTCTCGCTGACAGCTCTGCATGATGAACATCGGTGTAACATAAAGGATATATATGACTCTTAGTGATAGTGGAACTATTGCCGATAGATCTACACAAGATGGATTTGTGTTCGATATGACCTCTCGCTGATAGCAATGGTTTGGCCAATGGTTCTGCAATGGATATGGATGTGATGTCTTAGCGATAGAGTGATTCTGGGTGATAGGTTTGAACTCAATATGACTCTTGCCAATGGTGGTGACTCTAGCCAATAACAACAGTCGGGTATTATGGCATCAGGGAGACACAGCCTAGTGTCTCACCAACATGCAATACTATTTGAACACCTTGACCAAATGTCTATCCTACGTGGTCTATTTTCAACCAATCAGAGAAGTGGAATGTGAACCGTTAGCAGTTGGACTATTTCCACCATTCCTGTGTGGAAGGTGAACAGATTGTGATGAAAAATGATTATGTTGTGGAATGGTCGACTATGGTGAATTATGTTCAAAGAGTGACAGTGTTGATCGATTGAATACAAATTGATTTGTGTAAGTTCATTAGATGTTTCTGAGAGAATTTTTGTACAAGGTTGATCAGGAAATTATGCTGCTATAAATTGACATCAGAAAGTGAAGTCTATACTCTATATGTAATTTTGTTTATTGTAATACAAAGAGGCTTTTCTTGGTGTGGTGGGTTTTTCTCCCGTAAGGGTTTTCCCACGTAAAATCTAGTGTCTAATTTTGTATGTTCATTTCTCTTTTCTATTATTTCTTTCATGTGTATCTTAATTGGACTGTAATTGAAAATTTAAAGTCACCTCTGCATTCTTCCCCAAGGTTTTGTCGTTAGGAGAGTTTGTTTCGCACCTAAGCTTTCCTTACACAATTGTGGGTAACGATCATACACTTTGAGTTCTTCCCTTCATGGGTTCGGGTTCTATGCAACAAAGAGGCCTTTGTATGGGAATGCCTCTATGAGTAGGTATACTAGGTAGGAGGTCATAGAGAACTGATATATTTTCTTTACAACCATGAGTTGTTCGTGCATGTTGTCACTAATGATCTTGGCCCAGTCGAACTTTGTTTTCCCATGGATGATCTTTTCAATGAAATAGAACATCCACTCCTGGAAGAAGGTAGCAGTAGAAATGCCCATTACCCTACTCAATAGGGTGACCAAATCATGGTACTCCTCATAGAAGTCACTTTTGAATAACTCCTCGGTTACTTTGGCAACACTGCCCCTCTTTTCCTTCAACCAATGTTGGTTGATCAAATTTTACACCCTAGAGGCTCTATTTTCCACATGTTCTCAACATGTCCCTTCTTTATTTCCTCCATGGGGTCGAATGTAGGGATATGGAATGTTTGGCCTATTGATCAGGAAAACAAATCTTTCAACACTCTGCCATCATGATCTATGATCTTTTTGCTGCCACCATGGTAGCACTCTCTGCATACCATCATTAGTTCCAAAGCTACAAGTGCAGGTGGGAACCCGGTTGCCTTGGCAAGGCCACTCTTTTTTATTTTTTGGGCATTCTTGATTGTAGGGTTGATCATGATGCTTTGTCTGAATTCATCAATATCGACATGCCCTAGGTCGGTGTTTGATACCGAATCCCACGTAGAGGTGACTTTGGAGGTGATTTCCACCCCGTGGAAGTGGTACTTCATTTGATCTTTTTCCTCTTTCCCTCTTGGTGCTTTGGCAGGTTTCTTTCCTTTCTCTTTTTTTCAGACTTCCCAGATGGTCCCACAATAGATTCCATAAATCTTGCTATCTCTATGAATAATGTGAATAAGAAATTAAAACCTATACAACACACAAATGAAACATTATATCAAGGAATTCAAATAACATATCAGATTGAAACAAAAAAATCCCTCAATGGTGTCTCATTGTCCTCTATCTCCAAGGATTCTTTAAGTCATTTTTTCTCTCAAATTGTTTGTGCACATGACTTTCCAAATGACAACTTGAAGAATGAGATATTGAAAATGCAAGAGATATCTCCTACACTACATGATTTCTAAAATGCTAGAGATGAGATGCAAAGATTAAGATGTTGCTATGATATTGATAATGAAAATGATATGATTAAGCTACTATGATTAAGATGCAGCTAGCGATAATGCCATGGTTAATCTACTTTATGCTAAAATGCAAATACTAGAATGTTAATACTAATACGACAATACTCTATGAAATTCTGCAGATTGTAATTATGCTCAACTCTCTATATGATTTTGTTGTAAATGAGGGTCTCCTTATAGATTTTCCAAGGCATGAGTCTATGTGGCATAAATCAATGGTCTAGATTCAATATGGAGAATGTATGGTTGAAGGTGAAGAGGTTAGAGAGAAAAGGGGAGTGTGTTCCCTTTAGAAGAACAAATTGCCAAGTGTGGAGAGGAAACAAATGAAGATGAAGGCCAAGTGTCCTAGATTTGTTAGAATTTGTTGAGGATAAATGCCAATTAAATATTAGAAATATTTAATTTCATGAGACACATGATGAGGTGGAAGATGGGAAAGAGGTTAGTATAAATGTGCCTAAATTCGAATATAAAATTCAAATTTAATGAGATGAGGTTAATTAAATAAAACAAACTAATTAAAGTTGTTAATTTAATTAAGACCTAAAGAAAACGATTTAGTATAGGAAGAATTAGAGAAAATGAACTATATAAATAAATTTGTCGATTTATTTATAAGTAGAAGAATTAAAGATTATTAATTAAATAACTCGTATTTACTTAATTCCTCCAAACCAAATTTGATTGTATATATTTTGATCCTCTTTGAAGTGATGTGTTTGCGACACATTGCTTCAAAGAAAAATTTGTTGATAGTGCTGATAAAAACTTTGACATGCCCCAGATGCTAATTTTCAAGTGATGGTGCATGCATGCCCCCTCAAGAGATAAATTAGAAAATTTGAATGTTTTTGAATGTTTTTGAATTTTTTATGATTTTATGATGATCTTCAAAATTTTAGGATTTTGCGACGATTTATCTCCAATAAAGAAGACTGATCTTACCATTTGATTAATTGATGCCTTGGTTAAAAATAAAAGCAATCCCACTTAATTACCCTCCAATTGCCCCTTTAAAAGATAAAAAGATGAAAAAGTGAGCTCATTTGAATTCATTTGCATTTGGAAGATTGAGTTGATTGAGCACCTGAGCAAGATGGTGATCCCATACTACACCCACCGATTCGAGCGAGTTCAACGACACTGCAGCCCACAGCATATGGACCTTTGGTATGTACCCTAAGAAACCTTCTTTTGAAATTTGAATTTGTTTTGGCACGTTTTTCATGTTTTTAAATTCTATTATAGTACGTTTTAGCACATATTTCAGTGCATTGATTTCCTGAAATAGCGCATAGGGTAGTTTAGCACATAGATGCCATGATGTAGCACATAGATAACACATTTTAGTGCATTCAAACTTTTAGCGCATAAATGCCACAAAATGGCACATTTGGTTTGTGTTTTAGTACATCTAGGGTTTTGACTCATAGAGACACTGTTTTGCTGCATAGATGGATGCTTTTAGTGCACCCATGATTTCAACGCATAGAAGCACTATTTTAGCACATTTACACCAGAATTGGTAAAATATTGATTGTTCTCCTTGTTTTTGATGTATGATGATCTTGTCAGTCATTGTTTTAATGATGTTTGATAGGATAGATGATGATTTAACTCGTGATGGATGAGCATCAATGATAGGATAGATGATGATTGACCTCATGATAGGTGAGAGTCAATGATAGGCGCTCTATGAGATTTGATCAAACTATCACTAGAGCTGATTAGATTGATTGATAGGTTGATTGATAAAATGTTGATTTGTGATACATCATAATGATAGGAGTACTTACGAGTTCTTCAATCTCGGAAGCGCTTCCCAAAGACTTGAGATATGATTTTGCATCTGGTGCAGGTGGATTTGGATGTGATCAAGTAATGCAATCTATCCTCCTTGATGGATATGCCCCAGTATAGGATAAAGAGGGGATTATGGATTGCTTTAGCTGAGAGGTGGCATAGTGACCACAATACTTTCCATCTGGCCAGCAGGGAGATGACAGTTACTCTAGAGGATGTGTACTAGATATTGAGGATTCCTGTGGTTGGTGAGCTAGTCATATATGATTAAACAAAGCAGGGAGGTACCAAGGCACTGCGGAGGATCTTTGTTGATGATAGGATTAGCAGGTATGAGATCCCATGGTAGGAGATGGTCGATTTGTATGAGCCCTTACCATGTGTTCTAGCTAGATTTGTTGGAGGTTTCTTATGTCCTGATCGTAGGTCGAAGGGACTGCCAGTTGGCTGGGGTAGGTTATGGAGAGTATGATCACGTAGGGGATTCGATATGCATGGGGGTCTTGCATGTTAGTGCATTTGTATCATGATCTGCATCAGGTAGTGTACCTTGGAGCTGCGAGTTTATCAGTTGGGGTGACATTACTTCAAATTTGGGCTTGGGAGAATATAGTGGTTACTCAGCTTGTAGTAGATAGAGCTCGTCTAGTTGGTTGGACATATGTCTTTGGGTACACAGGTCTGATTGTCCAGCACAAGCTAGGAAAATTGGAGTATTGGCATCGAGTTCTGGATGATTTGGAGACCGCCACATGGAGACAGTACTTGGATTGTGAGCAATGTCCTAGGGATGATATTGAGATGCCATATGTTTGCACTTCTAGGTATCTGATTGGATGGACACATTTTTTTATCAAGAGATTCCTACTCATGAGAGTGCTTCGTAAGTATGGCCAAGTGCAAGGGATGCCTCAGGGAGTTGCACTATATGCTTGGAGACAACAAGATATTCCAAAGTGGGGACCCACCCTATCCTATGATATAGCTTGTGAGGAGTATTTTGGATTATAGCCATAAGTATGGGATTACTTTCCAGATATCTTAGCTAGTGTTATGACAGATGAGTATGCCCAGTATTTCTACACACACATTGTACCAAGGATATCGAGTCTAGATAAGCCAGTACCAGCCTTCAATGATGATGAGAGGGCACCACCACACGCACCCAAACAGAGGAGGGATGAAGGAGATGATGATGAGGAGGGAGATGGCGGGGATGATGGAGATTGGGGTGATGGGGGAGATGGTGGAGATGGGGGTGATGGCAGTGGTGCAGGTGGCAAGAAAATACTAGACCTCAGAGTACCCCGAAGGAGGAGATCTATTGTTCCTTTGGGACAACAACAGTTAGGACCATCTCAAATTCACATTCATATTCCTTCCCGTCAGCAACATGCATAGATAGACGCCTTCCAGGAATAGGTGTAGGGTTTACAAGGACAACTAGCACAAGCACAAACGCATATTTCCTCTTTGATAGCAGAGAGAGATACCATGAGGCAGAGATGTGAGCAAGTAGAGGCCCTAGCAGAGAGATTATAAAGAATTTTTTAGGGGACTACCATAGGGGATATGCTTAGGGAGGTGCGAAATTCAACCGGAGAGGCAGAGTACTATAGATTACGATACTATGAGGCAGTTCTTGCAAAGCAACATGCCCCTAGTTATGCATAGTCTATCAGTGCTAGATCAAGTTGGAGTCATTCTCAAACTATAAGCAAGGGTGTGACTGGGCCACCTCCCAAAGATCCATCAGGAAGGGATCCAGGTGCAGGTCCATCTAGTGGTGCAGAAATAGGCACAGTGAGGCCTACATTGTCTAGGGGGAGCAACACATAGTCTTTGCGTTCATATTTGATGTGTTGAGACTGGATGTATACATTTAGTTATTCAAAGATGTTATGATTTCTTTCCATGTTATTGATGTATCTCTCCTAATTTTGGTATATCATTGTACATTTGACATTGATTATTTTGAGATTATATGAGATGCAACATAGACTATTGATCTATATGTTGTCTATATGCTTTTATGATGAATTCTTATGATGAATGCATTTGATTTCTGCTCTACATACCATGTGATGTTTTATATGATTATGCCATTATTGTGTTTGGATGCAATAATAAAATGATGATGCATGGATTATGATTCTATATGCTTTATTTATGATGCTTTATGAGTATGAGATGGATGCAAATAAGATGTGATGCACTTTATTTTTGTATTTTTCTAATGCAAATACATGATCTAATACATGGATGGATGTACGATATGATAATGTTTTCTAATGTATGTATGATATGATAATGATTATGCAACTACATGTGAATGATCTTGTTTTTGTTAATTTCAAATGTACTCAATCCTTTAATGAGAGATAAAATAATTTTGAAGTTTTCCAACCTTGGAAAATCTAAAATGCAAATGCAAAACTAATATGGATGCAATCTATCTTAACCATGCAAATCTAAATATGCAATGTTGTCATTTTGTCAGCTGATTTGTTGTGCTTGGTATCATCATTGAGAATTTTAATAAGTTGAAAGTTAGTACAAACATCGATGTTATAATTAGACCATGATGACCTGAGTACAACTTCCATTGGTTTTTAATATTGCTAGGTAATACAAGCATCTAGGCATCTAGGCATAATTGAACCGAGATGACCTTAGTACTACTTGCATAAAATAAACAAGATTTAATCCTTTTCCTATGTAAATCCGAAATGTCATCAATGATACTTTGTAGAGCATATCCCATGACAAATTTACATAGTAATAATGATTAACTCACAAACAACAGACAAAGAAAAATATCGTACTCCATCCTAGCTTCTCTAGTCCATGACATCCTTGAGTTGCTCCAAAGAAATGATAACAAAAATCAAGAAACAATAGTTGAACATTCATGCTAAAGTGATTAAACCATGCTTCAGAAGAACATCATCCAATGAGATTTGGTTTTGACTGATCTTGCTATTGATTTAGATGGTTGGTTTTCTAAAAATTGTGATTGATGTTCAATGTTGAGTTTTGTTGTGATCATTATGTTTGCTATGTTGTCTTACTGTTGTTCATCTGTTGGTTTAAGCTCAAAGTAGATTTCCCCCAATGAGAAACCAACCATTTATTATGAATATGCACAATGATCTCCAAGCCAAGGTGAAACACGACTGCAACGCCCAGATATGTACATGAGGTTCCATATGATCAGGCATAATGATGGCGAGAAGTGAACTGCTGACACACGTTCCAATAGATGGAAAATATAATCTATCACAAATAACACATGTTGCTAGGTTTTCACCACTTTTTTTTATTACACTTTTTCCATTTTTATGATTTTTTTGTTGTCACCAAGATTCATGTTTGCCAGGTTTTCATCAAGGTAACGATTTTTTTGACTTTTCACTTTTTTTTTGTATTTTTGTATTTTATTTTATTTTTTGGATTTTCATTTTTTGCTTTTTTGAATTTTTCTGATTTTTTTTTTTGATTTTTGATTTTTGTTTTTAGGATTTTGATTTTTGTTTTTTGATTTTTTTGGATTTTTCTAATTTTTTGCTTTTATTGGGATTTTATGATTTTTTACTTTTTTTTTTTTCAACTTTTTTGTTTTTTTGGATTTTTACGTTTTTTGATTTTTTTGAATTTTTCAGTTTTTTGAACCATGCATTAATGGATGAGTTATGTATAAAACTTCTTGGGATGAAGGTTGTTGATAGGTTCTTCAAATAGGTCCCCTTCAGGTGTAGATAACTGATACGCTCTAGATCCATATACTAATACAATGACAAGAGGACCTAGCCAATTAGGTTCAAATTTTCCCTTCTTTTCCCGATCTTGTTGATTGCGAGGATTCTCTTTTAGGACCAAGTCGCCAACCTGAAATGTTCTTGATCTTACCTTGTGATTATAGCTCCTTGAAATTCTTTGTTGATAAGCTTTCATATGATCAACAACATGCTGACGACATTCAACTAACAATTCCAACTCATGTAGTCTGGATACTTGATAGTCTTCCTCTGAAATGATTCCTTTCAATGATACCTGGAGTGAAGGTAACTCAACCTCAATTAGTAAAATGGATTATGATCCATACACAAGGGCATATGGTGTGGCTCCCATAGGGGTGTGGATACTAGTACAATAAGGCAGGGTTAAGTTGAACATGCCAATCATGTCCAACATCATTGATAGTTTTCTTCAGGATTTTCAAAATGGTCTTATTTGAACCTTCTGCTTGGCCATTCCCTTAAGGGTAACAAAGTGTGGAAAATCAATGCTAGATATGAAATTTTTCACAAATTTCTTGTACATATTAGTTTTTGAATGGTCTACCATTGTCAGTGACAATGGAGCTAGGGATGCCATACTGACAGACAATGTAGTTTAGGATGAAGGAGGCAATTTGTTTACCAGCAATCATGGTTAATGGGACAACTTCAATCCACTTTGTGAAATACTCAGTTGTTGTGATTATGAATTTATGTCCATTAGAGGAAGATGGATGAATCTTACCCACAAGATCAAGTCCCCATTGGCAGAAAGGCCAGGTTGACGTGAATGGTTGCAACTCCTGTGCTGGTGCATGTATGAGATTTCTGTGGACTTGACACTTCTTCCATTTCTTGACAGATTGAAAAGATTCTTTCTCCATGTTTGACCAATAATATCCCAAGCGTAGGAGTTTCTTAGCTAGAGTAATACCACTTGAATGAGTACCACAAATACCTTCATGAACTTCTCGTAAAGTAGTTTCAAATTCATTACGTTCAAGACATCGAAGGAGAGTACCATCGAGACCTCGTTGATAAAGTGTATCAGCTATCAGGGTGTGTCAGGTTTCTTGACAAATAAAGTTGCATTTTTGGTTTTGGGATAGGTCGGGTGGAAGGGTATTGTCTCTCAAATAGGTATAATTCTTCCCATAGATTAAAGAATCAACTTCAACTAGATGGTACATGACTTGAGATTCAAGATTGTCATAGGCAGGATTAAACAATTGTTCCACCATGAATTCATAACGACTTCATTTTTCTGGTATTTGTAAAAGAGAAGCAATGGTTTCCATGGCATCTACAAATTTGTTGTCTACTCTTGGTATTTGTTCAAAATTGATCTCAACAAAGTATTTCTTGAAATCATCTAGCATTCTCTTCTATGGCATCAACTTGTCATCTTTTGTTTGATAGTCATCATTAACCTGATTGATAACTAATTGAGAGTCTCCATAAACTTGTAATTCTATGATTTTTTTTACATTGCTATCTTTATACCAATGATTAGTGCTTCATACTCAGCCATGTTGTTAGTGCAAGGAAACATCAACCTATAAGATTTTGGGATAGTGTGTCCTTGAGGAGTAACAAATAGGATTCCAGCGCCCAATCCATGTTGAGTGTAAGACCCATCAAACTATAATATCTAATGTTGTGTTGTCATTGTGAGGACATCTGCATCTAGAAATTTAATGTGCATAGGATGGTCATCTTGTAATGGTGCTTCAGCTAACTGATCTACTATTGCTTGGCCCTTGATTGCTCTTCTATCCACATATTAAATGTCAAATTCACTCAATATCATCACCTACTTTGCTAGTTTTTCTATTAAATTAGCTTTGCTGAGTAGATATTTCAATGGATCTATCTCGGCTATCAGTTTGATGGTATGTGTTAACATATAGTGTCGCAATTGTTGAGTAGCAAACACCACTTCCAAATAGGCTTTTTCAATGAATGTATAGTTAAGATCATAGCCATTCAGTGTTCTGCTGATGTAGTAGATGGCCCTTTCTTTTCTTGTAGAGTCTTCTTGTGCTAGTAGAGCTCCCAAAGATACCTAAGTAGTTTCTATGTAGAGTAAAAGTGGTTTTCCCTCTATTGGTTGTACTAATATAGGTGGATTCATTAGGTATTGTTTCAATTGATTAAAGGAAGCTTCACATTTTCATTCCATCTGAAAGAAACATTCTTGTGTAACAAATGAGTAAAAGGATGACTTTTTTCCGCCAGTTGCACGATGAATCTTCTAATGGATTGTAATATTCCTTGTAGATATCTTAGTTGGATAATGTTCTTAGGAGGTGACATTTCCATGATTACTTTGACTTTTTTTGGATCTACTTTGATGCCTTTAGCTGAGACTATGTATCCTAAGAGTTTTGTTGATGTTACTCCAAATACACACTTCTTTGGATTTAAGCATACATTAAACTTTTCCGATCGAGTAAATATTTTTTCCAAGATTTCCAGATGCCCTTCCTTGGTGAATGATTTTTCTAACAAGTCATCCACATAGTCCTCCATGAATGTGCGCATCATGTCATGAAAGATTGTTGTCATCACACGTTGATAGGTGGCTCCTGCATTCTTTAATCCAAAAGGCATGATGTTCCAACAAAATTTACCCCATGGACATGTGAAAGTTGTTTTGTCTTGATCTCATGGTACAATTTGGATTTTATTATAGCCTAAAAAACCTTCCATGAGTGATAGCATAGCATTTCATGTTGTTAAATCCACAATGATGTCTATATTGGGCAAAGGAAAGTCATCCTTCCAACAAGCCTTGTTAAGACCCCTAAAATTTATGCATAATTTGATGATGTGTTCTGGTTTGGAGACTGGTACAGTGTTTGAAATCCATTCTGTATAGTCAATTGGCTAGATGAATCCTACATCTAATAATTTTTTCAATTCTAATTTCACTTGTAGGGCGATGTGTGGATGCATTTTTCTCAATTTTTGCTTTATTGGCTTTACTCCAGGTGCTATGGATAAATGATGCATTATTAGATCTGGATCTATTCCTAGCATGTCAGCATAGGACCAAGAAAAATTGATTTTTCTTTCTTCAAAGAATTTAGTGAAACTTGGCTTTTCTTGCTCTATCATTGATGTCGCTAGGTGTAGGGTCTTTACTGTTTCTGCAATACTGATGTTTATGGATTGTGTAGGCTCAACCAATACTGAAGATCTCTCATGATAATGCTCAGGAAGAGTGTCAAATCTCCCATCCTTCAATGCCTCAAAGAGTTTTTCACCATTGGATACACTCTTTCTTTTTACTTTTTCATGATCTAATACTTCCATTGCATGGTTTTCACCATTAGATCATTTATTTGTATTCTTTATTTTGTAGCTAAGAGATTTGGCACTCCCTTGGTTTGAAGCTTCATTATGAAATTCATTGGTGGTACTTTTTTTTGGATTCTCAGAACAAAGGAAATTGACAATGGTATCATCATCTGAAAAGATAGGGATATTAAGCAGCCCAGTTTGTTCCCAGTTAATGAGTTCGGGGTGTATCAAAGGTAAGGAATCATTAGATTGGTCAAGGTCAAAGGTGGTAAGTGTCATGATGGAAGCATTTTCAAAGTGTTTGATAGCAATGTCAAGGTCTATAATGTTACTCTCCTTCGAATGATCTATCTCACTCGATGTCTGATCATCCTCACTAGAGTCATTGATATGTAGTGATCCAAATTAAAGTGGTCTAGACCCTAAACTTTTTCCCTCCGTATGTGTGGGTGCATACCTCTGTATCATATCAATTTCTTTTTCTTGACAAGATTCTTTAGATTATGAATCCCATTCATTTTCATTTGAGTCTGTTTCAGAACTAGCTTGCAATTGGCGGATTCACTCACAAATCTGCTAAGTGGTTTCTTCTTTTGTCTCTTCTTTGTATCCTAATCATGTCTTTTCTTTTCAATTGGTTATGAAAGGTTGAATTGGTTCTATGACACCTTCTTTTCTTTTTCCAATAGGAACTTTTTTGTCATATCCCATCTTTTCTAAGATTGTAAACCCTTTACCATATTGCTCTGTTGGTATATTGGAAGTTGTTGCTTGAGATTGTTCTTCATCTTTGTAAATCCAATTTAGAATGTCTTTTTCTTCAGATTCATCAACTAGAGTACCTGCTTTTACAAATTTACCATCAAAGAGTTTGATGTGTTGTGAAGATTGTTGTCTAGATGTTGATGGTTGTCCATAGGATTTTGGAGAAGCTAGTAGTTGTGAGAGACATAAGGACTATTCAAAAGAATACTCACCCATACCTTTATCTTTCAACTAGATCTTTTTCTCAAACTATTTTGACAAGGAATTGAGTTGGCTTTCATTACCCAAGGAGATAGAATCATCAATTCCTTTATCCTTCGACTGAACCTTTTTCTCAAACTGATTTGAAAAAGAATTGAGTTGGATTTCATTGCTTGAGGAAATGGGAGTGTGAGATTCTTTGTTGTGTCGTACAAAAACATCTTGGAATATCTTGAGATTGTTGTAGTATTGAGGATTATTAGAATATGTTGAAATTGTGATCTCTTGTCCATTGTAAGGGAATTTCAAGCATTGATGATATGTTGATGACACTACTTGCATCTCATGGATCCAAGGTCAACCCAAAAGTATGTTGTAGGTCAAGTATTTTTCTAAAACTTGGTAGATTATATCCTTTTGAACTAGTCCCACTTGAATTGGCAATACAATCAGTCCTTGAAAGGATCTTTCTTCATCATCATAAGCTTTTATGGTGATCTTTCTTCTGGAATCTATGACATTTTCTAAAAATCCCAATGCATGGATAAGCTTTAAAGTGCAAATATTTAGACTAGTTCCTCCATCTATTCAAATGTGTTTGACCCGATGTTTATGGATTATAACCTCAATATGGAGTGGTGCATTGTGTGGATGAGTGAGGGATGCATCATCATTTTCCAAGAATGATAAACAATGAGGTGTAGTCAAATGTCTCACCATGGCTTGGAATTAACAAACTTCTAGATTAGTTGGTACTATGGTGTCCACTAGAGCTTTTTCCATAATATCCTTATGGGCTAGTGAAATTTTAAGTTCCAATATGGATATCTACATTGGGATCTTTTGCAATTGGTCTACAATATTGTATTAATTTGAGGGGGCAGTAGGTGTTTTAGATGTACTTCCTTTCAATACAAACTTGGAATGTGCTCTTGTGGTCATATTTATTGGTAGATTGTCTTATCTGTTGTTTATTTTAATGACATTGATTTGATTATCAGCTCCAACAATGTCTTGTTTATGTTTGATTTTGATGTCATTAATTTGGTTATCAGCTGCAATAATGTCTTGTTTGTCATTAATTTGATTATCAACTTCAACAATGTGTTGTTTATTTCTTATTTCGATGTCATTGGTTTGATTATCAACTGCAGCAATGTGAAGGATTGCAGTATCATAGACATAGTTCACATTTTTCCCTTTGTTTGTTGAAGATGATTCTCCTTTTTCATAGTTGGGTAGAGGGTTTTTATATGCTCCATGATCAACATTTTTTTGAGGTCCTTCTATCGATATTTCATGTCTATCTATCAAGTCGTGCACCAAATGTTTTAGTTGCATACAATCATTTGTTTTATGACCTTTGTTTCTATGAAATTCATAGTAACATGCATCATTCCACCATGATGGTTTGACTCTTGGTTCAACATCTTGTGCCTCTGGTAAAGTTATGATTTTATTTGCAAGAATTTCTTTTAATGTTGATTCAAGAGACTATCCTAAAGGTGTAAATTTTATGCATTGTGTTGGTGGAGCTAGTTTAGATTCAGTGTTGTTTTGATTTTTTTTAGGTGTAATACCTGATAAATTGAAGACCTATTTTGTGTTATGTATTTTAGTTGCACGATCATTACCAACATTTTTATTTCTTGTCCATAATTTTGATTTTTCATTGTTTCTATAATGATTAGAATACTTTGTAATGTTTGGTCCTTCATTATAGATTTTTAATACTCCTCTTTTAACCAAGGCTTCTTTAATTTTAAGTCTATTTTCAATAATCCTTTCAAAGTTGGGTGGACATTGGAATTGAAGTATATAACTCATCTCACTGTTTAGATTGTCAATGAAGATTTCCATCTTTTCTTTCTCAGGTATAGGATGGGCATATCTAGCAAATAATCTTCTTCATCTTTGTAAAAATGTAAGAAATGACTCACCATTTTATTTTATTTTGTTGCAAAGATCTTTCATGGTTATTTCATGTTGAATGTTGTATGAATATTGGGTCAAAAACTTATTTACCAACTCTTCAAACAATCTAATACCTGGTGGTAGTTTCAAAAACCATTCCATGCATTGAACACCCAAACTTCGTGGAAATAATCTCATTAGATAGGTCTCTTCATGTGAAAATTCCAAACTCATGGTGCAAAATTATTTTACATGATCTTGAGGATCGGTTTTTCCATTGTATTTGTCATATTTTGGAAGATCGCAATTTGGTGGAAATGGTATCATGTTCAAGTTTTTGTCAAATGGATAAGGGAAGATGTCTTGCATAAAATACCTCTTGATTGTTCCTCTTTGCATGTCTTGGATTTGTTGTTGAATATTTTGCATTTATTGAGTTAAAGCATTCATTGGATTTGTGGTTTGTGAATCAAATTTTGTTTTCTTGGGAGCTCCTTTCAATTGGTTTATATCGAAATCATTGGGTAGTTTCACACCTTGATTTTCCAGCATCAAAAAGTATTTCTCTCCATCTGTTTCAAAAAAAATCTCCATGAACTTTTGAAATTTAGGGTCTTGTTGAGCTTTATGAATGTCCTCATCAGTTATCTCATCTATTTCGAGTTGATGAAATATATGGAAGGGATTTTCTTCTCCTTCTGTCATGATGGTTTGTGTTTCTACTTCTTTTTCTCTCAGTTTTTGTTTTTGAGCTCTTGTTAAAACAGGCATGCAAGTGATAAAGGTTTACTATACATTGATCTTTGTTTTGGGAATGCCAATGAGATACCTAAGTCAAATAGAATGATGAATTCTATTGATGAGACTAGGTTGAATTTGATTTTACAACATTTGTTTCATGATGAAGGATGATAGATCCTGATGATGAAACTCAACTAATAATCAGAGATGATATTTGATGATTAGGCACTTTAAGATGTTTGATCCAAGTTTAGTTAAAGGAATTTCACTTGCAAAAGACAACTTCAAGTTTAAATCAATATTGTATTGAGGAATGATCTTTGTTCTGGAAAGGATCCCTATATGTGATTCTAATTTTTGGATAGAAGGTCAATTTAGCTCTTTTTTTGTGAATCAGATGGATGCGCTAAAACAGGTTGTAGATGCACTAAAAGATGGGAAAAATGCACCAAAATAAAGCTTGGATGCACTAGACTATCCCCTAGATGTGTCAGAACAAGAAACTTATGCGCTAAAAGATTAGGCAAGTGTGCTAGAATAGACCCTAGATGTGTCGGAAGATGTTGTGAATGCACTAGAACAAACCCTATATGTGTTGAATTATGGGGATAATGTGCTAGAATAAACCCTATATGCGCTGAAAGATGTGATGAATGCACTAAAATAGAGTTTGAATGCGCCAAACTATTAACCCAATGCGTTGAAACAAGAAGTTTATGCGCTAAATTAGAAAGCATCACTATTTTGAAAGTTTGTCTAGTTTTCTTATTTTTGAATCAGTGAACTGAGTGTTTTTAATGGATGATCTTTTGAACAATTATTTCAAACACAGAAGCAAGTAGTAAAATAGTTTTTTCACACTATGATCTAAATATTAAGTGTATGTTCTAGGATCTGGCCCAATCCCTTTTGATTTCCACTAGTATTGAACAATAGAAAATAGATCAGTCAGACTCTTCTAATGTTAAGGGTCATTAATAACATCACAACCCACATATTAGAACTATTTCAGCTCACACAGTCGTGTCACCCCCTAGAGGGTGTCCGTGTTTTTTCCTTTTCTGGGTCTTAACCAAAATTCAATTCCTTCACTTTTGGCCAATAATCCTTGGTAGTTATATGGTGAGTATCTTGGGGGCATATTATTCCCTCCCCTTGCACTATGAATATTATAATGTTCGGGAACTGACTCAGCTAGCTACTACACTTAAATTTTTTAGTAAGGGTTTATTTTTAGTGCAACAAATGATAAACTTACTCAAGAGACCTCCCAACCTTTAGAACAAAGGATTTGGGGATGGTTATCAATGCACACTATCATTGAATGTGAGTTTCCTCATAATCATGTTTGATTATAGTGGGTTGGAATACGTGGCTTTAGTTGTTCCCACTTAGGTCATTCTCGTAGGGTGAGTACTTTTTCCAACTATGGCAGACCTTCTACAAGTGCTATTGCAATAAATTGAAAGAGTGAGTCTAGAATTCTCATCACCCAGTAAAGCGAAGAGCATAGGACTATCACTTTACAAGCATAGCATACATGGTGTTCATTAACCTTGTAATTAAACTAGATGCCTAATTTAATCAAAGGAAAAATACCTCTAGCCCCTGCAAACACCATTAGTAGTTTCAGATAATATCTTTGACAATATATAAATCACCTACAAAATAGAAAGATATAGAGTAGTCCCCAGAATTTTTAATTTCTACAAATAAGAGTGTATGTGCTAAAATAGAGACCATATGCACTAAAAGATTTAGTATATGTGCTACAAAACACCCTAGATGTGCTATTCTGGAAATCTAAAGAAGAGAAGTCAAAATCCTGTAGATGCACTGAAATAAGAGGCAGATGTGTTGAAAGATATCATGTATGCGCTATAACAAAGCCTGTATGCACCGAAAGTCACCACCTATGTGTTGAAAGAAGCCACGGGTGGGCTACATTGAGATTAATGATCAAACCTATTCACGAAAACTTGCTAGAAAATGTTTAAAAAATGGGGCTAGGCCCCACGGTGGGCGCCAATTTATGTGTGTATGAATAATGTGAATAAGAAATTAAAACATATATAACACACCAATGAAACATTATATCAAGGAATTCAAATAACAAATCAGATTGAAACAAACAAATCCCTCAATTGCGTCTCATTGTCCTCTGTCTCCAAGGATTATTTAAGTCATTTTTTCTCTTAGATTGTTTGTGCACATGACTTTCCAAATGACAACTTGGAGAATGAGATGTTGAAAATGCAAGAGATATCTCCTACACTACATGATTGCTAAAATACTGGAGATGAGATGAAAAGATTAAGAGGTTGCTATGATATTGATAATGAAAATGATATGATTAAGCTACTATGATTAAGATGTAGCTAATGGTAATGTCATGGTTAATCTACTTGATGATAAAATGCAAATACTAGAATGCTAATACTAATCTGACAATGCTCTCTAAAATTTTGTAGAGTGTAATTATGCTCAACTCTTTATATGCTTTTGTTGTAAATGAGGGTCTACTTATAGATTTTCCAAGGCATGAGTTTATGTGGCAGAAATCAACGGTCTGGATTCAATCTAGAGAATGTATGATTGAAGATGAAGAGGTTAGAGAGAAAAGGGGAGTGTGTTCCCTTTAGAAGAACAAACTACCAAGTGTGGAGAGGAATCAAATGAAGATGAAGACCAAGTGTCCCAGATTTTTTAGAATTTGTTGAGGATAAATGCCAATTAAATATTAGAAATATTTAATTTCATGAGACACGTGATGAGGTGGAAGATGGGACAGAGGTTAGTAGAAATGTGCCTAAATTCAAATATAAAATTCAAATTTAGTGAGAGGAGGTTAATTAAATAAAGCAAACTAATTAAAGTTGTTCATTTAATTAAGACATGAAGAAAATGATTTAGAATAGGAAGAATTAGAGAAAATGAACTATATAAATAAATTTGTCGATTTATTTATAAGTAGAAGAATTAAAGATTATTAATTAAATAACTTGTATTTAATTAATTCCTATAGACCAAATTTGAGTGTATACACCTGCAAACAAAGATGCAATAAGCACATTCACATAAAAAAATTGGGGAAGCATTAGTTGAATCCTACAAAACGAGGGTTAGACCAACAATTCATCCCCAAAAGATCATAAAATTCATTAATGTTCATCATTCGAGGCTTGTTTGGGTCAATTACAGGAATGCGGGCCTAGGAATGTGGGTTTCCCTAGGCTAGCAACTATCAGGAATAGTTAGAAACAAAATGGCATCGGGGTCATAGTGACCCGCAGATGACCACTTGCACTCAAAGTTTTGCACTAAGGTTTTGGCAGTCAAGGTTCTTAACAAGGAATTCAACACATGAGAAGATCAGCTTTAAAGTCTTCTTGAATCGCCTAATTGGTCATTTTGCTAGTGTGGGTGTGAGGAATGCAAAAGCAGGAGACTTTACAGATCCTTGCAGGTTTGCCATTGAGAAACGGTGGTCAAGAGGCAGAAACCTGCAATGCGGGACACGCAAGTGGATTGGACGGTTTGGATCGACTCTCTTGGGTTTGACCATTTCAAAGTTTGTGGGTGGGGACTAGTGGAAAGCCGTCAAGAGATGGTTGTTTGGGAGCAGCAGTGATGAGGCAACGGTCTGCACAAGGTGGTCCGCACTGGTGGGTCCGCATACCCCCTTAGCTTTGGTCATTTTACTAGAAGGAACTCAGACGATGGAGGAGAGCTCAGACGATGCAATGTAGGAGGAAGGTACAACACTACCATTTTGAAATGGAAATGAGAAGATGGTGGGCCATGGGTGGTAGCTCACAAGGAACAATCTACAACACATTTCATTTGGTCACTTTTCAAGCTAAATCCCTGAAGGGAAATGGTGAGGGTGGAGTCTGTAATACAAGAGGATGAGGGTCCTTGGCTGCTTTGAACTGCAACAAGGGCGGGGCGGCCCGCAGACATCCACTCATAAGGTTTAGACTTAGCATTTTTTGGGTTGGCGAACCTGAACAGAAGGGAGGACCACAAAATCCACAGTGTGGGTGAGAGAAAGGACTATGCTACTTATGGGAGGCATCAAGACAACAACAAAGGGTGGACAACAGTCTACAAGGAAAGTCCCACAGAAGGAAACATAGGTTTTGGTGTCTAACAGAATTGGGCCTGGCAGAACCCACGATTGCTCGATGTTGGTTAGGGTTAGTCATTTATAAATGGTTGTGAGACAAGGGCTGCCTACACATGACTATCTGCAATCATAGATCCGTAAGGGTTCTCAGAGCTTTAGTTTTCCATTAAGTGCTCAATACTTAGGCTTTTACAAAGGTGGCAGAAGGATGACGTTTGCCCGCAAAGGTGTACCCACCAAGGCGCAGAGGCTTAGGCTTTCTTCCAAGTGAGTTATCACTTCAAGTGGCGGTAATAAGCTTGTAGGCTGCAAGGGTCTGAACTCCCTAAAAAGAACATCGACAACGGGGATAAGTTCTACAAGGCCCAAAATGGTAGCATATGAATGAATTTCAAAGGAATTTTGAGATGGGTTTGCACACAATTTCATGGTTAATCAGCCGCCAGGAAGGATTCCAAGGTTTCCCCTTAAGATTTTAATTAATTTTAGAACACAACTTAAAAGATGTGTTTCATGCTGGTGGCAGAAAATGTACCTAGAGGTTTCGAAGAAACTGATAAAGGCTGAGCTATAAATCCTTCAAGAGGTCGTGTGGGCATAGGGGAGGTGACTGTTGATTCTCTCTGACAAGTTCTAACTGGTGCAAGATGAAAATGACAGGATGGTCCATCTATTTATAGAAATATTTTTATTTACTACCCGCCTTTAATGCACGTATGACACCGACGGGGTAGTTGGCACAGATTTCAAAAGAGTGGCAGTAGGAAAGGTGAAACTCACGATGCGGCAAGAACTCAAGTCTTCTCCATTTGATGGGCGATAGAAAGATGATGACCAAGGAAGATGTGGGACCCACCATGTGGGCAGACGTCCCACATTGGTTGCCAATGAAACAGTGAATGGAAGGCAGAGACTCGCAAGGGGAAACCCACAAGGGCAGACCCGCAGGAGCTAAAGGATGCCAGTGATTAAAACCAAAGGAAACCTTCCAAGGAAAGCCTGCAAAAGCCAAGGACTTGAAAATTTCTTGGGTGGAGAATTTTGGCCAACTAATGATGATGACTTTGGGGCCTCTTAACCACTTGGAGCTCAAAATTTAGGGGCACGCAAAATGAGGCAAAGGAAAAATTGACTCGACAAAGGTGAAAGAGACAGAGGGTCCTCGTTCTTAATGGGACGTGTGTGCTATAGGCACAACAAGCATGTAAACAACTTGAGGATAAAAAATAGAGTAAATGACAATATTTGACTTTAAATGTAATTGTTTAGTTTGAAACATAAATGTGTTGATGTAAACAATGGATATTCTTTTACAAACAACTATGTTTTGTTAAAAAGTTATCCTTATAATTGAAAACATGTTTTATAATTGTTTAGTAGGAAACGATGCATGTTATATTTAAACAATGAATGTACATATGTGAACAACTTGCTTCAGAACTGTTTAGTAGGAAACAACATTTCTTTTGTTCAAACAATGAATGTACATATGAAAACGGCTAGCCTTACAACTATTTAGTAGGAAACAATAATTGTTTTGTCTTAAATAGTGAATGTTCATATGTGAGCAACTAGTTTCATAACTATTTAGTAGGAAACAATATGTATTTTGTTCATACAATGAATGTTCTTATGTAAACATCAATGTTAGAAGAACATAGTAGTGAGAACGCTATAACAGTATGTGTGAAACTGTTAGCATAGACTTGTTTTGTTTTCTTTATTTTGACAAAGAAATGTCAATTAGAATACTATTTAAAGATTGCAATATGAATTAATGATTATTTCATAATGTATGCACAAACTTTAACATTAGTAGGCACATATATGTGTATGCACATAGACTTCGTCTATGTACATACACATACTTGTGACATACCTTCTTTTGTTTTTAGTACATTTTTAAAAGGAAAATGCTTAAGATGTTAAGTAGAAAATAGTCATAAGAATGATATGACTGATTGTTGTAATACTCTATGAATCATAGAATCTGATTTCTGTTGAGTATATTAGTATTCTATTTCTTCTTTTGAAGACATTTGTGAAAGAATATTTTAAATACTTGAACAAGAATAGTGATACCTTAGTTGACTAGATCACCTATGGGTAGTTACTACTAGAGGGTAGATAGTTGTAATAGAAATTTAACTTTTGGGGTAGGTGCCGAAATAAAGTTCATAGAGTATAGGTTTGCTTTACCAAAACCTATCGTTTGTTGTTGTTGCAACAAACTTATTATGCTTGGTCAAGCAATATAGTTCATTATGTATGTATGAATGAACTCTATGATTTTACTCTCTACCATTCCTAGCATAGATCTTGCACTTTCTTTTCTAATTTGTAGATAGAAATTGCATGTTGATGTATGGGCACACACCCGATTCCAGCTTGCAGGTTGTTCTCTTGCTAAAATTTCCATGCAAGGTTGGGCATTCTTCAAGTCGAAAGAATACCAAGGAAGCATAAGCTTCATGGTTGGGTGGTAAAGCACTTCAACCATGTTCTCATCCACCAGTGGAGGCGAGCGTCAAGGAGAACCTTATTTTTTCATAGGACTATTTTGGTCTAAAATGTATCATGATGTAATACATTCATGTAATTGATGTAATGTGTACAATGTAATGACTTGAGGCCTTAGAAGCCGAGTCAAACTTGTGATTGTAATTGTAATTTTGAAGTGAATATAAGAATCTTTGACTCATTTTAAATGGGCATGTGTAGGTATGATTGAATTTAGCCACTAGCTATGTCTTTTTAATTTGGAGTATATTCATGTGTCATTTACAATAATATTAATTAAGTAATAATTTGGAATGGGTTATTACATTTTGTATCAGAGCTTAGGGTTCAACTCTAGGTGTTTTGAGTCTACCATAGTTGATTAGGGGTAGATTGACCCTTGACCCAAAATTTTGGATGTCTTGAGAATTGACCAAACCTTAATTGAATGCAAGAATGGGAAGGTTAAAGGTAGGATGAAGGAAAGAGAAAACTATTAGAACCTACGTAAGAATGACGTAAAGGAAGGAAACGCCAAGATGGAGGTTCAGTTAGAAATTCCTGATGAAAAAACTCTACCTTGGGCTCTTACATGACTCAAGCTAGAGAGAGGCTTGAAGATTGAAGAGAGGCAAACACCTAAGATCAAAAATCCTTCCATAATCTGACACTGGCCTCTAAGGTGTGGACCCAATGCACCCTTATTGACTAAAGAGGAAAAGGAGAGCCTGCACACTCAACCATCCTCTTTTGTTAAGTTTAAAGTAAACTCATATGATGACCCAAAGGAATGTCCTCTTTCTGATATCGAGAAATCAAAATGATGTAACAAGAAGCCTATTATAAATAAGGGTCTATTGACTCACCCTAAATATAAATAAAATCAAATGATATTTTTTTGGTGTTTTCAAAGAAAGACTCTAAAATGTGAGCATTTTGCATGAATGTGTATGTCTTCTATATTGAGGGATGTATGCATAAGAAATTATGAGATGTAGCAGAAGAACGTTTATTTGTAGAACCTTGTGTTGAGATGTGATAAATGTGGTGTTGCAGGATAAGTGCGGGACATCATGGTGACCACCACACAAGACGAGGGTGGTAGTGGTTCCAATAATGAACCAAACAAGAGACTAGAGAAAATTTTAGAGCTTCTGAATTGACAAGAGTCTCGCATGGATCATATAGAGCAAGAAGTCTGAGTGGCACACGAGAATTGCAACTACAGGAATGCAGAAGGCAATCAAGGAGATGGTGGTACAGGGCCAAGTCCATGAGGAAAAATTGAGGAAGAGCTTGGAAAAGACCTCAAAAGAGTAAGGCTATTAGAATGGGAGTCGAGGCTTGGATTATAGAAATGAAAAATTATTTTGGGTTCCATAAGCTTTCTAAACAAACTAAGGTGACATGGGCTATGTATCATCTCTCAGGTGAAGCAGCAAATTGGTGGGATAATGAGAAGTTAGAATGAAATCTTTAGCCTACTAAGATCACTTGGGGACTCTTCCTCCAAGCTTTCAGGAAGAGATGGTTACTGTATCTTTTCTTTGACAAGAAAATGATGGAATTTTAGAACTTAACCCAGGGAAATATGACTGTGATTTAGTATAGGGAAAAGTTCACCAACCTGTTAAAGTATGTACCCCATTATTAGGGAGATGAGTGGTTCTATATCTGGAAATTTATAATGGGACTCAGACCCCACATAGGAGTTGAAGTGGATATGCACAAAACTCAAACCATGAATGAATTCTTTCAAAAGGCCACCAATTAGGAACAAAAGCTACAACAATTATCCAATCTTCGTAGGGATTCAAGTTCTAAGTCTCGTTATGGGAAGAAGAAATTTCATAAGGGAGACAAGAGCCATCAGATCTGCAATCTCAAGAGGGGAAGTGAATCATAGGAGAAGGGTGAAGATGGTAATGGTGGAAAGAACAAGAAAGCAAACAAGGGTAAGGGTAAGGATGACCATAAGTAGAAGGGATTTAGAGAGGACAAGCCAAGAGGTCACAAAGGGCCTTGAGATGGATGTTATACTTGTGGAGGTGACCATTATTCCTTGAATTATCCTCAATGATTGAAGCCACAAAAGGAAGGAAGCTACCAACAGACTCACCACATCCCCACTGTAGTGGATAACAGATAGGCAAAGTATCAAGCTTCACTAATTCAGCTAATGGGTAAGCTCTATGGCCAATTTGTCTCTATCTTTATTGATATTGGAGCTACTAAATTTTTTATAGATCCTAGAATAATATCTAAGATACCCATTAGACCTAGATACATAGAAAATTCATGGGAAGTCCAGTATGGTAATCAAGCAGAGCGGAGGGTAGATACCTATCTCTTTTGCAATGAGTTAGATCTTCCAACCTTTCAAACTCAGGTCAACTTGTATGTGGCACCCTTAGGCTCATATGATGTAATTTTGGGAATAAATTGGTTAACTGATCATAAGGCTTTAGTGAACTATGAGGATAAGGTGGTCAACTATTTGGATGATTATGGAAACCCAGTCAAGGTTTGTGGAATGCAGAGACCCTTAGAGCTTAGATAGATTTTTATGATGCAACTCAAGAAGGCTTGTCGAAAGGGGTGTGCAATTTACACAATGCATGTTATTAATCCTGATAGAAAAGAGCCATATTTGGATGACTATCCTATTCTCAAGGAGTTTCAAGATGTATTCCCTAAAGAACTAATAGAATTGCCACCGAAGCGGGAATTCAATTTTTCTATCGACCTTATTCTAGGAATTGAGCCTCAATCCAAGGCACCTTATCAGATGACCACCACAGAACTCTATGATTTGAAGGCCCAGTTAATGGAATTGCTAGATAAGGTACTTATAAGACCCAGTGTGTCTCCTTGGCCCGAGTGCCGATTATTTTTGTGAAAAAGAAGGATGAAACTTTGTGTCTATGCATATATTATTAGATGTTGAACAAGGTTACCATCAAGAATCGGTATCCACTCATGAGGATTGATGAACTATTTGATCAAATGAATGGAGCAACATTGTTCTCCAAAATTGATCTCAGGTTGGGGTACCATCAATTGAGGATAAAGGAAGAAGATATTCCAAAGACTATATTTAGGACTCGGTATGGACATTACGAGTTCACAGTGGTACCTTTCAATTTAACTAATGCACCAGTAGCCTTTATGAACCTTATGAATAGTGTGTTGAGAGATTGCTTGGATGACTTTGTTCTAATCTTTATTGACGACATTCTATTCTACTCAAATACTGTCGAAGAACATGATAGAAATTTGAGGATAGTTTTCCAGTGATTGAGAGAAAGGAAACTCTTCAGGAAGTTATCCAAGTGTTCATTCTATCAGGAAAGATTGCACTATTTGGGCCATATAATTTTAGTTGAAGGATTCTCTGTAGACCTCGAGAAGATCAATGCTATCATGGAATGGCCAGTGCCTTAGAATGTGTCAGAATTTTGTAGCTTCATGGGCCTCACATGATACTATAGGAAGTTGTTCAAGGGTTCTCCCAAATTGCATCTCCTATTACCTCACTCCAAAGGAAGGGAACACGATTTGAATGGACCGAGAAATGTGATTAAACATTCCAACTCCTGAAGGAGAGGCTCATGATGGCATCAGTGCTGACTATCTCTAATCCTAATGGGAGATTCACAACAATCACAGATGCTTCAAGAGAGGGATTGGGAGTAGTATTAATGCAAGACAGACAAGTGGTAGCATATGAATCTAGAAAGCTCAAGCAACACAAAGTGAACTACGCGCCTCTTGATTTGGAATTAGTGGCCATAGTTCATGCCTTATAGATGTGGAGGAATTACCTTTTGGGAATGTTTTTTGAACTCAAGACAGACCACTTGGGGTTGAGATACATATGTACCGAGCCAAATCTTAATGTGTGACAAAGAAGGTGGTTGGAATTACTTAGAGAGTATGACTTTGGAATTGAATATATAAAAGGAAAAAAAATAAAGTGACTGATGCTCTTAGTAGATGAAGACATATGATAGCCATGATCTCAACAAAGTATAACTCAAGATAGCAGGTAATCCAAAATCTACCAGGGGATGAGCACTATGAGAGAGTGAAGAACACCCTAGCAGAAAATCATTCGGATTATCAGTTCAATGGGTATGAGATCGAACTAGATGGTATTTTGAGATACCAGAGAAGAATGTATATCCCTGATTCTAGAGAGTTGAGGAAGTTGGTTTTAGAAGAATTTCACAATGCACCTTATTTGGGACACACTGGTGTATCCAAGATGGTCACAGAGTTGAAGAATCTATATTTTTTCCCTAAATGCAAGAAGGATGTAGTGGAATGCATAGCCAAATGCTTGGAGTGCCAGCGATTCAAGGTTGACCATGCACACCCAACCGAGTTATTTTATTGTCATGACATACCTGAGTATAAATGGCAGGTGATCAGTATGGATTTTGTACAGGAGCTTCCATTGAGCAAGAATAAGCATGATGTCATCTTGGTTGTGATTGATAAGTTGACTAATGTTGCACACTTCATTCTAGGAAACCTTAAGGATGGATCATTGACCCTGGCTAAGAAATTTGTTCAGAATATCTTCGGCTTACATGGAGTGCCAGAGACTATCATTTCTAATAGGGACACACAAATGACCTTGAATGCGGCATTGGGGACTAAAATTAATTTCAGCTCAGATTATCATCCTCAGACTGATGGTAAAATAGAGAGGTTGAATCAAGTAGTCAAAGACCTCCTCCAAATGTATTGTATGGACCAAGAGTACTGGTGGGAAGAATATTTTCCTTTGGTATATTTTTCTTACAACAAATCTTATCATTCATCCTTAGGCATGGAACCACTTGAAGCCTTGTATAGGAAAAAGTGTCATACCCCTATCAGTTGGGATAAATTATAGGATAGGATCATAGTAGGACCTAAAATTCTTAAGGAAATGAAAGAACAAATGAGGGTTATTAAGAGAAAATTGAAAGAGACGGCCAATCGATAGAAGAGTTATGCTGACAATAACTGAACTCTTAGACAGTTCACAATAGGGGACAACGTTTTCTTGAGAGTTAAACCTCATAAAATCTCTATTTCTTTTGGAAATTCTTCCAAGTTGGCCCCAAGATAAGTGGGACCATTTGAAGTCTTGGAAGTTATTAACCTAGTTGCTTATATACTAGCTCTACCACCTGCTCTAGCTCGACTTCATAATGTGTTTCATGTTTCTTTGCTTAAGCCATATCATCCTGATGTGACTTATGTACTTGATTGGAAATCCTTGTAGGTACAAGATCTAGGAGTGGTGCTAGTGGAGCCCATTAGAGTCCTAGATAAACACAACATTAAGTTGCAAAGCAAAGATATTGCTCAATTTAAGGTCCAATAGGATCAGTACTCAAAGGACAGTGCTACTTGGGAGGATGCAGAAGAAATGGAACGCTCCTTTCCACATTTGCTTTCTTGAAAAGACACTCAATAATTTTGTTTGAAAATATTGAATTGAGATACTATGATATTTCATGCTTCAAGATTCAGATGTTGAAATAGACATATTTTTGATGTGATGTTGAAATAGACATATATTTTTGATGTGATGTTGAAATAGACATATATTTTTGATGAGATGTTGAAATAGACATGAATGTTCAAATTTGATATGGTGTTCTTTATTCAACTTACTATACATCGGGACAATGTCTCTTCCAGGAGGGGAAGGATGTCATAACCCAATTTTATTGTATATTTATTATAATATGGTAAATTGAATTATTGAAAGAAATTCAATTAAATATTTAATGGAGATTTTGGAATATTCAAAAATTGAATAAACGAGTTGACTGATGTTGAATTTATGGCTATTAGAAAATTATTTTATATGATTGAACATTACTGATCAACTTGCAAGTGCAAGTGTGTGCAGTTGTAGGGTGACAGGTTGAAGAACGAGAACACGGTTGAAGTAGGATTTTTTAGCTAGATTGAATGGTAAGCCAGTTGGAATCTAGGTGTACACACCACAAATGGCATGATGACTTGCATTTGAACTAAATTGCATATATAAGAGAACATAATCTCTTGATTTGAACTATTTCAGTGTTTGAAAATAAATGGCTTGTAGATTAAAGTTTTTCTAATTAAACTTTGTGTTTGAAGAAAACAAAAGCGAGTATTATTAAGGAAATTCCTTTGTTAGTGTGTATATATATGCTTGAAATGAAAATTCAAGTTTCTTGTTTTAAATAATGTTGTATGGAACTTATAAGCCTTTCTAAACAAACAAATTATACATGAAATTATATATATAAATATATATATATACATATATACATGTATGTAAATAAAATTCAAATACATACATATATATATACATATATACATATATATATATATGTGTGTGTGTGTGTGTATGTATTATAGATATATATGTATCTATATATATATATTACACATACATACACACACACAGATATATATATATATATAAATGTATACATATTCAATTTATATTGAATTCAAATTTATAACTGATATATTCTAAAATTAGTCTGTTCAAAATGAAGAAGATATCATTAGGCAATCCACTAAGAATTTGGACTATCAATAATCTAAATTCAGAGGTAGTTAGTGGCAGCATGGCAATAACATCATCACCAGAAAAGCATGTAAAACAATATATTGTATTTATCATTTTGGGGGTAAAATAACCACTTGAAAAAGTAGAGAAAGAGGTGACAAATTTGGGGAAATTTTGAAAGGAAAAGCAAGGGTAACTAAAATCCAGGAAAAATATAAGGAAAGAATGACATCATAGTTCGATTTGGGAGGTAATTCGATCTCCATATTCTTGCATAGACTTAGCATTATTTCTATTATCGAATGTTGCTAAGAAGTTTTTTCTTCATTTTGTTCAAGAGTATTCATGGAATCATGAGAAAAGAGGTCATTGTTTTGTATGCCAAATGGCATGAAGCCGAATGAATGAGTAGTTATATGTGTATCGTTGCCACCACATGTAGGGTGCATGGCCTACAACCTGCACAGTGAGGAAACTGACATGGTTTAGAGCCTTTGTGGCTATTGTACATAGACAGGCCAAGGCTCGAGAGCCTCCAACGGCTCAGACTTCACCTTTTTGTTGCATGAAAATGCTTTTCCTTATGTAGGATATCGGAAATTATTTTTATATATTGTATGTGTTTGTAAATATGTTCCTTGAGTAGGATCGATTTGATCTTGTGGGGAGGGTATTCATTCTTTGCATTTCATTTGTATTATTTCTAAGCTTATTATTGATGGGTTGAAGCTTGTAATAGGGCTTGAACAAAGCTCTTAGAACCTTGCATATGTGAATATTTCCTTTAAATGGGTAGTTAACCCTGTTCAATAAGAATGGTGGAAAGGATTTTCCTATGATTAAAGAAACACCGACACATGTTGGATTTGATCTTATTATCAATGGCTAACCCTTGAATGTATAATGATACATATGAAATTCTGCATGTATAATATTGCAACATGCATGGTAAAAACAGTAAGCCCTCATGGGTGATTTCAAATTTATCTTTGAAGCTTAGGAAGAAGATCCCGACCATAGAGATTGGTCGATTCTGAGTAACTGTAGTTGTTTGGTTGCAACCTGAAAAAGACATTATTAATTGTTGAACTCAAATATTCTATGCTTTCTTAGAATGAAATATTTTCTCAAGAAACACATCGACAGGCATGTCGAACTTGGTTTATTCATATCATTTAATTCACTCATTGTATTTCCAGTGATGAAAGTGTTCAAGTTCTAGATAATATACTTTCCATCCTTATGGTTGAAATTGGGGTATTTGATTTTTTTGATTTCAGCTCATAATATAAACTAGTTTTGTATTAAGCAGTAAACTTTTACCTGTAAAGTGATCATTTAACATGTAAAAAGCTTGAGGACAACAAACAAAGTAAATGACAATATTTGAATTTAAATGTAATTGTTTAGTTTGAAACATAAATGTGTTGATGTAAACAGTGGATATTCTTTCACAAACAACTCTATTTTGTTAAAAATTTATCCTTATAACTAAAAACAACATGTTTTATAACTGTTTAGTAGGAAATGGTGCATGTTTTGTTTAAACAATGAATGTACATATGTGAACAACTTGCTTCATAACTGTTTAGTAGGAAACAACATTTCTTTTGTTCAAATAATGAATATACATATGAAAACAATTAGACTTACAACTATTTAGCTGGAAACAGTATTTGTTTTGCTTAAACAGTGAATGTTCCTATGTGAACAACTAGTTTCATAACTATTTAGTAGGAAACAATATTTAATTTTTTCAAACAATGAATGTTCTTATGTAAACAACAATGTTAGAAGAATACAATAGTGAGAACGCTATAATAGTATGTGAGACTGTTATCATAGACTTGTTTTGTTTTCTTTATTTTGAAAAAGAAACATCAATTAGAATACTATTTAAAGATTGCAATCTGAATTAATGATTATTTCAGAATGTATGCACAAACTTTAACATTAGTAGGCACATATATGTGTATGCACATAGAATTCGTCTATGTACATACACATACTTGTGACATACCTTCTTTTGTTTTTAGTACATTTTTAAAAGGAAAATGCTTAAGATGTTAAGTAGAAAATAGTCATACAAATGATATGACTGATTGTTGAAATACTCTGTGAATCATAGAATCTGATTTATGTTTAGAGTAAAGATTAGTATTTTGTTTCTTATTTTGAAGACATTTGTGAAAGAATATTTTAAATACTTGAACAAGAACAGTGATACCTTAGTTGACTAGAGAACCTATGGGTAGTTGTTGCTAGAGGGTAGATAGTAATTGTAATATAAAGTTACCTTTCTATATGGGTGCCGAAATGGAGTTCAGAGAGTATAGGTTTTCTTTACCAGAACCTATCATTTGCTATTTTTGCAACACACTTATTATGCTTGGCCAAGAAATATAGTTCATTATGTATGTATGAATGAACTCTTTGATTTCACTCTATGCCATTCATAGAATAGATCTTGCACTTTCTTTTCTAATTTGTAGATAGAAATTGCATGTTGATGTATGGGCACGTACTAGATTTCACCTTGCAGGTTTTCTCTTACTAAAATTTCTATGTAGGGTTGGGCAATCTTCAAGTCGAAAGAATACCGGGGAAGTGCAAGCTTTGTGGTTGGGCAATAAAGTGATTCAACCATGTTCTCGTCCACCAATGGAGGTGAGCATCAAGGAGAACCTTAGTTGTTCACAGGACTATTTTCGTCTAAAATGAATCAAAAATAGAAGCTGACTTGAGGCCTTAGGAGTTGAGTCAAACTTGATATTGTAATTTGACTTTTGAAGTGAATATAAGAATCTTTGACTCATTTTAAATGGACATATGTAGCTATGATTGACTTTAGCCACTAGTTATGTCTTTTTAATTTGGAGTATATTCATGTGTAATTTACAATAATATTAATTAAGTAATAATTTGGAATGGGTTATTACAATACCCTTTTGTACTTGTACCTAAAATTAAAATATTTGGTGGTTTTGAGGATGGTGGAAGTTTACTATGCAAGAGATCTTTTCCTTAGATAAACCCAATTAATTGATTGAATATTTTTGATAAAATTTTGAAAATAATAGTAGTCGATTCATTCATATGGCTATGATTATGCTATTTTTAAAGATTTGATACAATGAAATGCAATACAAAGCATGTTGGAATGACCTAGTGCAAGAGCTAAGGTTTTTTCATATATTGATGAAAGAGTAGAAGTGGTTGATAAAGAAGGATGAATAATGCAAGTGAATTGATCCTTTGTGATAGATAGGTGTAGTAGGGTTGTCCTAATGATGTATGGATCCTATATGCTTCTCCTTAATGATAATGACCTAGGGGTGATTTTTATTTATACTTATCCTAAGAACACAATTTAAAATTTTCAACATAGGCAATCACAAATAATGACTAATTAGAAAGGGCTCAACTCAAGCCCATTATAATAGATGCTCTTACATTTTCAATGTGGGATGCCTAACTTTCAGAAGCCATAAATTTTGATCGAGGAAGTTGATAGAGACCTTTTTAAAATTAATAATTTAATAGAGATTCATGATACTCATGGATAACTTTAAGAAACACCTCTAGAAAAGGTATAAAAACTTGGTGAATCTTGTATTTTGCCCAAAAAAAAATTATTTTATTGGCAATTTTTTCTTTTCTCGAGAAAAAAATATAAATTCAATTGGTGAATCTTTTGTAGTCACTAGAAGTTTGTAGAAAATCTTGGAAAATTATAATTTTATTGAAACCAAAAAAATATTTTCATTGGTGATTAAAACATGTTTTCAAACCAATAAAATATTTTCATTGCGAATTAAACTTGTTTTGAAACCAATAATATATTTTTGTGGAAAATTAAACTTGTTTTGAAACCAATAAAATATTTTTGTTGGTGAATCAAACCTATACTCAAACCAATAATATATTTTCATTGGAAAATTAAACTTGTTTTCATACCAATAAAATATTTGTGATGGTAAATTAAACTTGTATTCAAACCAATGAAATATTTTTGTGGTGAATTAAATTGGTGTGAGAATAAAAATCATAGCATGGGTGGAGAAAATATCAAATTCTATATATCATTCTATTCCATGATGAATTTTCCACACACAAATTCCTCCATAAAGTCTCTGGAATGAAGAGAAGTTTCAACATATTTATAAGTTCTAATCAGAAGTGAGTGAAATTTATTAACTTGTTAGTAGATATTGATAATGATTAAGGTACAACAAGCCATTTAATTCTCTATCTTTTCAATGCTTCAAAGTACTCTATTTGAAGCCAGATGTCAATCCAGACAATATTTACAATGGCTCTCTCATGTGTTAACGAAGTGTGAATGCAACAATTGGCTATCAGATTGTGCAATATCTTTTGTTCTAAATATTTTAACTATCGACCTGTGCTTCACGATAGTGGGATCTGTAGATCCAAAATTTTCTATAAATTCAACTGACATTACTGATGAAGTTCTTCATAATCTTGATTAAATCTCTAGTTCAAAAATCGTTATGGAATTGGATACACCAATATTTCTAACCAGTCCTCGATGCAATTACTAGTTAAAGACTTACATATATTTTTAGGTTACATAGAAGATGGACTATATTCTTAGTCAAGATCTAGTGTTGGGATTCAAATTTGTAGAAGATATAGATAGATATCCAATGAACACAGATATTTCTTCATGGTTTTTGGCTTCTTTACTAGACATTGGAGTTTTGTAGGTTGATGTGTTGTTCCTAGTTATTCTAATGGTTCGAGAGGATTATCTAGGAGGTTTAGGGGATGTTTTGGCTACTACGCAACATTGGAGTGGAATCCATGCATGAAGGGATATTCTATGCTTCTTAAATGAAAGAGTTGTAACCTAGCATCCTTTTGTATCAAATTTATGTAATGTCACTTTAGTGGGACATCATCAATTGTTACCATTGGATATGATATTATGAGGAATGAAGTTTTTTCATAATTTTTTAATAAAAGTATGTGAATATTTCCTTCTACTACTAGCAGGATTTTGTTACTTAGTAACTTGCTTATGTACATTTTGCAAGCATCTTTATATATACTACATTATTAAAGATATAAATGTTTTTAATTATGGTAAAAATAGGTTTTGATGGGGCCTCAAAACCCAGTACAAGCAATTTTGATGGGATCAATTTTGATGGGATCCACAACCCAATCCAAAGCAAGAAAGCTACTAATATAAAATAATTAGCAAATCATCAGTAGCCCAAGAGCAACGGCCATCAAAAGATCAACAATATAATTGAGGCTGCAAACAAAAAGAACCAAAGAGACCTTTAACCCAATAACCAAGTTTACATGACAGTAACCACCTAAAACAATCAAGAAACAAAGCAATAAGGCTGCAACAAACTATCTGCTCAACAACCAAATCTAAGCCTAGAAAAATAAAAAACTTAATGGTGTAAACCACCATCCTAACCCTGATTCTCAGAAGAACCAGACAAATAAAACACCCCACCTTAATAGGGGTTTTGGATAGCATAGTATAAAAATGGGAAGTATCAACCTCCCTATAGCACCATCCCTCTCGAAAATCCAACCCAACCTCCACCTCTAAAGGAGAGGGCTCCCCTCTGAAGGAGAGAAATAAATGGAATGCATTCCCACCAAAACCACTTCGCTCCTACCCACCAAAGCTCCACCTCAAAATTACAATTACCACCTTCACCTCAATAGAAGAGGGTTCCACCTCAACAGGAACAATCTCCCCCTCTATAGGAGACTTAAGTTGAAAATACTAGCGGTAAATGACTTTAGTAGGAAGGGAAACCATATCCTCCTTTAGCATCACAAGCATCAGGAAATGACAAGAAGGATCAGGACACTCCACAAACAACACATAAAGCTAGGCAAAGAGAGATAACCCAACCACCAACATACCAACACTAGCTAGAACAAAGATCATTTAAACCATGAGCACCTTCAACCAAAAACCCAAAACACCCTTCATAAAATAAAAAACTCCCTACATAAAAATAAGCTTCAACATCTTTGGGAGATTCACAACAAAAAGGCCATACAACAACATCTTCAAAATAGAAAATTTGGTAGCATAAACACCCAAAAACAAGATTAGAAAAACCCATAATGCAAAAACAAACCCCCTTAAAATAGAAATCTTCACAAACCAGGAGGACCAAAAATCACAAACACCAAGACCAGAGGAAACCTGATAGAAGCCAAATGTCCATGTAGTTGTTGTACAATAGGGGATCCCTCCCATAACCACAAACTGAGTAGCAACATAATCCATCCAAGCCCCGCATAAGGGAATAGCAACCAGCATACAACTACATCCACACCACCACCACTTCAGGCAACACCACAAGCCTAAACAAGATCTCATAACACCGCCAAGACAAGGGAACGAGATCCCTCCTTCACCAGCACTCCCAACAACAAACTGCATCCCCACAGCTAGCCTCACAAACATCAACCCAGTAACAACATGCACCAGAAGGAAGTACACAAAACTCACAGGCACAAGCCTGTAGCAAACCAAGTAGTCACGAGAAAAAAATAGCTAGCCCACAAAAGAATGGAACCCTCGAAACACCAAGGGAACCACAACAACCCCACTGGAAAATAGGTACAAAGCCATGAAATCCCTCCAAATCTAGGGAAAAAAAAGCAAAGAATCAACGTTGCTCCTCACAACCACAAATAAGGCTAGGGACAACATGGTGACACCCATCTGCATCTACATCATCATCGTCATCTTCTTCAACGGCCTCCCCACTCCCGCCCTCACCCTGGTTTGAAAACGTCGCTCTCGCTCTCTCCATTAAAGATATAAATGTTGACATGTATATTATATTATTTTTATTAATATTAGTTTTATATTATTACATCTTTATTCTATGTTATTTTAATTTAGCAATTCAATAAATCTCTTATGTTATTATAATTAAACTTGTATGTGAATAAAAATTAGTGTGGGTGGCGAAAATATCAAATGCTATACTTATATTCTAGACACCCAAATTCCTACATAAAGTCTCTGGAATGGAGACAAGTGTCAACATATTTATAAGTTCTAATTAGAAGTGAGCAAAATTTATGGTGACTTGTTAGTGGATATTGTTAATGCTTAAGGTACAAGTCATTTAATTCCCTATCTTTTCAATGCTTTGAAGTACTCTTCTTGAAGCTAGATGTTAGTGGAACTAGCATTTTCAATGGCTCTCGTATGTGTTATTGCTAATTATTGATGTCTTCATTCTTTAATTTTTCAATTATATATTTCATGGTCGGCCCTTCTTTTTACCTGCTTATGTTCTAGTTCTTTTTGCCTATTTATGTTCCTTTTTCTTGCTTTAGAGCTTATGTTCTTTTTACTTGCTTCAAAGATTCTATTTTTTTTGCTTGATTCTATAATTCTATTCTTTTGGCTTGAAATATGGTCCCAATTCGGAGTGTTTATCCCTTGTTACCACTGGGAAGTGAGAGATAATTTACCTTTCTTAGGGAGAAGCTACATCATGTTTTCTTATATCAATGTGACCAAGTGGAGTTGGTTGTTAGAACAGTGGTTGGAAAAGACTGGCTTCATAATAATCATTTGGCTCTCCCATCTAAGGTTGTTCCTTTTTTTGTTTAAAATCTAATGGATATTCTTTGGTGTGCAGAACTAGTCAAGTTCCTCGCTAGGAGTTATCTCCAACCTTCTATCTTCTCATTTTTTTCTCTATCTAAATCTTTGGAGAGCTACAATCTTAGGTTTGTTTTTTCCACGGTGGGATTAGGTGGATTTATTGACAAAGACAAGCTACTAAATGGTGACATTAGTGTCTAAATTCTATATGTGATTGTCAATGGACTTGTTGGTGACAACCCTTCTAATTTTAGATCTTTGAATATTTTGTGTTCTATTATTGGTGAATCATCATATTTTGAGTCTTATAATATTTTTAATTTAGTTTATTTTCTCAAAAAAACATGTTGAAGAGGACCCACATGTATGTCATCTATTTCTTCCACCTTTTGATCTTGCAAGCTCAAATGAGAGCTATACAAATTATTCTTTTTTATTGATGCAATATTTTGCTTAATTTCTTTGATTTCAATGTAAAGTTTATTGTGTATTAAATTATTAATCATCTATAATAGAATTTTATCATGGCGGGAGGTCATGGTCAATTTTTTTTCATGTGGGCCTGGTTAGGCCCCAATTGTGCAATGTATCTAGCTTTTGTAACACCGTTATTTTTTTGGATTAATATAATGCATGAAACCATGGTTTGATCTTATGAATCAAAAAAATATATACTCAAAAAAATTAAATTAATGTACAAAAATAATTCACCGTTCGATGAACATTTGATGGACTTCTTTGATTCGTTACCATTTTCTAAGTTGTAATAGAAAATTAAAATTAATGTAAACAATTTTTTCATCATTTGATGAACATTTGATGGATGGATGTAGTTGCATTTTAGAATGAAATGTGTGAAGCACTAGAATTGTGAACTCGAGCCTCCGAAATCACCCTAGATCCATTAGATTTACAAAGATCGACATTTGACTTTTATTCATGTGCATTATTAAAACACTTAAGTATCCATGGCATGTCATGCTAGTTGCAACCCAATTCCAAATTTTTTATATTTCATCATTGTAAAGTGTTATCACTCTTGCTAGGGTTTGCAAAAATATTGCTTGTCTATGTGTTTATGGCCCAAAAACCCTAAAATACCTTCCCCTTTTAGCCTCGTGTTATAATCCTTCATTACATTTTTTGGGTTCCCTAAGTTATAACCATATGTACCTCTTGCATCATGAGATTCCCCGACCCCCTTTATTTTCTAGTGCTCACTTAAAACTACTTTTATACATGTACTAAAAATAAACCACTTAAGTGAACCCACACTTAATATGGTCCCCTCGCTTAGCAAACCTTTTTCGCTAATCCACAAGGTAAGATTCACTTAGGAAGAGGGAAGCCGTGAAATGGCAGAAATTATGACACGTGTTTTCTTTTTATTAATTTCCATAGTTACATGGGATTATTGTTCATTGCAAAAAATGTGGTTGACGAACCATAGATTAACACCCTATGTACTTTCATGATGTTCTTAATTTAATGTGTTAGTGGGAAATATATAAAAAATAAGAAAAAATTTCCTCTTTTGATCCGAAGCAAGCAAAATGTATTGATTTGATAACTTAATTTTGAAAAGTTCATGGCGTATTGTATGTGATGTCATGAATCTAGTTATCAATCGAAATAATATTTGTAATATATTTCATATCATATGAGTGCTTACCGCTTGAGGTACTCTCAAGTGACAAGTATATTTTTCATGTAGCTAGAAATCAATCAAAATAACATTCTAAGTGGCTCTCACACAAGTAATGTTGGTTACTTGGTTAGTGCAAAAAAAACAATTATATCTCAAACAAATCACGATTAAATGTCATAGCCCATAAAAAGTGATGGTGAGTTCAAATAAAATCATTCTTAAAAGTCCATAAAATGGTTTTACTTTTGAGTGCAATATATTTGAATTTTGATAAGTGTTTTCATTTTTTAAGGTTATAAGGAATAAGATGGTGTTGTGGTATTATTGGGGATACTCTAAATTTTCCTCCCTCTAGCTATGTAGTTATAGAGTAAAAGAGAGACCAATTTACTTCAAGTTTAGAATAGGTGGAATTAGAAATAATTTGATCTAGTTCACCTAGATCTTGAGCCAAGTTTTGAACTAGGATGAGTTTTGATGGAGATAAGCACTTTCATAGAGAGTGCGGCCACATAAGTATTTTAATCTTGTTCACATTGAAAGCCATCAATTTTTCATACTCCATTTTGATAGAGGCCCTCAAAGAGGAACTATGGACTTTCAAATTCATGTTGTGCTATCCTAGTGCCTTGGAGCTACCTAAAGAGGGTGGTAGCAGATTTACTACCCCTTATCTCTTGCATAATTCTAGTTAGTAACCATGATAGGTACAAATTCTATATTCATAGCCTCCCATTACCCTAGCATGGTAGGAAAGCCTTGTGGATTTTTAGAGTCATTTTGTGTTATCATGGTGGCTTGGAGGTATCATTTGAAATCCCAAGATCCCAAGAATGGTCAGAAATCCCCATGATTTGTATCCCATAGTTCACCACTACCAGAATACCAGTACTAGCTTGGAATAAATTGTATATGATGTAAAGTGGCATGTGTCATTTATACAAGAGCTTGCATGCTCTGCTCATCTTTAAAAATCTATGTATCATTGTAATTCAATTGTAATAAAATAAATGGTTGTGTTATTCTTCATTATTCATTTATAGTAAAGAATTATTTTGTGTGTTTAGTGTCTATTCAAATTACAAGTAATTAGAATTAATGTTATTACTTATTAGAATCACAATCAATGATATTTTCTCTAGATATCCACAATCTAGTAGTACTTGTAAAATTCTTGGTGGTAGTACATTTTCACATTTATAGGGCTCTCATTATTTTCTCTAGTCCTAAGCTATAAAATTAAAAATGTTGTCACTCTTGCTAGGGTTTGCTAAAATGTTGATTTATATATGAATTTTAGGTTCAAAAACCCTAAAAAATCCTACCTATTTTTCTTCACCCTGCACTTTATTTATAATTCATCGTTGACTTGCTCCCCCAATTCTCAAAGGCATTAGTCATCTTATTAAGTCCTTTGCAACATTAAGTTATTAGCCCCTTTATCCTCTCCTAGCACTCAATTAAGAAGAAGTTTTTGCATGTGCTTAATTAAATGACTTAAGTGAGCCCACACTTAATGTATGGTTCACATCACTTATTATTCCTTTCTGTTAATCTGCATGAGGTATTTTATTAAGGAAGGAAACACCCACAAAACTATGGAAGGGTTGACACTTGACTCCTTTTTAGTGGTTTCCTTTTAGCATGATTCCATGAGTCCGTGGATAGTTTTATAAAGGTTAAGTTAACTTCCATGAACCACAAAAATAGGACAGGTGCCAATGTCATGTTTTTTAAAGGGATTTTGTAGGCCCACATGATGATTCAAGAAGATCTATATGTGACTTGCGGAACTATGGAATAAGGACAAGTGAACTCATCTCAATGTCTCCAATTGATTTTCTATCAAAGGCTAGGATTATGAGAAATGGAATGATGACACATGGCACAATGTCATGAGGATTCCCCAAGTCCATAAACTCTTCACAACAGGTCCATTTTTAATTTGTGGAACCACAAGAAGTATTCCAGTCACTTAAGTGTTTATTCATGGATTTTGTTTTGTTTTCCAATCGGCCTCCTTTTACCACTTACTATTTTTGTATCCTAGTGCACTTTAAAGTTTAAAACAACTTTAAAACACATTTTTATATCATAAGTTACTCGACTATTTAATAAATTTTTAATGGATGGTTGTAGTTGAATTATGGAATGAAATGCACAGAGTGCTAGGCTTTCAAACTAAAACCTCTAGAATCACCCTATAACTACTAAATTTACAAAGATCAATAGGTGAAAATTTATCTAATATGGAACATTTGAATGATGTTGCCTCTCGCTAAAAGTGATCAATCAATAGAAGGTCAAAAATGTAGGGAAACTATTGAATTTAATTTGAAGTGTCATTATAGAATTGTAATGTAATAATTATGTAATCTAGAGGTAACAAATTTCATTCACTTTAATATTCAAGAAAAAGAAAAAAAAGTGAAATTTCTACTACTAAGTGATTTTATTTTTAAGTGAGAGGGTCAGTACATAGGGAGATTTCTCATTGTAGTGCACCAAGGAGATTTTGGGTTCCAACATAGTTAGTATGTGTCTGTTAGTGTCTTTGTATTCATCTTTTCAAGAATTAAATTTCAAGTAAGCGAAATACAAAAATCCTACATTTTAGTGTTTCTTAATTTTTCAATCTTAGGGTTTAGGATTGAGAACTTGAGAGTTCACACTATACAATCATGTCTACCACCACCACCAGACCAACTATTTGGAAAGGAAAAGGCACAAAATCAAATAAAAAAATAGATTATGTTCAAGTTCTTAAAACCCTAGGTTTCACGGATGAATGCCATGATATTTATGATCTTGAGATATATGGTAGGATTACCTCATAACTTAGATTTTCATGTGAGAATAAGTTTGTAAAAGAAATGAAAACTACCATTAGTAAAACAATGTCAATTAAAATAGTATCACTACAGAGTGGGTAGTTGGATTGGGGCACGCGATGTTACATGAGGTTTTCCCATGTCCAAAATTTATCATGGTCTGCACCCACATTTATGATGTTAACAAAAAAATGATTGTTAATAAAGATAGCAAAGAAGAAATGTTACCCATTACTATAGGATAATTTATAAATGTGTCAAGGTTTATAGCCGAAGATTTTGGAAACATCCAAATTGACCTAGAAAATCTTGCTAGTGATTATGAAGCGGTGGATGAAAGGGAGAATAATTATTTTCTAGTTAAAATAGCTAAAGATTGTCATAGTAACTTATTCAAAAATAAGCATAAGCCTCCTTATAAATTGTAAATTTTTAAACCATAGGTTCAGGATACTATTTACATGCTAGCATTTTTCCTCGGACTAGATAGCAATCGAGAAGTGGGTACAAGCCTCCTTGAAATGGTATTTAATATCTATTATGTTAAGTGACCTATCAAATATAACTTTCTTGAGCACACTGTAGAATTCATGCATAAACAATTTTTAATGATTAAAGGAGGTTCTACTAAGACATTTAGGTTCACAACCTACTTGTTCTATTTTTTTCTATTTAAATTTAGTGGAATGTTTCTAACCAACAAGCTTCAGATTCAACCATATACAAATCCTAAGGAAAAAATGGATCCATTATATGATTGGATCACTAAGATAAGGATGCATGATACTCGAAGGAACTACAATCATTTTGTAGACTATTTTTTTTCTCCATTATATCAAGCAAATACAAATACTCCAATGACTAGATTGCCTATGTCTTGTAGAGATTACATTCAACTAGGATCAAAAATATAATGGGTTGATTGGTACTTAATGGAAGAATATATTATTGATAAGTAAGAGGTATTTTTCCACAGCGTGTCAAATTATGATATTGCTATCAGGATTCAACCGTGTAGTTTCGAGTCAAACTCATTGACCCATGTTTCATGAGTAGTGGTTCAACAAGAACCCATCTCTCATGATATCGAATGGTCCACTTAGCACTCATTGCATCTAGGTGATGAGAAAGCACGTCGTCAGAGGCCATGCTTCCTGCTAAGCGGCGTTAGTTTTACTATTCTCAGCATTACTGTGTTTATGAAATCATCGAGTGACAGAGCTTTAAAACACTTCAATAGAAGTGTTCCGTGCCTTATCACCGACTCACCATTCATAATCAGAGGTGCCACCATTAGCTCATCAATTGATATATGCAGAGGTATTTTTCCGATACGCGTGATGTTATCGCGTGAGTCAAACTCCATGAGTAGTGGGGAGAACTTCATGATTCATGATATCACGGATGTCATACCCATCTCAGTCTGCTAGGGTCAATTATCGGACCCACGCGCCGCTAAACCCTCGTTGCTTTGTCGAGCGATCGATGGGTGACCTCCCGACGCATGCTTCACCTCTCGTGAGCATCACCTAGATGCAATGAGTGCTAAGTGGACCATTCGATATCATGAGAGATGGGTTCTTGTTGAACCACTACTCATGAAACATGGGTCAATGAGTTTGACTCGAAACTACACGGTTGAATCCTGATAGCAATATCATAATTTGACACGCTGTGGAAAAATACCTCCTTACTTATCAATTGATGAGCTAAAGGGGCTCTATTATGAATGGTTCATAAGGCACAACACTTGCTGAAGGTTTTGCAAATGGGGTAACAACTCAAGCGGGCTTAACCTTGGAGAAAACTCCCTGGTTAAGCGCACTTGAGCTGGAGCAGTACTGGGATGGGTGACCTCCCGGGACGGACTAGTGCTTCACCTCTGTGAGCATCACCTAGATGCAATGAGTGCTAAGTGGACCATTCGATATCATGAGAGATGGGTTCTTGTTGAACCACTACTCATGAAACATGGGTCAATGAGTTTGACTCGAAACTACACGGTTGAATCCTGATAGCAATATCATAATTTGACACGCTGTGGAAAAATACCTCTTACTTATCAATTGATGAGCTAAAGGGGCTCTATTATGAATGGTTCATAAGGCACAACACTTGCTGAAGGTTTTGCAAATGGGGTAACAACTCAAGCGGGCTTAACCTTGGAGAAAACTCCCTGGTTAAGCGCGCTTGAGCTGGAGCAGTACTGGGATGGGTGACCTCTCGGGACGGACCAGTGCTTCACCTCTGTGAGCATCACCTAGATAATAGAGTGTGCATGCACTTTGATCTCCATCTTCATATTGTTTTGATGGCAACTCGCATGAGTTTATCTGGTCTCTTAGTTTCTTTTGGCCATATCTTTGCTTAGCTAGACACATTGTTGATTCACATTGGTTCACACTTTAGATTGAGAGCCTATGGTTAATGATCCGCATTGGATCCATCTCAGTTTGAAGGCCATGTTTTTATGGTTAATGTTCCAGATTCTATATGCTACTCCTTCCCATGGAAGATTTTGTCTCAGTTTGGCATCGGCATCGAGTTACATGGCTTCCAGATTATGTCATCATCGCATCTACTGTTGCTTCACAGATTCCAGGGTTGTTCCAGTTTGTGAGTTTTCGAGTGTTCCGTGGCATCGGGTCTGCTGTCACATTATCATGATTCTGATTTTGGTTTTAGTTGTAGACAAAAGTATCTTTCCTTGCTTGTTAGATTGTGGTTCCAGTGTTACTCCACAGTGATCTTCCAGTGCTTCTTTGTAGCAGTCATCTCATTGTAGGGGGTTTTGTCCCACTGGGTTTTCCTTCTCTACCTCATATTACATTTGTACTCGAGTACCTGATCAAGCCTTGTTGCCGGGACCCATTCATGCTTTCTTGCATTCATCTTAGTTTTAGGTGCATGCTTTATTTGCTTCTCCCTAAGTTGCACTTATGGGGGGGGTGTTGGTGTAATTAATTATTAATTACACTTTGCATAAGTTTGCTTAGGCAATATTTAATTCCTAAGTTTTAGGCTTTCATCTTTATCTTATCGAGCTATCTTGTTGCTCAAGATAAGATTAGGTTTAGGAATCTTTGCTTTTATAAAGCAAATCATATCTTGTAATTAATTGAATTCTTGAACATAATTATTTGCACATCTTCTTGCAAATCTCTTGCTTTTTTGTGTTTCTCTTCTGTGGAAGGTCTTTTCGGTTTGCAAATTTGATCATGGGTTTCTAACAGAATGAACCTATGAATAAAATTGATCATACTAAAGTAAAGAAGGAAATGGAGAAGATTTGGAGAAAGAAAAGGGAACCTAGGAGCAAAGATGAACCAAATGCATTTGTACCTCCCTTTGGTGCAGATAATTCCCTTGGAAATTAAACCTCGGCATGGGCTTAGGGGGGAAACAATGGAAAAATCTAAAAACTCCTAGAAATATGAGGTGTCAAGGAGTGACACAAAGATATATGGTGTAAAATGACATGCTTAAGCTTCTAGAAAAGAAACCGGTAGAAAATATGCAAATCTAAAGAAATGTGGAGCATTTTAGGGTTTATATTGTATGAGTGAATTGCTTAATAACTTGTTTGAAATTGGATCAATTAATGCAAAATTAGGGAACATCGGTAAGGTATAAAGAAAAATTATCAATTGTTCTAATCACTTTTGTGCATTTGGAGAAAAGTAGAGAAAATTGAAAGTGAGTTGAAGGTGATTCAAACCCTAGATCGAGTCATGTGCATATAAGGTATTCACTGCTATATGTGCTTTGTGGGTTTGAAATAGAATTAATTTTATAAGCATTTGATATTGAATTGAAGTTACAATGGCTACACCGACTATAGTTAACATCACTGAAAGACCTATACCTAAATTTAAGAGGTTTTCATGGAAAGTCTTTGACAACGACCCCAACAGTGCTTTTTCAAAGATTCCTCATAGGGTTTTACCCATTGAATACACAAGGGTTTATATACATGGAAAGTTGGATGAATATAATCACCAGAAGATCAAGGATATTTGATCTAATGAGCTAATAGAAGATGAATTATTAGTAAAACTATAATACATTAACCTGGTGTGAAAGAAACTAGATATTTGGAACTAATTTCCCAACTATAGCAATGAGCTGGATGAAAAATATGTGAGGCTTGAATTGAGCAGAATGCATGATAAATTCATGTGGACAAATATGGCTGATCTAATCTCTAAGGAAGTGATCAAGGCTATAACTAGATTATGTTATACCAAACCCATACCAATACTAAAATCTGTGAAGAATGAAGTAGCTATGGAGTTAACTAGTGCTACTATTGACAAAAGAGCATTGACAACAAAACCTATTACAAATCTTGTCGTGAAGTATGGTTTGATCATGAATATAGGTCATAAGATTTATTTAACTAACAAGTATAATTTTTTGTTTGCAACTACTCTCTATGTTGCATATGATATGGTGGTGAATGGAAAGGATTATGACTTATGTGAGTTTCTCTGGTAGCAACTTTTGGAAAATGTAAAGCAAACTAGAGAGAAGAAGTACACATTCAAATTTGGAACCATGATTATGTGTTTGTTGTTTTGAGGGAGCTACCTGGCAGAAAAGACATTGTATGGGATAGGAGCAAACTAGTGGGTCATCAATTTTTTTATTATATACACAATATAGGTGACTACAAGGCTCGGGATAATACATTGGTTGCATTCTTTGTAGTATTTCAAAATAATATGCATGATAGAGAAAGGATTCCCCAGAATCTAGTAGAGAAGTATGCAAACAAAATAACTTTTCTTGTTTCTACAAATGAATGCATAATAGAATCTATTTAACCCAAGATAGTATGGATTGAGCCTCTTGGATGTGAGATTTCTGAGAATGAAGTTGAGGTATATATTGAATTGTTGCTAAAGAGTCCTAAGGACCCATCCCTACCAAGACATGGCACTTATGAGGAAAAATCGTCTGAAGTACACTTGGAAACATCAACACCTACAAGTAATAAAAGAGTAACAAAACAAGTGAAGCAATACTTCATGCAACATGGACTTTCAAAAGAAGAAGTATAGAGATTAAGGGAAATTGCTACAAAAAGAGAATCCAAAGCACCTGGTGAGTCCTTTGAACCATGAAGATCAAGAAGAACAACTTCCACCCCTACCTCTACATTGCCAAAACCCTCTAGTACAATTGTTGTTAAAGGAAAGGTGGAGCCTAGTACTCCAGAAGTTGAAGAGGTAATTGCACCCTCTGAACCCAACACCTGAACTACCAAAAGGAAGAATGTACCTCTAGTAGCATCCCCTACTACCTCTAGAAGGAGGAAGAAGCAAAAATAATTTAGAGATAATAAGTTGAGCTCAGTTGTGGAAGAAGAAATTGAACTTGGATTGAAGGAAGAAGAACAACTCAAAAGGAAAAGAAGAAATAGTGCCACCACTAGCGGTGAAGGTGCCTCACATGAAGAGGCTAGCACTGAAGCAAAGAAGCCTAAAGCTGACATCGTGGACACTTCTAAGGAAGAGGAGATAAAAAAATAAAAGGATGATTTCACAGTAAATTTTCATAAGAAACCTGAGAAGAAATCAGAGGAAGGGACTTTGAAGCTTGAAAAGAAGAAGACAAAAACTCCTCTAGTAAGAGCTCGTTCCCCAATAAAATTAGATGCTTTGGTTAACAAAATGTTAGAGCATGATGGTCTGATAGAAGGAACTACAAAATTGTATGATGAAGTGGATGAGGAAGACAAGAAAACAATAATTGAAGTCATCATTCAATATATCATTATTTTAGATATGGATATGAATAACATTAAGAAGAAGGTGCCTAGTGTTGTATGGGACGCCTTAGTGGAGAGAACACGTGAAGAAGTTGAAGCAGATGAAAAGATGAATTATGATGCATTCAAGGAAATTGGATCCTATTTATCTAAAAATGACAAGGCTACATTAATTGAGGTGTATACAAAATAATTTAGAGTGAAACAAAGGGACACCATACTTATGGGTAGAGAAAATGATAGAGAAGACAAGCTAATGCAAGAAACAATGGATATTGTTAGAGACATAGCATAAAAATTTGGGATGATTATAGCTTCATCATTTGAAATAGCTCAAGGTAAGGAGCTTGAAAAAGATAAGGTCACTAATACAGAGGAAAATATTCCTCCGATTACTAATTACCTATTTTAAAGAAGTTTTAGAAGAAGTGAATGTTCATACTGTAGAAGAAACTTTATCATTTGATGATACAGAGAATGTGGTGCTCTCACCACCAATGATAGATTATACAAATTCCTCCCTAGAGACATCTTATCCTCTAAAAGATACTAAAAATACCACTAGTGTTAATAATGAAAATCAAAATGCAGAACAAGAACATGATAAAAATGATGCCGATAAAAATGCTAAGGATCACCCTGACAAGCAAAATGAGGATGCTAGAAATGAAGGTGAAGGAAATCAAAATGGAGAAGAAGAAGAAGGTAAAGGAGAAAGGGAAAATGATAGGAAAGATGATAAGGAAGAGAATGAAGATGAAAACAAAGACAAACAAAAGGAAAATCCCTCCAGCAAAGAAGAGGAAGAAGAGAGAGAAGGATAAAGATGAGGTTGGAAAGAATGAAGGGTCTCAAAATACTATGGAGCCACCTAAGCCATCCAGACAATTCTCTAGTAATACTCTCAAGGGTCTTTTGACAAGCTAGATGAGATTCCAACTGGCTATTCCTCCCTAGTTGATACAACTCATGTTACACCAAGGCAATGTAGATCTGAATAAGATCTCACCGATTCAGAATTTGGAGCTCGGAGACATTTTCCATTCCTTTGAAAGAAAGGAGATCATTGAGACTCATCAAAAGGGGATTGAATTGATTAATAATGCAATAAGTTCTCTACAAGATGCTACTGTCGATGCCATAATTGAAAATTCATTAACACCTATTGAAAATTTGAAGTTTTTGGTAGATTCACTCAAGGAGTATGCATCTGCACATGAGAAGGTGGAGAATTACTTGAAGGATGTGAAGGAGTGTGAAGATGAGGCTAGAACCTTGTTTTTGTATTACGTGAGGTGGTTGGATTCCACTCAAGGCATTAAAAACTTAATGGACTCTATTGAGTCATAAATATCTAATGCCTCTAGTACTTTTTACCTTGCACAAGATAGAGATTACACTTCTTCAACTATCATTACAAATTTGAAAAATAATTTTTTTACTCTACAACAATAGAAAGAAGAAATAATTAAGAGATTTAGACAGCTTGGGGGCTTGGTCAAGGCCAAGCACATACTAGTGTCAAGTGCCCTTGTTGATTCAGAAATGCTTGAAAAGATAAATCCTAATCCAAGTACTCCATAAGAGGGAGAGGAGAGCTTAGTAGAATTGGAATCAATGTATAAGTCACTTGATGTAGTTAAGAAGATCTGGAATGAAGGAGAATCTACTTGGCAAGAAATCCTTAAGGATTTAAAAGGTTCCTCCTCCTCCGATTGAACATTTTTCATGTAACATTCTTTTTATTGTTTCAGTTTTTTTTAGTTTTTCTAGTGTATATATGATCAGATCCAATTTTTTCAGATAAATCCCTAAGGGGGAGTCAATACATTTCATTTGTTTTCCTATACATATACATCAAGTTTAGTTCTCACATGTGTGTTACCGACACACCCTTTTTCCTTGATGTCAAAAGTGGAGAATAATTGGGTAGACATTTTGGTGATGGAGAAGTTGGAAAAATGATAAGGGATGTTTTTGGGAGAATTTTGAAGATGTTTTGATGATAGCTTGAAAGGGGAAGTTCATGCAATTTTGAAGACATCTTTTTGATGGTGTATGTTTTGAGTTTTCAATTTTTGGAGATTCATTTTTGGCACATGTTTCCATTAAGGAGAAAGGGGGAAATTTTTCAAAGAATGAAGAAGGAACCCTTTTTTATGTGTTTTCATTGATGCCAACAGTGTTTGTTGACAGTTTGTCTAATCTAGTGAATAGAATGTATGCATCTTAATTGGGTAATTTGGTCTAGAGTTGCTCATATAATAAGATCATATTATGAGGTTACAGTATGTTATTCCTAGCTATTATATGCATCTATGATCAATATTTTAGTGATTTTGGTTGAGCAGGTTGAAAGTTACAAGTAACAGAAGTTCAGCATACTATTTTTGGCTTTATATAGTGTAAATGGGTATGTGTAATCTGGTCTGCATTCCTCTAGTAATTAGAATCAGTCTCTACAATTTTGGGATATTGTTTGTACGAGTGTCAAAACTCTATATATTCCATATAGTGTGTGTTTATATGATTAGATGGGCCAGTTTTGGTTGATCAGTTGGCTTATTTTGTGATTAGGTCTAACTCTGGCAAACCTAATACTTGACATGTGTTGTAAAGATCAAATATGTATTGTGGATGTTATTGAGATCTATTTGGGGTCCATGCTGACCTAAATTATGTATTGAACATTTGATTTGGGCATGAAGATGCTTTTGAATCAAGTGTGGAGCCAACAAGGCAATTTTGAATTAAAATAGGGCTACATCTAATTAGGCCAACCTAATTGATGTATGCAGATGTAATTGGGTGTATATGAGATATTTTTTAGTTGTATGAGGACTTGACAAAAAAATGTAGTATGAGTTGATGCCAACATGTAATTTTTTATGTGTGTGATCTGAATAAGTGTAAAATTGTTGTGAATGTTGAGCGACTGCTAAGTAGAGCAATGTTTTGTATTTAGGGCTTCAAAGGAAATGAATTCAACACAAGGAAGGTTCACTTTGTATCAATTCACACTTTTGTTGTGTATCCATTTTTTTTGTATCTACCTTTGGCTATGAGCCTTATTGGATAGTGCATCCTAGCAGTGAGCCCTTGTAATATCTTATAATTTCTTATAATATATTATGAACTAATCCCTACCGTGGTTTTTCCCTTTTTTGGTTTTCCACATAAAAATATTGGTGTTCATGTGTTATGTGATCTCATGATTCCTTTCATGCTTTCATTTATAGTTGCAGTTACATATGTTTTGATTATTGGATGAATTATGATTAAATGGTTTAATAGAATACTGATTCACCCCCCCTCTCAGTATTATGGGTGTTCAACAACACTCACATGTACAAAATATTCTCCAAATTTAGCAATTTTTTCTCCTTTCATAATTATTAGGGAGTGTCCTTTCATGAATTAAAGGACTCCTAAACATATTTTAAATAAAGAAACATTTTGGTTATTTTATTTCCCTACCTATATAAATTATTATAGAAAATTTGTTGAGAAACAAGGTGAAACTAAACTTTTAAAAACTTAAGAACATGTTTACAAATTTGAAACAAATATTACCCAATACAATAATGTGATTGATACATTCAACATAGAAGCATAAAATCGGAAATACCAAAGATAACATCAAAATTACACGGAGAAATCTTTTTGAGAAAAAAAAATTCACATGAGAAATAGGGAAAGAATATTAATAATATTCAAAGAGATGTATACAACAATACTCTTGACCAATTCTCTAAACAATCTGGCAACACCTAGATACATGCAACTCAATAATGAAACTACTATCTCATGGCTCTAATATACAATTTTTTGAGAGGGAAAACCACTATGGTAACCCAAAATAAGAGGCAAAAACCACCTATAAAAACCCATTCCTAGCATAATGGGAAACCAATAAACATATTAAAATAATAATTAACTTCACATAGCTCTCACGTGGGTTCCTAGCCTATAAAAAATCAATATTTAACTCCCTGATGCACCATAACTCTCTGACAGCTCTAATGGATCCACAAATGGCACATTAAATATATGCACACTTGGGCACCCAAATTTGTATGACATGCAAATTATAAATGTCAACATGCAACCACATGCAATTCAAGTTGACCACACTTCCAAAATTGATGCCAAAATGGAATATTCCTCCATCATTTCTTATAACCACCACCAAATATGTGTCCATCACTATGAATGCAATTACAATATATCTAGAATAATAAATATTAAATATTTTAGCCTCTCATGTCCCCTAGGAATCTAACCCATTCCAAGGAACATGGGGACACAAGAAAAATATCTTAAGATTGCAAGGTTAATATCACCTTATCCTAACATTCTCCCACTTGACATTATACATTGTAATTGTATCTATGAGATGCAAATATTGAAATTAAGTACAATGATCAAGGCTCATGGCCTTTCTACACCAAGAGAACTTATCTATGGTCACTAGCTTCATTAGAGAATCTACAACATTATCCAAAGTTTCAACTTTCTCAATCAAGACCTTGCCATTTTGAACCATTTCTCATACAAAGTGATACTAAACATCAACATGCTTAGTAAAATCATTATATATAGGATTTTTGGCTAAACATATGTCATTTTGACTATCACAAATGATCCTCATAGTCTTGCAATTAAAACCAATACATGTACCAAGTATTTGTAACCATGCCACCTCCTTAAAGGCATGTGTAGTAGCCATATATATTGCTTCTATAGTGGAAAAATCATTGTACCTCCAAATACAAAGAAAACATAGCCACTAGTAGACCTTCGACTATCCAAGTCACCTACCCAATCTACATAAACAAAACCTTGTATGTTCAATGACTTAACCACATCATTAATACCATGATAAACTAAATAGTAATAAAAATTCCCTAGCAAATATCTAAACACCCATTTAACAAAAGTTCAATGCTCTCTACCAAGGTTAAACATAAACATGATCAAAACTCTCACCACTCTCTAGTAAAAACCATTGCATACATTAAACTATCAACTACACTAGCATAAGGAATCTTAGACATCTCATAAAAATTAGGGAACATGTCTAAACTAAGCTTAGTACCAACTAGAAATGGAATATTTATTAGCTTATAGTCATGCATATTAAACTTTTAAAAAATGGTGTCAACATAATTACTCTAACTTAACCAAAGCTTTCTATGAACTTGATTCCTACTAATTTCCATCCCAATAATATATTTAGCAACCCCCAAGTCCTTCATATCAAATGTCCTAGAAATTTGAGTCCTAAGCTACCTAATCATCACCTTACTATTGCCCACAAATGTCATCAAAATACAAGACAATAATTAGTATTTGATCATCAACAATCTTAATATAAACACAATGATCCTCCTCACTCCTATAAAAACCTAAATTTAATGAAAAGGAATCAAACTTTTAGTACCACATCTTAAATATTGTTGTAGACCATATAATGGTAATTTTAACTTGCAAACCATTTTTTATTTTCCTTTCACAACAAAACCATCAAGTTGTCACATATAAATCTCCTCCTTGAGATCTCCACGCAAGAAAGTAGTTTTAACATCCATTTCCTCTATTTCAAAATCACAAGAATAAAAATAGATAATACGAATCTAATAGAAGTTAACTTAGCAATAGGAGATAAAATTTCACCAAAATCAACTCCCTCTCTCTAGATGTAGTCGTTGGCTACCAATTTGGCCTTGTACCACTCTAACTGACCACCTACACCAAATTTCTTTTATATACCCACTTGCAACCAATAGGTTTCTTCCTTTGGGAAAATTAATAAAATATCAAGTGTCACAACTATGCAAAGCCATCATCTCCTCCTACATGGCCTACATCCAAGACTCACTCTCCTATGAAGAGAGAGCCTCCCTAACAAATCTAGATTCATTGTCAATACTTAACAAAGCAAATACATAATATAAATTTGGTGGGTTATACCTATCGACTAGATTCTATTATCATGTGGACCTTCTCAAGGTAGGATTAATGGGCTTTGCTTGTTCTTTTGCATGCTCATCTTGCACATCATATGAATTCTTTGAATCCTCTTCTTCTTATCCATCTTTTGATCTATCTAATTATTCTTCCACAAGTGCATCTTCTTTTTTATTCTTTTCTCAAATTGCACTATTTTAGTCTTTTCTTTATCCTTTGGTTGTTCTTCACCTAAATAATCTTTATACTCCATAAAAATCACTTCTCTAGAGTAAACCATTTTTTGAGTTATAGAATTCTAAAGCTTATAACCTTTTATATTCTCACCATAACCTAAAGGGATTCATTTATGAGATTTTAGATCCAATTTAGATCACTTTTCTTGAGGAACATGAACAAAATCCTCACCACCAAAGACCCTTAAATATTAAATAGAAGGATTTCTACCTATCCACACTTCATAAGGAGTTTTATCAACAAGATTTGAACAAGGAGATCTATAAATCAAATAACAAGTAGTACTTATATCCTTTTCCCAAAATTATTTATCAATTTTAGCACCACTCAATATGATCCTAGATATTTTCATTAAGGTTCAATTCATTTTTTTCTACCCCATTTTATTAAGGAGTATAAGGAGTAGTATTCTTCAAAAGAATACATGCATTCTTATATAATTCATCAAATTCCCTAGACTGATATTCACCCCCATTTTCAAATTTCAACACCATTATATTATAATCTATTTTCTTCTCAACTAAAGCTTTAAATTCCTTAAACTTAGTGAAAACCTCATATTTTTCATGCATAAAATAAATCCAAGTGTATCTTTAGACATCATCAATGAAAGTAACGTAATAACAATATTTTTTGAAAGATTCAACATCCTCTAGTCCAAACACATGTGAATGAATGATCACTTGATCTATTTTGTTTACCAAGCATACAATGCTCACAAAAAATATTTTTACCAAAAAAATATTTTAAAATACCATCAACCAAATTTTTATTTAAAATGGTCTTAAGACTCTTTTCACTTATATAACCCAATCTATGGTGCCACAATATACGTTTATTTTCAATGACAATCACATTTGTAAAGTTACAAAAAGTGGAGGTATTAAGCTTAAACAAAGTCTATAATTGAGATCTCTTAGCAATCACCAAACTCCCTCTTACCAACCTACAACCAAACTTATCAAATTTCATATGAATTCCATAATAATTCAACTTGGATACTGAAAGATAATTTCTTGCAATTCTTGGAATATGTAAAACATTGTCTAGGGTTTTAACCATTCCATCACTGAAACACAACTTCAACTTTCTCTTACCAACAATATTCTTTTTGATGTCATCACCAAGTAAAACTTCTCCTTTGTCATAAGCTAAATAAGTAGAAAACAACTCCTTCTAAGGAATCGTATGGTGGGAGAAACCTAAATCAATAAGCCAAGTATCATTACTAATAGTGTTAGATAAAATAAACAAAACATCATAATCAACATCATCTGAGGAATTTTTCATGGAGGATTTTTTATTCTTTTTCTTGTTTCTTCATTCCTTCTTCACATGCCCTCTATTGTCACAATTCAAACACTTTATTCTACTCTTCTTGAAGTTCTTAGAACATCCTTTTGACTTATCCTTCTTTTTAACCCCTTTAGGACCCTTTTCTTTGGTCCTTCCTCACACATGCAAGGCATCTTGATACCCAAAATTCATGGAATTTCTTCTCTTTTAATATGAAAAAAGTGTAGCAATGAGATTATCCATGTTTGGCTTGGCACCATGACCACTCATGGAAATAATTATATTTACCCTTGAGATTTAGGTAAAGAAAAAAGCAACAAGATGCATTTATCTTCCTCTTCTAACTTAACATCTACAAATGCAATTTGACTTAAAATCATTTAAATCATTTAAATATTCTACAAAAAAATCACCATCCTTCATTTTAAAAGAATCAAATTTCTTTTGAGATACAACTTATGAGTGAAACTTTTAGTCAAATGATCAATATTATATATCCTCCTCCACAAACTTTATGCGGTAGCTTCCTCAAAATTATTCAAGAAGATGTAATCCGTAAGACACAATTGAATGGTTCCTCATGCCTTCTTGTAAAACATTAACCAATATTCATCAAACATTTTGGTTGGCTTCTTTTCAATGGAAATTTCCAACCACTAATCTCTTCTTCCAGGATATCTTTCATCTCCAACTTCCATATCTATTACCCAAATCCATTGAATTTATCAATGTCAAAACGGGAGGTAGAATATATGGTATACAATCTTCTCCTCAAATCTATAAAACCCACAAAGAAAAATCTCCCACTTCAGCCAAAAAACCTTTAATACGTAAGATTAAGTTGTCTCTCTCTAAACAAAATCATTAGCTCTAGTATCAAATGTTGAGAACAAGGTGAAAATAAACTACTAAGAACTTAAGAATATGTTTGTAAATCTAAAACAAAGATTACCCAATATGATAAATTGATTGGTACATTCAACATAAAAGCATAGAAGCAGCCCTTTTGGGAGAAAACTCCATACGGGAAAGAGGGAAAAAATATTATTAATCTTCAACAAGATGTATAAAATAATACTCTTCACTCCAATTCTTTGAGAAATATAGCAACACCTAGATACCTACAACTCAATAATGAAACTACTATATCATGGCTCAAATATATAGAATTTTATGAGGGAAAACCATTGTGGTAACCCAAAAATAAGAGGAAAACTACATACAAAAACCCATTCCTAGCATAATGGGTAGCCAATATACATATTAAAATAATAATTAACTTAACATGGCTCTCACACAAACAACTAGCCCATAGCTAATAAAAATTCTAATTCCCTAGTGCATCATAACTCTCTAATGGCTCTAAGAGCTCCATAAATAGCACATGCAAATAGATGCAAAATTGGGTGCTCAACTTTGTATGACATTTGAATGAAAAATGTCAACATGCAACCACATTCAAGTCAATTTTACCCCATTTACAAAATAGGCACCAAAAATGGAATGTCTCCATCATGTCTTGTAACTCCACCACACATGTGTCCACCTCTATGAATGCAATTATAATTTTTCATAGATAATAAATATTAAATATTTTAACCTCTCATGTCTCTTAGGTAGCCAACCCATTCAAAGAAACATGGAGACACATGAAAAATTTATTAGGATTGCAAGATTAATGGCACCTTATGCTAATAGAAACTACCACTTTCTATAGAACAAAAATTCATTTCCATCCTAACAATTTTAAAACAAAACCTAAGTTAACATATTATGATATCATTACCATAAATTTCTAGAGTACTTAAACACATATAGTTTTAAAACATTACCTATGTTAATTATTTCATATGCAATGTCTATTATACTTGATGGTACCTTTAGCAATAAAAAAATACTCTATTTTGAGGAATATTATAAAAAAAAACTTGGTTGACTAGTAAAAAGGTTTTATTGCCTTGATTTTATGGGTCAACCTAGGTATGTTAGTGTGTGTAGTATTGACTCTAATATTTTTCCTATGATCCCCATTAGTTTTCCAATTCATGTGGTGTGCATATTTGGTAGTCATCTTAATTTAGGATTGTATATATGTCTAGAGCCTAAATGTGTAAAGTATATGAACGTTACATGTGTCAATAAATATATGTATGAAGTGACCTACATGTGTTAATAAAACTACATATTAAGTGACCTACATGTGTAAATTATATTACAATATTAGACTAGAGTATGTGCCTCCAACATGTATTTTTCATATAACAAAATGATGACTTAATAGAATTAGTGCATCAAGGGTTTCTCTCCAAATTATTCTACCTCATGTTATGTCCTTGAATTTTTATTTCAAGATTATATCACTTCATTTCCAAAGCAATATTAAAGTATGTTTCTTCACATATCAATTAGAATCAAATTGATAGTTCAAGATACATTTTTTTCCTCTATACATAATACTATTGGGATCATTTTCTAATTCATTAATACTTTGTTAAATGTTTCCTTTCATGTGAGCATGTTGTATATGTACATATAGAAAATTAAGATAATAATATATTTCATACAAAACTAATCATTCGGGGATTGTGTACTTTTAAGGTGATCGTGGGCACTTAGCAGATCATAAATATAAAAATTGGACCAATTACATTAACACCTAATAATCAAAATTTGGATGCTTTTAGAGAAGAAATAGATTTCGTACAAGGAGTGAAATATTTTTAATTCAATATTTCTCATGTTCATGAGACTTAAATTATGACAATCTAAGGTCATTTATAAATTATATAATCATACTTTTTTCTTCTCCGAACAACAAACACAAACTTAGAAATTAGTCACATGTAGGATGGTGACAAAGGAAGTGGTTAATTTTTTTGGACACATAGAGGCCCCTAAGAATGGGAATAAATATTTTTCCAATCATGATCTTGGAGTGATGGTCATATCAAATGCTACCTCCTATCCTTTTACAAGGAACATGGTTCTATCTCTCATCAATTGGTAGGAGTTGATTCTTTGCCAAGACTTTTCAAGAATAGAACCTCTATTTCATCTATTTTTTAGGTTCAAAAAGTTAAGATTCCCCTCTTTCATCCTCCCATTCTACTTATCCCTACAAATAATAATGGGTATCTTTGTCTTAAGATTCCTAATGTAGAGGTAAATTGAGTGGCAAGTAGGATGGAAAACACATTGTCTGGGAAGTTTTTTGGGACCTAGGTTAAATGTTGATACCTTCATAATGTGGTCCAACAAGAGATGGGGCTCTAAATTCTAGATGAAAATCACTAACATAGAAAAATACTTATTTTTGTCATGAAGACCTAATTCAAACCCTTTTAGAAGGTCTATGGTTCCTAGAAAAATATGGCATGTTCCTAAAGAAATAGAGCCCAAGTTTTGAAATAAACAAAGAAGCATAAATTTAGCCCCTTATTTGGGTCAAGATCCAAATTTTTCACATGGAATTATAGGAGAAATATGTGTTTAAGGGAACATATAATTCCCTTTAGGAAAATTGTTGTGATTGACCTTATAACTAGATATAAGTGATGGTTTTTTCTAGGATCTATTTTAATGTGAGTATGGATTGGAAGCTACCTTTTGTGATTAATTTTCATCAAAGTTTGGAGCTTGGAATCGAATTATGAAAATAAAAAACACTCCTCTTTGCTACTTAAACTATCACAAATTGAGGCATTTGCGAAAAAATATCTAGTAAGAAGGTTATCAAGGTGGACCAAGAAAGAGGGGAGACAGATACTTTGTAGGATCCAAGTGTGGGGAAAGTATAGTAGCTAAAAGTTTGAAAGGTTTAATGGCCACCATTTGTTGCTCTAGATAAATATGCTTCTAAGGCTTAGAAATTTAGTGAAATGGTTATAGAGGAAATTCCCAACAAGGTGGGGAAGGTTGTTGCTTCCCTAAAGGACCTATCTCCAAATAGGTGCTCCCCTCTTTAGTTTGATAAGAGTTTTTAATGAATGAGAATTTATTGTTGGAAGCCTCTATAGACTTTAGACTTCTTTGATACTAGCCTTGGAGATTAGTTTAGAGGAGGAAGAGTTCTCTCCAATGAGGAAATCTGAGTTTTCTACTTCTAACATGGAAAAAAGTTAAAAAGTTAAATAATGAGGAGTTGGCACAAATGTTTCATAACCCCTCTTTATCTACCTAATTAATTCCAACATGTTCTATTTTATATCCTTATTTAGTTAGTAAAATGAATATTTACAATTTTTGGATAGATTTAAAATGATTAATTTATTTATTTGAAGTAAATATATTATATAGATGATTTATCATATTATACTAATACTTATTTTTTATTTGAAAGATAAAAATAATAATAAAAATTAGAATTTATTAGAATTTTTATATTTTTTAAATATAAATATGCATATATCTAAAATAAAATAAAATAAAATTTATATTACTTAAATAATTATTGATTGTATTAATATAAAAAGTGTTTTAAAAGATTCTCAAACTTTGTAGAAAATGTTGGGCACCTTATGTTGGTGCTTTTTCTAGTGCACCTAAAGGAATCTCTAAGGAATTTTCATTTCCTATACTCAAAACTCCTGAAAATGATTGGCCAACTGACAAGATCTAGTGACAAACTAAGATCTTCTACACTTTTGGCTATGTGGGGCCAAGGATAGTATTCCTATTGATGTTCACATAAGATATATTTGGTGACACACATCTCTTTCACAGATCATTTCGACTGAAAGGCAGATATGCAAAGCATACTATGAAATTGGCTAGTTTCCAAGTTACTTGCTACCATTCCAGTAAATGCCCTTGTCTATGACAAATGAATATAAGATTTGTATAATGATTTTTTTTTTGAATTTGTAGAATGAATTTAAATTCTAGTTCTAGGTTGGCCACCATAGAATAATTTGATTAACCCATTAGGAAAATCTCTCAAGGAAATGGACTAGTTTCTTATTGAATTGGGCTACGGAGTCATACACAAAATACCAGTAATACAAAAGTGATCTCAGATCCTAATGGAAAAGACTATATATATAACAACTTTGCATTATGAGATTCAAAATTCATGATACATGACTTCTCATCATATCCCAAGCAGATAATTGTAAATCTATAACTCTATTTAAGCATTTAATTGACTACTTGAATCAAGGCCTAAAATAGAGATACACATTTGAATTAAAACTCAAAAGAAGAATGAAGATGTTATTGACAATCCCATTCAAGATTTACTCAAACCCACATAAGGAGAGAAAATGTATCTTAGATAAACTTGTATTTATATTCATAGATTAGGTTTGCACAACAATTTAAGATAATATGTATACACTTGTCCAATGTAACTCAAAACAGACATGCTATTCCATTCCTATTACTTATAATTGCATTATGACTGGCCTAAACCTAGCCTGATACATCTATATTATCTATTTTTCTATCCTTTTCTCTTCTCTTCTTCTGATTCTTCTCATGATACCCTGCATTCGAGTCTTGAATTCCCTTTATACTAACAGGGAGCGACAAGCTTCGAACCCGAATGTAGTTACAATGTAGAATTATCATTTCAGCAAAATTTCAACTACATTTGAACTAAATTTCAAAAACCACATGCTAAAACCGCAAAAGCCAGTATAACAAGAAAGATTCTAAAATATAACTGTCGTCGAGGAAGAAGATGCAAAGTGCCACCAAAACCTTCCTTGTCACCATCTGAGCTTCATGAACTAGGAAATTAAAATTCCATGAGGGCACACAGCCAATGTCAAATCATCAAAAAATTTCCACGAGGGCACACAACCAATGTCGAATCATCAAAAAAATTCCACAAAGGAAAATCAAAGAGCTGCCAAAGAAAAACCTACAAAACACAAGCAAAATAAAATTTCAGTCACTCCTAATTTATTTACCCATCACATCACTAGGTCCCAAGTCACATCCACAGTAAACCCGACTGCTCCTCATTGTTGCAAGAGGAAGAGATGAAACTTCAACTTCTCCTCCCATCTTTTCTCCTTCAGCTATTCTTACAGTATGCCCACTTGGGGTCTTCATGGCCAGCAGCAACACAAAGACCACCTCCTCATCTGAGGGCAAGCCCTCATTCAACATTTCTAGGTACCAGGCATAGGCTAAATCAGCCTCTAAATGACCATCTCTAGAAGATGTGGTCATGAGGTTTATGGGCAAGTGCTAGCACCTGTAGGAGCCACGCCCATACCTCACCTTTCGCTTTGACCCCATCAGAGACTGCACCAGGCATTTTCCTTTGTTTCTCTCTACCTCAGCAGCACCGCTCTCAAATTGCAATTGACGACTACATCTTCTCGGTGCCAATTTGGACTAAGAAGTAGTAGCTACTTTTGTAGTAAGAACAACTTCATGCGCACCAGGACTAGAACTTAGTGAACCAAGATGAACTGATCTCCTCATTGGTTTTCTTATCTTTTTCTCCTAATAATTTTGCACGCCACAAAGTGTTTAACTTCCTTGTGATAATGGTGCAAATAACAATCATAACGTCTATATTTATTGAGGAAGACCATAGCACTCCTATTCATTGTTTATCACACATGCACAATTTTGGCATCATTGGTAGATGTACCAATGCTGTTTAATTCACATTTGCATGGAAATTTGTTAATTATTCTCCATGATTGTCTGCATTTTCCTCTTAGCACGAGTTAAGATCAACTCGATCGCTCTGTAGAGTGTAAGCCATTAATGTAAGCTTGTCGTGCAGAGTAGAGTCGACCATCAGGTGTCACGTGCCATTTTGAATGATATTTTTTGATCTTCTGCCTCGATGGATGATCAAATGGCTAGCTCATGTTTGACCTTCGTTGAATTCCAGCGGTGCCTCGCTAATGTGCTTTCAGCTAATCACTTATTTTCATGTAAGATGACACTGTCACCGCTTATGGGCTCCACCGTCTGAGCAAGTGAGGGACAGGTGTTGAGATCTCACTGATCTCGCTAGGCTTAATCTTCGTTTATCTTCATTTAGTGAACCAACAAGGAATGGTGAAGATTGTTCCGCCCAATTGATCTCGACCGCTCATTGAAGGTGTCGGGGTGTGGAATTAGTACTGGGAAGTGGGTCTCACACTATGCCTAGGACATGTGTTAGCTTCTCGCTAACCTCACTGCTTTTATCTGGTGTGCACTTCACTCCCACGAGCTGGTAGGGTATGGTTCAGATTTCATATTTGATCACCAAATCTTGCAAGCTGCACAACAAACGATGCTAGCATTAAATGGACAAGACTTAGGTCACCCGATGGTGACATGACCGCAAGGTAAATGACTTAATCCTTAAGTCTTTGGACCTAACATTTTCATAACCTAACTTTTGGAAAGCCTTGACATGGCCAAAAAAGATGACCGGTTACTCAGACAAATGGGGCTAGTGAACAAACATAACGAGTAGCTCAGGAAAACACTTAAGAAATAGATGACCGACTAGACAAGTCAACGTGAAAACATAACATTGGCACATTTTCTAATTAAAAACCCTACTCACTTGGGAACAAGGGTTTTGAATGGGAACCAGACTTGTGAAAAGTGAGCTGAAATACCTCAAAATTTCACAAGCTCTATCACCTTATTTGACTATGTCCAAATTTAATTATGCCCTGACTTCTTTTGTGCCTCATGGATTGCATTATTCATCATATATAAGTGATCTAGATCATTCCTAAAGGGTCTCCCTTGGTCAAAATAACTTGTATTGTTCCTCCCCATCTCCTAAGTCCTTATCATGTGTAATAAGTTATAATAATATAAGAAAAACTTAAGTTTTGGATCATTTTTGTCATTTCCTATTGCTTTCATAATGCTGCAAACTTTAGATTTGGAATTAAATATTTCTTGATCAACTAGATATCTACTTCATATGTCGAGACCTACATAGAATCTCTAAAAACTCTATTAGGTTTTATTTTTCTTTATTTTCTCCCATTTTTTAGGATTTATACTTTCATCTGGATATTTGCCTCATGTTCTAATGCCTCATCCACTTTTGTATCATTTCTTTATGACCTCTTATTCCATATTTTTGTGGACTTATAAGGTTATCAAGATATCTCCATTCTCCTTTCCTTATCTCAACCTATATTCCTTCTCTACTCTCAATCCCTCATTCTTTATCTTCATCCTTGTAGACATTCAAAGTGGATCCATACATTTATCTTCCATTCATATTGTGTATATAGTTCTATAAGCTTTCCCTGTATCACTTCATTTCTTCTATACAAAACTCTTGCCTACATCCAAACATTCATCCCAAATGTTGACTTCCCCATCCAATTTTGCATTATTTTTTTACAAAGTTCTTATAGTGTTTTTCTACTCTTCTTATCTTTCAAATTTTTTATTGGAGCTCTTAATTTCTAAACCTTCTTGAAATTTCTAGTCCCTAGCTCCAATCCTAACATAAAATCCCACATCTCTCATTCTCACACCCTACTCCACCTCTAACTTTTTTAGTTCTTCTAGATCACTCCATCCACTCCATAGATCCTCTCAAGATGTCATTAATAACCACACTTGACCCTACAACTACCTAGTTTTTTTTTCATTATAAAACTTTAGTTATTGCAAGGAAATATTCACATGAAAATTTGAGCAATGGAGGATGAGAGAAGTCATGTCACCATTAATGTGGTAGGTTATTTTTGGCTCCCAAGGACCTTCGCACCAAATCTTGATCATTGATCTCATATATTTTACAAGATTTATCTTGAAATGTACTTAAAGGCAACAAAGTCCACTTATCCATCATATTTTCACAAGAAATATATTGTACATACATATGAGGATGTCATTAGTAAGGTCAATATAAATGTGACTACAAAGAATATATTTTTCACACATTTCTTGGTATGAGGACATGTGATGGTGACATGACCAAGCATTGGCAACTTCCACAATTATGAGCGATTGTGGTTCTTCTATAAAGTTTTCTTGTTGGTGAATAAATTATGTATATTTATTGATTCATATTGTAAAGAGGATAAAAAATGGTCATAAGAACAATAGAAAAGGGTTTCCAAACCATTAGGGATTTCCTTTCTAGAAAACTGTTGAAGGCATTTTATATTGTAATGACCTAGGCTTTAGAAGAATGAGTAAAACATGCAAATTTTGTATGTTATGAATGAATCCATATGTATTATGTATTTTTTGAATATTTCACAAGTCTTCCTAATCATATTTCAATGATTTGAAATTTAACTCTAATTAGGTTATCATTCAAATGGTTGTAAAATCCTTATAAAGCTTTTGCAAGGTATATTTTCATATTGGTATAAAAAATTATATAAGGGTTTATCCATAGATTACTAAGCCATGTTCATTTATCTATTTACCTACACATATGCACTAGTTTATATATGCAAATGAAAAGGTATAGTCTATGGTGATATCCTTGTTAAGGTATCACAAGGTAGAATTTTTAATTATTACACCTTTGGTGTATGACATTTATGACTTTTTGTCAAACTGGATATAGGCACCCATCTAATTATTTCTTAACCTCCCATAACCTAAAACATTCAAAAAAATTTATTATTAGACTTCATTTTATTTAGTGTGAATTAGTTTCATTTACTTTCATGTCTAGATGTGCATAATATTATTAGTGGTTGTTTAAGCCACATTTTTAGATACTCTACATGATTTTTTATCTACTTAATGAAGGTATACAATATTGTATTAGAAATCCAAAATATAAATACTTAGTGACAGATAAATATGAGTATATTATATTTTAGAATTATGAATAAACAAGATGCAAGATTAACAAATGAACAAAAATAGCTTCCACACAATAGAGCTACAAACAATAATTTGTTATATCATCAACTAGAAAACTTACAAAATGAACCTCAACTAATAATACAATGATGGTTTTCTAAGAGAAATCCTAAATGATAAAGGAATTAAATCATGGAAAGTTTCATCATCTTATGTGAAGAGATAGAATGATCTAATAAAAGCTCACTCTAGTTAATAGAAAAAAGCACTCCCAAGTTTAGCTTAAGTGCATGAAATGAACTAGCCTAATAATCGATTAAATGTTAATTAATTATTATCTAATGCATGATTACTCTAACAACCCCCTTAGATGAACTTAGGGAGTAGCTAAAAACCCTAAAAAGTGAATGTATTATAAAAATAAAATAATGCATGATTGGTCCTGGAAAGCAAGGCATAATGAGGTACCCATGTACAAACAATATAATCTCTCACAAATGGAGAAAAGGATAAAACCTTGTGGGATAAAATCCTCTCCAAAAAAGAGAAAGGTGAATGGAGGACTAAGAAGCCTCTAAAATAATGCCCCAAAAGATAATAGAAATGTGAAGAACATCATTAAAGCATGAAGAAGTTGTAGACAATTGTTGAAGATGACTACTATAGTGCTATAATGAAGAATCTCCTCCAAAAAAGATAATTAATGGATCAAGAAGACAAGAATATATATGAGTACCCCAATGACACTACTTGAATCACATGGCAAACAAAGGAAAACATCTAGAATTCAAAGATACAAATGGTAAAAGTGCCAATAGTCTGAAGAACATTGATCAACTAAAAATAGAAGGTAGCCTTCATAAATATGAATGCAAGAGTGTATATATGGTAAATGCTAAATTCCATTGAAATACATGGGTAACAAACCATTACATCTACCTAGTACATAGGGTCAAGAACCAGATACATAGATCACTCCAAAAATGAAACCAAGGAAGCATTAGCACCAAAAATAGAAAAACCCCCATAATGTGAAAAAGGTCGGAGAGCCAAGACAAGTCCACTAAAACTGTGTGTCACCAATAAGTACGTGAAGGAGAACCAAGAACATTTTAATGTGCACAAAATAGTACTTGCAACTGAAAAAGGGTGTACAAACCAAGGCACACACACATGAGGCAAGAATCACTAGGATTCGATGTTATCATAAAAGGAACTCACTTTAAAATGTTGTGATGGAAAAAAGGCCTACAAAACCCCCATGGCACTTTATAACATAGTGTGAGTACAAAAGGAACAAAAAGATGTGAAAAAATCCGAAAAAAGCATTTATAATAGGGGCACATTATTTCAATGCATCTATAAAAGAGAAATTGCATGCAAAAGATGCTCAAAATTCCCAAATAGGATAGAAGGAAATACATGTAGAACAACCTAAAATAAGCCATCCCATGCAAATAGAAAGTTTCCAAGATCTAAAATGTCCAAATAATTCACCAGAATGTGAAAACACAAAAAATTGAATAAAATATACATGGAGAAAAATACAAAAATAAATCATGGAAACTATCAATAGCTCTAAAAGACCTTTCCAACATCTCTAAAATCACAAAAAATAGAGAAATTGGTCAAAATTTGTGAGCTCGAGAGTGAAAAAAATACATTTAACTTTAACATGTGATAAAATGTACTAGCAAAAAAATATTAGAAAAAACCCATCACCATTAGATAGTGCTCAAAACTAGCTTTCCGAAGATATCACATTTTCCCAATTTCGATAACCAAGCAAAAATTTGTGATTTTCCCAATTTTGCTAAAATTGCAAAAAGAAAGCAAAAAAATAGCCCTTGGGGTTGGGTGTTAGTCACCTATGCAACCCTGGGGTGGCTAGTGGATTTTTTAAAAATAATAATAAAATATATTGGTTTTGGGGGGGGGGGGGGCGCTGCCACCAGCTAAGAGGAAAATGGGAGGCACCACTCCAATGGCGGCTCAACGACGCAAAAGCTACTAGTTGCTAGCAGCTAAGTCGTTGTCATTGAGTGATCAATGCCCACTAGTCGAGTTCCTAAGTAGAAACTAGCACTATTAATAACACTAATCACTATGAATAGCACTTGCCTTTTTAAAAATAAAATTGAATGTCATATAGGGAGCCATATAGAGCCCGATGTAAAACAAATTTACCTCCTGGACTCCCATCACCAAAAGTAGAAAAAAATTGTATTGAAATTTATTTGTTTGGCCTCCTGAACATAATGGTGAGGTCCTTTTCACACCAAAGTGCACAAAAAAATCACCCAACTCCAAAAATTGCAAAAAAGCAATGAAGATTCCATATTTTCTTTTGTAACCATAGTTGAGAAAAAAACTCAAAAATTGAGAAGGGGATTGTTGAATCCACACATTGATACCATATTAGAATTATGAATAACATAAGATGCAAGATCAAATAATGAAAAAAATACCTTCCATGCAAGAGAGTTGCAAACAACGATTTTTTATATCATCAACTAGAAAAACTTACAGAATGAACCTCAACTAATAATATAATGAGTGTGAGTGCTTTATAAGAGCAGCCCTAAATGATAAAGGGATTAGATCATGACAAGTGATGTCATCCTATGTGATGAGGTAGAATGATCTAATAAAATCTCACTCTAGTTAACTGAAAAAAGCACTCCTAAATGAATTAGCTTAATAATCAATTAAATTGTAGTGTCATAAAATTTTGCCCTGTGGTAATTTCACATGTATTTAGGCTCACCATATTTATGAAAAACCTTATAAGTCAAAGTTTCATGATCCTGACTTCATAGGCAACAACGATGAAGCACTAGTAGCCTAAATGCCTAACTTATGCAACGATTTATGTAGGACACTTGTATGGCGTGAAGACATCTCTATGACACACTCGCATCCCCAAACTTTTTGAGATTCAAATGTGAATATTTTATATTCCTTTCCCATGACACATGTCGTAGTGGTAAGGATGTGTGTGTAACGGCTCTTCCCACCCATGCAACCTCATAAAACTTTTTTTTTCACTCATTTCTCATATTGAGCTCTATTGGTCATCTTCTTTCTCTCTTCTCACTCTCTCTCACTCACATTCTCATGGTGAAGCTTGTTGGAAGACTAAAATCATTGAGAGGGGGGGTGAATCAGTGATTTATAAAATTCACAAACTTTTTCAAAACAAGAATTTGTGTTTTCTTTTAAACCAAGAGAACAAATGACAGATATGTGAAGTGAACTCGACTTTTAAATCAAAACATCAAATGACAGTTCAAAGAACAAATTTGACATGCATGAATAGTATTATATTTGCATGAACCATGAATTAAACATGAAACATTAATCAGAGGATGAACTTAACACTTTCACATGTATCAGAGCTCACATTAATAATAGAACCTTTTATGCATGAAATGTGTATTAACATATATGAAAGATTGATATGAAATGAGACATAACAATGAAAAATATGAAAGATTGATAATTATGCATTTGACAACATATTAAAATTAGACTGATAAGAAAAAGATCACACACATAAAATCACCACATAACACAGAATTTTGTCCTGAGTTGAAAACCCTCTAGGGGAATAAAACCACTTGAAAACTCTTTCTTTATTTAGATAGAGCACCAACTCTACACAATTCAGGAGCACCAACTCCATTACAATGTAACACAATTATAGTATTCTTTTAGAACCCTAGAAGTGTAGATTTTGCAACTTTAGAATTACAATAGAAGACTATGTATATAGATATTTCAATAAGCACATTGAAGAAGAATGTTGTATATGATTAACAACATCTTCTTTTATACAAATATCTGAGATTCAAAAGGATTTTCAATGTAAAACAATTTCTTGTCACTGTAAGAATAAAGCCTCATGTCTCACAACATTTCTCTTCACCATCCCACCAAGAAATACCAAAAAACCTTCTTAAATAGAAGCAAGATAATCTTTGTATACAGTTTTGAAACTATAAAGGCAACTCGAGTTAGGGTTTCAAGGAAAAAACTCTAACATAATCTATTTTAAACAGACCTTTCAAAAAATAAACATTTATGTTACATCCCGGTAATCTCTTTTTGTTTTTAAAACAAAACATTTAACAAAATGAACAAACTGTTTCAGTTATAGCCCAAGCACTAAATCATTTGCTTCAAACCACTTTTCAAAAAGAAACAAATTTATTACCTGATTAAGGTGTAAAGAAATCAAATAGATAATAGAGAGATTCATTGAAGACAACCATAACTACCCATCTAAATAAATATTGAAACTTTCTTATCCACTGTTGAGCTTGCATTGGCTCACAGTCAACCATGTTGTAGATTTGACCATCCTCAATGTATCGGCTAAGGGAAGACACCAAAAACTTGCAAACTATCATGCTATCCATGGTAGCTAGGGTTCCAAACCCTTCAACAATAATATTTCCCTAAAAATTCTTTCTTGCAAGTCTATCGAGGACTTTATCAAACACAATGATGATTTGAAGTCCGAAATTAAAAAAAACATAATAATGCCTTTAGAATCTATTGTCCAAGAAGAATGGAAATAAATCATTTCCACATGCGCGTTATCAATGATGGTTGTCAATGCCAAGTCACCACTTACAAATAGCAATCAACAACTTAAACAACAATACCTGATACCTCATAATGCCCAAAACATCAATACCTTGTAAAAATTATTCCAAATCAAAGACTTTAAAAATGTCGAAATAGATAATGATTGAACCAAAAAATGATGACTGCAAAATATCTTGTCACTACCATGTGACATTCAAAAAAAATTCTTTGTAATAAACCAAGATTCATAGAATGTCGAAGAACTTGAAATTTTAAAACAATGTAAATCAATAACCATAATGCCCAATACCTTTTTCAAGGTAATTGCTAGCATTGCAATATATAAACAATGAACCATACCAAGTACCAATGGCAAACCCACAAGAGTCAACCAACTTCTCATAAGAATTGTCAAGACAATATGTCATGCTAATGGAAATAGAAATGCCACAACTTATGCATTATAAACCATATGGTAAACCAGGGATCTCATTACCATATAAGATACCAATAGAAAACACTCTTTCTTTTGAACCAATCTAAATGCTTCAGACAATAGTACTGCCCTATCACAATAATAAAAGAGTCAGCATCAATATGTATCAAGATCAACCAAAAACCAGAACTGCATATCATGTCATCATTATCTTGTCATCTGCATATTACCAACCATGTGAATCTGCATATCATGCATTCATCGAGCTAAGAATCCAAAAAATAGAACCACCATGTGAATATGCATATCATGCATTCATCAGGCTAAGAATCCAAAGAATAGAACTAGTGATGTCATGAACCCCAAAAATAGTTTTGGCATCAAGGAAAAACTAACATAAACAACTAAAATCCAAAAAAATCGTCCTTTGTCCTCGATGGAAAAACACATATCATCTCTCCCCCTTTTTTCCTCAATGATGAAGAATGATAGAGGAGAACATGAAATGCCATGAAGAAAAACAACTGAAGCCAACCAACATATATCCATCTGAAAATAGGAGTCAAGAATCATATTATTACTTTAGTCATAATCAAATAACTTTGTGTCACATACCTCCTTGTGTTAGTCACATGAGAAAACACAATATCTCTGCAACCATAATATTGTCTTTGTTATCATACCAAATGTCACTATTTTTTGAATGCCACCTTGAGAATATTTTGCTAACTTTCTTTGTGGACACTGTTCTGATAAGAGATAATAATAATATCAAGAATCATCAGCCTTGAGAACAAAGACCTTAAATGACAAGAATACCATTTTCAATAGTGGCATACTGAAACAAAAAAAACTCATTATGTAACTATCACCAAGGAAAACCTATAACACACTGCCATTGTCAACATGTAGTTGGAAGTGATCAAATCACTCACAAATAGTTGTTACCTTATATCAGCATGTAAATATCATAAAATCAAGCACTGTGAGATCAAAAATATCAATGTATGCATCAATTGCACAACCTGCAAATAACAACTTACTGTCAAAATCACAAAGGAATATCATTGTCAAGCACCCCAAGAACTAACTAAGAATGTAATAAATACCACTGTCATACATCAATGACAAGCTGAGAATGTATAGATCACCACAACCAATCACCAAAAATATTTTGTACCATGAAATATGCAAGAAACCTCTCCCTATTCAATCATCATTTTACAATTATCATTGCTTATTACTGACATGTGTCCAAGCAACAAAATTTACTTCCACTGAAGTTGTCCTATCTTAAGTAACTATCTTATGAAACCTGAAAAGAAAATTTAATTTTCCAATCTAAATCATTGAACAACGGTTGTACCAATTAGTTTGCAATCCAAACCATAATGCAATACCAAAATTCATGTAACACCATCCAGTGGAATATCAAATAGAATATCAATAAACATGTCAAAGATGAGCACTTAAGAAGAACCATATGCAACCATGTGTTGAACCAATTCTTAAAGAAATAAATGGTGCAAACAGATAAGAATGTCTCCCCCTAAGACCATGCATACCTTTAAAATCATTCAAACAAGAATGTTTTGAGAATCGTTGAAACCTAAACCTTGCAAATCCAAAAATGTTATAACTTTCACTATCATTTTAACAATAAGATTCTCTTCAAAACAATATTCATTGCATTGTACTTCCCTGTTTCACATTGCTTCATGAAGTAGACAAATTGCATGACTTGGAAGAAAATCATAATCTTTCTTCTCCATCTCCTAAGACATAGAGTTCTAAAAATTCTCTCCTCATATCATAGAGCCTTCCTCTTTGTGAAGATAGAACAACTGAGTGTTGAATATCCAAACAACTGATATTAGTGGCAAAAAGATGAATTGAGTTTACCAATTCTTTATTCATTCTCAAGAAAAAACTTTCTATAACTCTGTTGACATAATCAAGACAATATAAAAGTGACACACTAACACGCAATCCTTCATGTAATGAAAATTGTAAACTATTCCAAAACACCAATTAAACTACAAAGATTTGATTGTAGTTTATACTTCAGGGATATAAGATAAAACTTTAAAGCACACCCTACAATCACAAAGATTGATTAGTGAAAAGAAATAGGAGGAAGATCATAGAAACTCCTCCTCAACTGATCAAGAACTTTTACACTAGTCACTTCATAGATATTTCCCTGTGTCCATGAACCAGCAATAACTATTTCTCTTGATTTCTTTTTAATCTAACACCCACAATCATCAAAAAGAATACAAAAAATTCTGATCACATATTTGTGTCACACTTAACAGATTGTGTTTTAAACCTGATGTATAATAAACATCTGGCAAGAAAATGTTGTAACCAAAAACCACTATGCCTTTTTCCATAAGTTGTATGTAATCATCATTACCAAACCACACTAAACCAAAATCACCAAATTCAAGTTCAGTAAAAATACTTTTGTCCCCTATCATGTGATGAAAACAACCACTATCTAAAATCCATGTACTTTCAACTTTAACATGTAATTTAGTTTGATTAAAAATACCTTCTGGTTCTACAATGCTCCTTTTAGGCATCCAAACCAACTTAACTTTGTTTTGCATAGTTGTCTTAGAAAGACTATTCTCTTTCTTCTTGTAGGAAGCATGTTTGGATCTGCCACATTTAGCTTTTGCATCTAGAAAATCACTTGGATAACCTGACTTGTCTTCATAAGACTTGTGTTTATTCAAAAGATCTATAAATTTATCAAATTCCTTTCTAAGATTGTTGATTTTAGTTTCTAAGATACAACAATTTTCTTCCTTGAATTCCAAATACATCCTTGTAATCTTAAGAATTTCAACTTGAAGTTTTAAGTCAATAATTTCTTTTTCAGTGATTAGAATCTTACTTAGTAGATTCTCAGTATCTTGCTCAATCTATTTTTTTCTATATACTAAGTCCTTTTTCAAATCTTGAACTTCACTAAGAGCAATTTTTAGTTCATTCTCAAAATATCCCAATTCTTTATTAGAAGTCAAAGTCTCTGCAAGTCTATTTTCTTGCAATTTCATTTCATTCATTGTGGCCATAAATATAGTCCCACCTTCTAGATCTATTTTATCATCTTCTAAAACAGACTTGTTGTTTATGTCCTCTTGTTGTTTAACTTCACCCAAAAATAGAGTCTCTTCTTCTTCATCTAAAGAATCTTTTGTCTCATTGTCTAATTCATCTTTGATGAATAAACTCTTTTTCTTCTTGAAATTGAATTTCATTTTAGGTTTATAGATCTTTTTCTTAAACTTCTTGTCAGGGTTTTCATCATCACTGATTTGTTCAACATAGGGGCATTTAGCTGCAGGATGTCCAATTTTGCTATAGTTAAAACATTTAAAGAGAAGTTTCCCTTTGCATTTACCTGATTCCTTTTTTAGTTTTCTAACAAAGTGAGAATCCTGTGTATCAGAGTCTTCTAACTCATTTTCAACTACAATTCCCTTTTTTCAGTTTTAAAAGTAGTTTCTTTTCCTAGTAAATTGTTGTTTCTTGTTCTCATTTCAAAGGCAGTAAGAGTTCCTTGTAAATCATCTAAGGTTATCTTATCAAAGTGTTTCTTTTCTTCAAGAGCTGAAACCTTAGTTTCATATTTAGGATGTAAGGTTCTAATGGCCTTTTTGACCACATCAAACTCTTCTATTTCTTCTCCTAAACCTCTCATAGCATTAACAACTTCACTTATTCTCAAAAAATATTTAGCCACCTTTTCATCATCATTCATTTTCATTTCCTCAAACTAAGTTTTGAGAGTAAGAATCTTTGACTGTTTGACTTTATCATTTCCTTGATAAATGTTTTCAACTTTTTCTCAAATCTCTTTAGCAGATTTGCAATGCATGACTTTAACAAATATATCTTTGGTTAAGCCACACAAAAGAGCATGTTTGGCTCTAGCATTAGTTTCATACTTCTTTTCAGCAGAATTTGTGGGTATTGTGGATGGAACAACATACCCATTTAAAACAATGCTCCAAACATTAAGATCAATTGAAGTCGGATATGTTTCCATTCTAACTTTTCAGAACACATAATTTGTACAATCAAATAGTGGAGCTCTAGTCACAAAATACCTTCTTGAGCTTGTCACATGTTTGACTCACTTCCAAAAACCAAAATCAATCCTAGGTGGATTAGACCTATGAAAGGACCCTATGCTCTGATCCCAATTGTTGGAAGATTGAAATCACTAAGAGGGGAGGGTGAAACAGTGATTTATAAAATTCACAAACTTTTTCAAAACAAGAATTTGTGTTTCTTTTAAACCAAGAGAACAAATGACAGATATGTGAAGTGAACTTGACTTTTAAATCAAAACATCAAATGAAATTTAAAAAAACATATTTGAATTATGCATGAACAGTATTATATTTGCATGAACCATGAATTAAACATGAAACATTAATCAAAGGATGAACTTAACACTTTCACATGTATCAGAGCTCACATTAATAATAGAACCTTTTATGCATGAAATGTGTATTGACAAATATGAAAGATTGATATGAAATGAGACATAACAATGAAAAATATGAAAGACTGATAATTATGCATTTGACAACATATTAAAATCAAAATAATAAGAAAAATATCACACACATAAAATCACCACATAACACATAATTTTGTCCTGAGTGGAAAACCCTCTAGGGGAATCAAAACCACTTGAAAAATATTTCTTTATTCAGATAGAGCACCAACTCTACACAATTCAGGAGCACCCACTCCAAGGAGCACCAACCCCTCACTAATTTAGAGCACCAACTCCATTACAATGCAACACAATTACAGTATTCTATCAAAACCCTAGAAGTGCACATTTTGCAACTCTAGAATTACAATCATAGACTATGTATATAGATATTTCAATAAGCACACTGAAGAAGAATGTTGTATATGATTGACAACATCTTCTTTTATACAAATATTTGAGATTCAAAAGGATTTTCAATGTAAAACAATTTCTTGTCATTGTAAGAATAAAGCCTCATGTCTCACAACATTTCTCTTCACCATCCCACCGAGAAATACCAAAAATCCTTCTTAAATAGAAGCAATATAATCTCTGTATACATTTTTGTAACTATAAAGGCAACCCGAGTTAGGGTTTCACGGCAAAAAACCTAACATAATCTCTTTTAAATAGACCTTTCAAAAAATAAACATTTTTATTGCATCCCAATAATCTCTTTTTTTTTTTTAAACAAAAAATTTAACAAAATGAACAAACTATTTCAGTTATAGCCCAAGCACTAAATCATTTACTTCAAACCACTTTTCAAAAAGCAACAGATTTATTACCTGATTAAGGTGTAAAGAAATCAAACAGATACTAGAGAGATTCGTTGAAGCCAACCATAACTGCCCAACTGAAGAAACATTGAAACTTTCTTATCCACTGAGTTTTCATTGGCTCATAGTCAACCATGTTGTAGATTTAACCATCATCAATGTATCGGCTAAGGGAAGACACCAAAAACTTGCAAACTATCATGCTATCCATAGCGGCTAGGGTTCCAAACCCTTCAACAATAATATTTCCCTAAAAATTCTTTCTTGCAAGTATGTCGAGGACTTTATCAAACACAATGATGATTTGAAGTCCAAAATAAACAAAACATAATAATGCCTTTAGAATCTATTGTCCAAGAAGAATGGAAATAAATCATTGCCACATGTGCATTATTAATGATGGTTTTTGATGCCAAGTCACCACTTACAAATAGCAATCGACAACTTGAACAACAATACCCAATACCTCATAATGCCCAAAACATCATTACCTTGTAAAAATTATTCCAAATCAAAGAATTTAAAAATGCCGACATAGATAATGATTGAACCAAAAAATGATGACTGCAAAATATCTTGTCACTACCATGTGACATTCAAAAAAATTTATTTGTAATAAACCAAGATTCATAGAATTTCGATGACCTTGAAATTTTAAAACAATGCAAATCAATATCCATAATTCTCGATACCATTTTCAAGGTAATTGCTAGCAATGCAATATATAAACAATGAACCATACCAAGTACCAATGGAAAACCCACAAGAGTCAACCAACTTCTCATAAGAATTGTCAAGACAATATGTCTTGTTGATGGAAATAGCAATGCCACAACTTATGCATTATAAACCATATGGTAAACCAGGGATCTCATTACCATATAAGATACCAATAGAAAACACTCTTTCTTTTGAACCAATCTGAATGCTTCAAACAATAGTACTTCCCTATCACAATAATAAAAGAGTCAGCATCAATATGTATCAAGATCAACCAGAAACCAGAACTGCATATCATGTCATCATTATCTTGTCATCTACATATTACCAACCATGTGAATCTGCATATCATGCATTCATCAGGCTAAGAATCCAAAGAATAGAACCACCATGTGAATCTGCATATCATGCATTCATCAGGATAAGAATCCAAAGAATAGAACCAGTGATGTCATGAACCCCAAAAAGAGTTTTGGCATCAAGGACAAACTAACATAAACAATTGAAAGCCAAAAAAGCTCTACTAGATTTCTCTCTCAAGCAACAGTCAAGGCTTCTATTGCATGTGTATCCATCACATCTATCAATTCAAGAGAGGATTCATTGGTTTTTGGTAATGCTCTCTTGTTATATTATCTTGTCTATTTGATTCCATCTATTATATTCATGATAGGGGTTCTCCTCCTTTGAAGGGTTTTTTTCTATCACACGTCTTTTACATTCATCATAGGGGTTCTCCTCCTTTGTGGGGTTTTTTTCTATCACATGTCTTTTACATTCATGATAGGGGTTCTCCTCCTTTGTGGGGTTTTTTTCTATCACATGTCTTTTACTTTATGAATTTTTATCTCAATCATATCTAGTTGTCTGTGAAGGTGGAAACACCAAAATAGGGGTTTGACTTAGGCAAGCCTCGAAATAGCCCCCAACATTTTTCTCATTATGTTTGTGTGCAGATGAACAAGTTTAGCAAATTGGATATTTCAAATTCTAGGTTCTTATTATTTGTTTCATCAAATATGACAACACGAGGCACAAACGTCCCCACAGTGCATCATTGTCTATGATCGAGAGCTAATCCTCTTAAGGGTAAAATCTGCAGTTTATGTACTTTCTATTTTTGTATATTAGCTATTTTAAGTATGTCATTTGTTCCTATAATTAAGTGATTTTGGTATTCTTGTCATTTGTAACTTAGTGTTATTTCACTTAAATTGTACAAACATTCTTCATTATTTATCTCGTCACCTGAGCATTGATTCCTAAGGTAGTGGAGGGTTATTTTCTCCTTGAGACCCCATCATCTTGAGGGTAGTGGATCCCCTCCTTTACATTTTTGGTGAACTCGATGTGAAATAAATCATGTCAATTATTTTTCTTCAAAATTTTAATGTTTTTTATATGCATTTTTAGAAAAATATTTTTATATGTTGGATGATGCCTTAGAGGATTTCTTAGAGGCATCTCCTACTCAAAAATTTATTAGGAAAAATTCTTCATTAAAATCTTCTTCTTTGCAAGTTGAAGAGTCTATAAATGTAGTCGTAGTCTTTGCCCCCCTCAAAGGCCTAAGAGATTGGTTATTTATGTGACTCTAGCTAGTCCATCTCCTAAAATAATTCACTATATTCATGGGGTCCCTATCAAAATTTATACGCTAGACCTTTACATGAGGTTATGCAATATAAGGATCCCTCTTATAGAGCGGTAGCCCATACCTATACTACTATAAGGAATCAACAAAATGTTAATCAACCTACTTCTTTACCACCTTCTCAACCAAGCCTCCCTTAAGCACCTAGACCTGCAATTAAGCCACCAAGTGAGTATGATCTTGTTGAGAAGCTTTGTGTTACTCCTACCAAGATCTCACTTTGGGATTTTCTTCAAACTGCTCCAGTTTACCAAGTTATTCTTTAGGAAGCCTTGTAAAATATCCTCTTACCTTCTTATGATAGGTTGATAGATGTTAAAGCATTTATAGATCATATTTGTGTGGATTTTTCAAATATCATGTTCCATCTACATGATCTTCCACCTCTAGAAGTACAAAAGTAAGTGAATCCTTTGATGATAATATTTTACATTAACAATATCGATATTAGACATGCTCTCGTTGATATTAGTTTGGCACTCAACGTATGTAGCATTAACTTATTGCCTAAAATTAAAGTTGATTCAACTTCCCTTGGTGCTTCTTCCTTCTACATTTGTGGGTTTGATAATGTCAATTGACAAGCCATAGGCATAGTAATCTTTCCTTTAAGGTTGGTACCCATTACTAGACCCACCCTAGTATATGTTATTCCAAGACCATTGTCGTATAATATTCTCTTGGGAAGACCATGGATTCATGCTTTGGGATTAGTTACTTCTACTTTACATCATTCCGTGAATTTTGTTGCTAATAATGACGTGATCACAATCAAGGTTGGCCTTGATGTTATACACTTATGTGAAATGGAAGTTGTTGGTCAAACTTTGGTTACACCTACTCTCAAAAATTTTATACCTTCATTATCTTCTAATGTGTTAACATCTACTCTGGTAGTACCTATCGTAAAGGATACTCTTGAGACAGATGTCCCTAAAGAAGATCCTCCCAAAGCAGAGAGTCTTAAGTATACTCCTTTTAGTTCTTCTCCTAAATTGAATGCATGTCTTGGTGATGATTGGGGATCCTTGAACTTTACCAAATCCTATGTCGGGGAGTATAAAGTAGATCCTATCCACCTAGAAATTCCAAAATTTTATTTTGTATCCACTAAAAAGGATTATGCTTCTATGAAGAAGGGTGATACTTATAGTATGGAGTACACTCTTTACACTAATCCTCCTTCTTTTCAGGAATTGCAATCATATTATGGACCAAGATGGAATATCTTCTCTAAATTTGGTTATGGAGATAAAGGTTATGGGCGTAATGAACAAGGTGCTAAATTTCCCTTGGAGTGTAATGCACATGATTTTAATATTAGACTTGGATATTGCCCCACAAAATCTAAAGCTAAATCTAGGGTGAATGTTAACATGGTTTCAGTCAAATCTCATCATCTTAAATTGGTTCATCTAAAATACATTGAAAGAAAGGTAGACTCTAAATAAGTTCCTCTAAAAATTTTATCTTCAAATGAAGATCTAGAATACTTCTTAGGTGTCTACTCTAACTTACCTTATTATCACCACAAATGACAATTCCTATATTGCTTGAATAGACATGCATATTTTGGAGAGTATTTTGTGAGTTTTGATGAGAAATTTGTTGGGAAATTGTTGGATGGTGTGATGTGATGCTGATACATGGTTGTCATTGATGTCAACATTATTAACATTTGATATTCTAAGTGTTGTATATGTCGAGGATATTGAGAAAATTATAAGTGAATGTGTTCCAGGTTCCTAGTAGAACTATGAAGGTCATGAAGGAATTACATTATGTATGTAAAAGGTTAGTTGTTGTGGATCAAAGGGCTTAATGTTGAGTATGTCTAGATCATCTACCAGAAATTTCAAAGGTCCACATGAACTTGTGTGCAAGTTGTGGTCTGCCAGTGTTTTGTTGATCTCTATGAGAGTTTCTAAGTGAAGATTGTATGTTCCTGGTTATCTTGGTTGTTACGGATGTCTCTCTACTATTTCTTGGTGTTTTTAGATGTCTCTAGTTCATCCTCTATCTTTGTGGTGCGTCCACATGATCTGGCGAAGCTTGTGATTAAAAATATTTTCTTGCGCATGTCTGGTTTTTCTTGTTCTTTGCCGACATGCTGATGCTAGTGTGTTGTGGATGTTTGAGGTGTGATTAATTGGAGAATTCTTGTTTTGGAGAAGTGAATTTGGGTCCCCACTATGTTGTGGTGGACCTTGGTGGGTGTGCATTGAAAATTTAATTGTGAATTTAAGCCGACATTCAAAATATATTCTTTTCCTCTGGCCGACTTTGTTATGGTGAAATCTTTGTGGAAGATATATAAGAAGCAATTATGTGGAAATTTTGAGTAGAATTCGAAGTGTGGTTAGTGTGTTGAGTATGCGTTGTGTGCTCTTGTGTGCATAAGTGTCAATATAATTGAAGAGAAAGTGTGTAGAAGGTTGAGCGAAGTATGCAGAAGTACTATGCCTAATTGGAACTATAATCAGGCTTGGACAAAAGCTATTCTCTCAATTCAAAATTCTTGATGGTTTTAATCTGAATCTTTATGTAAGATAGTGAGTCTTCTATTTTTAATTGAGTAGTGAGCTCTAGGCAGTGAGCCTGAATGCATGTGCATTCCCCTTATTATTTTTCTTTATACTTTTAACAGAGTATAATCTTGTGGACTGACATCCACTGTGGTTTTTCCCCTAATAGGGTTTCCACACAAAAATATTGGTGTTCTTTATCTCTCTGATGCATTACTTTCTTATTATTAATTATTTATTCATCAAATTTGAGATTAAAGTTATGTTTGTAAAGTTTAAATTTATGTGACAACTGATTCACCCCCCCTCTCAGTTGTTTGTCCTTGCTTTTTCCAACAATTGGCATCAGAGCGAGTTCCTCTGAAGAAAATTCTAATAGTTTGAGGTGATCCGAGATGGAAACATTCAAGAAGGACAGCCCTAGATTTGATGGCACCAACTACTCACTATTGAAAGTTAGGATGCAATTTCATTTACAGTGCATTGGAGATGCTATATAGAAGATTACAAAGAATCAATACACTATTCCTACAAATGGACCCTCCACTCCTGATGAGATCAAGGATGCAGAAAGCAATACTAGAGCCATTGAAGCATTGGTGAGCACTCTGATAGATTCGAAGATGGCTAATGTGGTATGCCTGCAAACAGCTCATGAGATCTCAATAAAGCTAGAAAATTTGTATGAAGGAGATACATAATTAAAGATGGCTAAGCTAAAAAGTCTGAAAGGTAAGTATGAAAACCTGAAGATGGGTGAAGATGAGAATATTACTTCTTTTATGCAAAGAGTAAATGAGATAGTGCTAGGTATTAAATGTGTCAGTTCTTCAATAAGTGAAGATGAAATTGTGGCTAAGATACTAAAATCCTTACCTCCCTCCTACATGTCAAAATTTCATGCTATTAAATATTTTATGTCTATAAACAAGATGACAAGAGACAAATTGATAGGAAAGCTTGCTACTTTTGAAATAAGTGAATTTGGTGAATCCACACCGAAGACTGAATCTGCATTCAAAGCTACTATATCCAAAAGCTACAGGCGAAGTTACAGTCCTAGAGAGAGTTCTAGAAGGGCATCCAAATATGATGAAGAAATGAAACAAATCAAAGACCAAGATAGAGAAGTTCTAAAACTAGAACCACTCATTGCAAAACAAGAAGGAAGAGGAAAAGGTAAGTATGAAGATGTATTACCTATTAAATGTTTTTCATGTAGTAAAATAGGTCACTTTGCATCAAGATGTCCTTAAAGTGTTCCTAGGTCTAAACCTAGAAAACCTAGATTTCAGAAGAAATGTTACTTTGCTGAAGAAGCAATAATAGATGATGAGTATGACAAAGATGTTGGAAATGAGGATGATTGGGCTTTTATTGCTACCATTGAAAATAAGCCTGAACCTGCTAAATCCACTGAAGAAAAGAGAGCTCTTGTAGCCCATGTTGAGGAGAAAGATGAATGGGTCATTGATAGTGGATGCTCACATCATATGACCAATCACAAAAGCAAGTTTGTGAATTTAGAAGAGTATGATGGTGGGGTTGTGAGATTTGGAGACAATAATGCCTATTTGATTCGTGGTAGAGGTTCTATTAGCCTTGGTGGTAAAGAAAATACTAATGATATTCTCTATGTTGAAGGCATAAAACATAACTTATTAAGTGTTGGATAGATGGTACATAAGGGATATGATCTACAATTCAAGGATATAAAATTCCATATTCATGGAAAATTTGGAAACATGATTGCCACTGGTGTGCAAACTAAAGGTAACATCTTTCATTTGAATACTGCTAATGGTAGTTGCTTAATTTCTCAAGTAGATGAAAGTTGGTTATGGCATAGGAGATTGTGTCATGTAAACTTTGACAACATCATTAAGATAAGTTCTACTCAAGCAGTAAGAGATCTACCTAAATTAGTGAACCCTGCTAATGTAATTTGTCAACAATGTCAAATGGGTAAACAAACTAGAGTTTGCTTCCGAAGCAAGAAATTTCACTCAAATAATGTGTTAGATCTATTACATATTGATTTGTGTGGTCCCTCTAGAGTTAAAACCATTCATGGAGAAAGATATTTTATGCTTGTCATTGATGACTACTCTAAAATGATTTGGGTTTCCTTTTGGAGAGAGAAAAGTGAAGCATTAGATAAGTTCAAAAGCTTTAAGGCTATGGAAAAAAATAAAAAAGGTCTAAAGATCAAATGTTTGAGATCTGATAGAGGTGGAGAATTCCTTTCAAAATAATTCAATACTTACTATGAAGAGCATGGAATTAAAAGACAGCTATCTACTCCCCGAACCCCTCAATAGAATGGAGTTGCAGAAAGAAAGAATAGAACAATTATGGATGTTTCTATAACAATGATTGTGGAAGGAAATGTGCCTCAAATGTACTGAAGTGAAGTGGTAAGTACTGTTGTATATACCTTGAATAGAGTAAATGTGAATGGTAATTCCAGTAAGACTCCTTATGAATTATGGTTTGTGTTAGAACTGTAGAATTTTGAATATTTCACAGTCAATTGCATTCTTGAGTTTCCAAAATGAGTCCTCATCATAAGCATAAAATCACCTCCTCATGTTGTCTTCCTTATATTATATCATATGATCCATTTGAATCCATCTAGTCTTTGACATTTCACTGTATTACTCATATCGGCAAGACAGAGTGAATGTCTCCCCGATCTATGTATTTTTCACTAATGTATATTTGTTGCAAACTATCGGTAGGACACTTCTTTTGTTCCGGCGACAGAGAAGATTCTTCGGCCAAACTGAATGAATTCGATATAAAGTCATAGAAAATTCAAAGGGTCTCACCGACCAGCACAAAGGGAAATCTCGGTAAGACTAATGGGCATCGATATAATATCTTGGCGAGTGACCTCCGGTCTCGCCGATATTACACATGAGGACTCTATAGGTATAAGAATTGTATTCTCTTGGTGATCTCAAATGAGCTCGGGATGTTTCGGTATGACTCAGTGGATTCTTTGGGACCTCTCCCCGATTTTGAAATGTCTTGGTGAAAGTGAACGGGAGATTCTTCTTGGCGAGAGTTTTCTCTTGTCTCAGCGACTCAAGATGGATGAAGGAACTTTCGGTGAGACATAATATGCACTATGTGAGGTCTCTCTGATATCAGAATGTTATGGTGACTGTGAACGAAACAAAGAGAACACATCGGTGAGAGATATCCTTGTGTCTCAGTGAATGGAAAGAACATAAAGAAATACATATCGATATAATATTTTGTATTCTGTGAGATGTCTCATGGACATCACAGAGTCAGGGTGAAACAAAAAGAGCACGGGATGACAGCAATATAATTGCCTTCAGCATACTTACGGGGTTGTCTCAGTGACTATTTCAGTGATGATTAATTGGCCTCATTGTAACTATTTTCTGACATTGGAATATGAAATGATGTGCCTGTTCAGATGTTGGTGTATAAATTTTCATTCTCGATTGTGAATCAGGGGATTTTTTCAAATTAGAATATAGTAGATAAGGTAGAGAATATACAGTTGGATAGATTTTTCCAATAAATAGAGACTATGATGTATGATTTCAAGATGGAGATTTTAATGAGAATCAGTTGATGTTGCAACTCATTTCTAGTGTTAATTATCTGTTAGATTCATTAAAAGTATTACTAAGGTGTCTCCAAGTTGATTCTTTTTGGTTGTCTAAATTGGTATAACAAGTTTATTTTCAGTTTATCAATACACATTTGTTGTATTTGTGTGATTAATTGATTGGTTCTTTCAAGGAGAGATTAAATCCTCTTAGTTGATCATAGTAATTAGGAAGATTCATCTGGATTATTAAAGTAGAGCTCAGTAGTCATATTCCTGCATGTTTATACAAGTTATAAACAGATCATATGCTGACAATTTGAGTTTTTTCCAGAATAAGTTGCCCACTTCTATTTCATTTGACTCTGCATACCCAATAAGGCACTGGTCTCTGCAATTTCATTATTTAGATTCATTCATTTCCTTTACATCTTTTAATTGAGCATTTTAGGATTTAGATTTAGAAGATTGCTATTGCTATTTGTATCAAGTTTGAATTTGTTTGTCCACTCCCATCTGCCATTGTGGGAAAAATATTTCAAGAAAGATAAGCACATCAAGTCTGCCCAATTCATATAGGTATACCCACCTAGGTCTAGCAGCACCTGAAGAGTAGAAGGTCTAAATATTTTGACCTTGTCTGTTACCTTAAAATGTTGTGAAAGCTTGGCAACCTTTTGTGGTTCAAACCTGCATTTTTGAGAGCTAACAAATTGGCTACTCTACTGGGGATAACAAAGAATCTGTGCCTTAATCATAGAGTTAGAAACAAAATATAGACTCCACTGGGAATAACAAGTAACAATCATTTTCTGACTTTTAAGAAAGTGAGTGGCGACTCTGATAAAACATTGAAATATGAATGGAAGAAGATCTCAATATAGGGGAGGTCATTTTGGAGCCCCTACTAGCAGTAGTAGGTGGACACACAAAAATGATAAGGCTGACAAGGGTAAAGGGGTAAGTGAGGACATGTGCATGATGAACAAAGAAAAATCATCAATACCTCATGGTGAAACATATAATTGTTATGATACATGGAAAGATAGTTCAAGTGAAGAGCCTTTTACCCCGGAAGATCAAAAGAATCCTTTTTACGATCCTCAGAAACAAGCTGAGTTTAGAGCTAAACTCGAGGCTGAACAAATCAGAATTCAGCATGAATATGATCAAAAAATGGAAGGTAATCAGAATGGACCCACTGATCATGAAATTCCTTAAGAAGATTATGAATCTTTAACTTATGAAGAAGTTAAAGCACGGTTTGAATCTCAGAAAAGGGAAAGGGAAGAGCAGGAAAATGCTCAGATGATACAAGCAATGAGAGAATTCAAATTACAGAAAGCTCAGAACATTACTCACACAGCCGGTTGCCCCTCAAAGTATGTACCACCTCATAAATAGGGTAATCATGGTGCAGGGCATTCTGATCCACTAGGGTTCCCTCACCATCAAGTAGGGAATCAATATAAATAGCCAAATCATCCACCTCATATGCCCACACAACATACAAATATACATCCACCTCCTGGTCAGCATCATGTGCCATATCATAACACACAATACAATAACCCGGTGTACCAATACCAGTACCCACCTAACCCTCCTTCCCATCAGTATACAATAATGATTAGACAATTTGATTTGGCAGGGTTTCAATTATACCCTTATCCTATGGAAGGCAGTTGGAGAAATTTGGTGCCTAAGTTTATAGGGAGTAATGCAATCACTGTCGAGGATCATTTAAGGAGTTTCATTGCCTTTATTCAGGATTTGGATGTACCTTATGAAGATTTACATATGAGGCTATTCATGATGTCCCTAATTGAAGAAGCTAGGGATTGGTTCAATAGCCTAGGAATAGCCTCTATTTATTCTCTCCAAGTATTTCAGGACCAATTCCTTGAGCAATATGGGAATATAAGTGCACCAAATGTTGCCCTTCATGAATTGATGCAAATTCAGAAAAGTTAGAATGATTCAATTTTTTATTTCAACCAAAAATTTAATAAACTACAAAATAGAATACCTCCTGGATCAAAGTTGCCAGATTCTGTAGCATTGAGTGTTTACCTGAATTCCTTTGATTCTAAAATAGGATATGAACTAAGAAATAGGTTCCCAAGAGACTTGGCTGAAGCCTAGAAGACAGCATTAACAATTGATAACAATAGGAGAGCTACTGGGATAATTGATAAAAGAGAAAATCATAGGCCTCCCCAACAAACCAATAATTGTCAATACAAATAGGAGAACACATACAGGAATGAAAGGCTGAGGCCGAGGTTACATGACATGCCCTATAATATAAACTAGAAGGATGGAAAACCTATAACAGATAGGCCTAGAAGCAAAGAAACTCTCGATCCATTGAGGAAGAAGGGAACCTATATGGTAAATAACAATTATTTCTATGAAGTCTGTGATAAGCCACATTCTCCAGATTATTGTGTTCTATCCCAAAGAATGCAAGAGGAAGGAATGTTGATGGGAAACAGTGGAGAAGATCATAAAGTGTACTTAACTTCAAACACTTTTCACCATGTGGAGGAGAGATGCTCATCTTCAGAGGATGAAGGTTATGAGTATGATGTTTCAAATCGCAAATACAATGTCCACATGACTGAGCAGTAGATCCTTTTTGATTTTGAAGAAGATTATACAGAGTAGCATTCTATCAAAACACCTACTCAATGTAGTATGAGGAAGCTTACTAAAGAAGAGATAGAGAGATTAACTGTTGCTACAATTGAAGAAGCAAAGAGTAAGTACTGGTTGAGAAATAGGATAGTAAATGAGAAGGAAGGTGTCCCTAGGGGAATCTTTATGAAAGAGCAAAAGGCGAAACAAGGAGCCTCAAAGAAAGCTGAAAATAAACAATATGATGAAAGTAAACAGAAGCCTATCCATAAGGAGGAAGTGAAGGAATTACGCAAAGAAATGCAAAAGCCTGATCAACCAGGAAAAAGAGAAATGGAAGAAAATAGAGGAGAAGCACTAGAGCAAAAGAAAGTGGTTAAAATGGAGAGTTCTTCTTTTGACTTCACTCAGGCTTTATCTTAGGTAAAGATGTATGTTCCACTACTTGAGATGATGAAGATTAAGGAATACAGAGACAATGCTATCCAATTGATAACAAATGAAAAGCATGTGAATTCTGAAAACAAGGTGGCTACTAAAGCAAGTAGTAAGCAAGAGGAAGTAAATATCTCAAAAATCTACTTGAGTAATGTATTGACAAGTTCCCTATAGGTCGATCCTTTTTTCACTACATTACTCATAAATAACAAATTGTTAAGGAATTGCATGATAGATTTTGGTGCTACTATGAATATTATGCCAGTAGGAGTGATGAAAAAACTAGGCATGAGGGTGGATAAATATGAAGGTAAGTGTTATGCGATGGATAATCGACCGATTCCTATGGTGGGTATAATGAAGGATGTTGAATTCAAGCTATCTGCTTATCCTCAAGTGACCTACAATATTGATATCACAATAATAGACACCCCTCCTCAATTTGGTATGCTTTTATCAAGACAGTGGACGGCAGCTGTTGGTAGGAATGTTCAGTTTGATCTATCTTATGCAACAATTCTGGTAAATGGCCAAGAGGTGAAGTTGTACAGGGAGCCAAGGATGAATCAAATTGTTGATTGTGTACCACAAAATCAAATCAATTTTTTTTGTGATGTTGATCTTGGGAATTTTAATATAGAACTAGCCCAACCAAAGTTGATCAATAGTGATCCAATTGAGAAGCATGCTGCACAAAACTGCAACGGTGTGTGGAAGATGTATTTTGATGGAGCTTGCATTCAAGAAGGTAATGGAGCAGGGATAGTATTCATTTCACCTGGGGGTGTTACATTTAAGTATTCATTCCTATTGACATTTGAATGTAAAAACAATGTGGCGGAATATGAAGCTTTATTGACAAGTTTGAACATAGTTGTGACACATAAAATCAAGTTACTGGTTGTTCTTGGGGATTCAGAGTTGGTTGTTTCACAAATTAAGTCAAAATATGCAGCAAAGCACAAAAGACTAAATCAATACAGAAATGTTGTATGGGATACAATTGAGTTGTTTGATGCCTTCTCAATTGAGTGGATAGATAGATCAAAGAACATAATGGCTGATTTTCTAGCAAATGTAGCACTGAAAGGAGATGATATTACATTGGCTAGGGTATCACAAATTGAATTCAAGACAAGGCCTGTTGTGCCTGATAATGTATATAGTTGGCAAGTCTTTAATGATGATACTGATCTTTTAAAATTCCTCCACTGTATAGATCAGTATGAAGCCCAAGAAATTGACTTCAACGCCTTGGTTGAAGAAGTGGATGGGAAGCAAATGGTATTTGGGAAAGAAATCTTACAACTCAAAACAAATAAGCTTCCTAAAGGCTTAGTGGCATTGGAGAGGGTGTACAATGGAAATGATCGATCCCTCATAAAGCAAGCACCAATAAATAGGGGGGATATTGAAGATATTAACCTGGGGACTGAGATGACACCAAGAAAGGTGTACATAGGGAGGAAGATAAGCCCTACAATTAGAAGAATGCTGATAGATTTGCTGAGAAAATATAAACATGTGTTTGCTTGGTCTTATGAAGATCTAAAAGCATATAGGGAATATTTGTTTCAGCATGAAATACCATTGAAGCCAGATACTAAGCCATTCAGACAAAAGCAAAGACCCATAAATCCAACATTGGAGCCTAAGATGCAGGAAGAATTAGCAAAGCTCAGGGATGGGGGAATCATTAAACCAATCAGACATTCAATGTGGGTCTCAAATTTGGTCCTTGTGAGAAAGAAAAATGGAGATATCAGGCTGTGTGTAGATTTCAGAAATCTAAACATAGCATCCCTCAAAGATAATTACCCTCTACCCAATATGGGGGCTATATTGCATAAGGTGATAGGGTGCGAACTGTTGTTTATGATGGATGGGTTTTCATGGTATAACCAGGTTATGGTTAAAGAATCTGAGCAATATAAGATAGCATTTACAACTCCTTGGGGAATGTATGTATACATAATAATTCCATTTAGTCTTACCAATGCAGGGGCAACCTTCCAAAGAGCTATGGATGTGGCATTTGCAGATTTGATCAATGTTATCATGGTGGTGTATCAGGATGACCTCACTACTTACTTAAAGAAGGCTGAATATCATGTTCATCATCTGGAAAAGGTATTTATAAAAGCCCTTGAATATGGTATTAGCTTGAACCCTAAGAAATGTCATTTTGCAGTCACAGAGGGTAAGCTCTTGGGACATATTGTTTCAAAGGAGGGGGTTAGGATAGACCCTGAAAGGGTTGAGGCCATTGATAAAATTCTTGTCCCTAAAAATGTTAAGGCAATACAATCATTCTTTGGACAGATTAATTTTGTTAGGAGATTTGTTTCTAACTTTGTTGAGATCATTAAACCCATATCAAAAATGTTGAAGAAAGGACAGAAAATGGAATGGACTGCAGAGGCCTTGGAAGCTTTTGTATCCATCAAACGAGCTATCAAGGAGGCTTCTATCCTTAAATATCCAGATTTTGCAAAACCTTTTCAGATATTTTCATTCGCTTCAATGCACACTATTGTTGTTGTTATGTTGCAAAAGAATGAGGATGGTCATGAACAGCCTGTGTCTTTCTTCAGTAAATCATTACAGGGGTCTCAATTAAAATATGGCATAATGGAAAAGCAGGCACTTGCACTAGTGAAAGCTGTAAAATCTTCCAGGCCATATCTTGTTGGAGCAAAGGTGGTTGCTTATGTTCCTCATGCAGCTGTCAAGGATATTCTGACATAGTTTGAAGTAACAGGAAAAAGATGCAAATGGATTAACAAAATCCAAGAGTTTGACATGGAGATACAAATTACTAAACTGGTAAGAGGTTAGGGCTTGGCTAAGTTGATGATAGAAGCGAATAATGAAGCAAATCAAATTTACAATGTAGAAGAAGAAAATACAATTGCAAGCATTGAGCATACTCCATGGTATATAGATATCATGCATTACCTTAAAAACATGAAGTGTCCAGAGGGATTGAGTGACAGCTAGAAAAGAACTCTGAAGCTGCAAGCATCCAGGTATATTTTCATAGGTGGCGATTTGTTTTGGAAGAATAGGGATGGTATATTATTGTTATGTCTGGAAAAATCACAAGCCAGGCATGTCTTAAGTGAAATGCATGAAGGAGTTTGTGGAGGACATTACTCAGCAAAGACAACTGTGCATAAAATTCTTAGGGTTGGTTATTACTGGCCAAAGGTTTTTAATGACTCTTTCACATATGTAAGAAAATGTGAAGCCTACCAGAAATTCTCTGGAAAACTAAAGTATCAGGGAGCTTTTCCCCTTTGACCCTTGTAGGCTGATGCCCCTTTTCATCAATGGGGAATTGATTTTATTGGAGAGATACAAGAAAAATCAAGTGGTGGACATAGATGGATACTGGTGGCCACTGATTATTTTACCAAATGGGTAGAGGCAATCCCAACTAAACAGGCTACAAGTAAGGTGGTGACACAATTCCTAATGGAAAATATCATTACCAGATTTGGTAGACCGCTAAGGTTGATCACTGACAATGGGATGTGTTTCAGATCAGATGAATTCAAAGGTTTATGTAGCACATATGGTATTGCCATTTCCTATGCAACCCCTTACCATCCACAGGCTAATGGACAAGCAGAATATAGCAATAAGAATCTTCTGAAGATTATAAGAAGAATGTTAAGTCATAATAAGAAAGCTTGGGACTCAAAATTAAAACCGGTTGTTTGGGCTAATAGGATTATAGTGAAAAAGGCAATTGGGAAATCTCCATTTGAATTAGTGTATGGAACATAGGCCGGGATGCCTTTGCAGAATTTGTTACCAATTTACAGTTTTGTCCTTAGGAATATTTGGATGTTCTTGAACCTATGGAGGAAAGAATGGAGCAACTAGCTAAACTTGATGAAATAAGGAGAGTTGCCCAAAATCAAAACATAAAGTTATAGACACAGATGAAATATCTATTTGACAAAAATGCAAAGGATAGGAAATTTGGAGAAAGTGATCTGGTATTGATGTGGAATGCAAGGTGCCAGGAGAAGGGAAAACATGGGAAATTCTAAGCTTTATGGCTGGGACCTTTTGTTGTTGTCGGAAAGAAAGGAGAAGATCCATACTATCTACAGAATATGGCTAGTGAAGATCAGGAATTGCCTGTACATGGGAAATTTTGGAAACATTTTTTCTCTTGAGTAACACAGAGGATTAAGGGTTGCTAGTGCATGGAAAACTCTTGATGATCCTCTTTAAAATTCTTTTCCATGCATAGTAGTTTAGGAAATAAAAGGAACAGGACTTGCCAGTACATGGACAATCCTGATTTTCCTTCTTTCAAAATAAATTTTTCCATGTACAGTAGTATAGGGTCACATTCATGTCCATTGCCATTCTTTCCATTTTTCTCTCATAATCCATCACCTTGAGTTTGGTCTGCTCACCCAGAAATTTGGATCCTTGCAATGATCTCACAATCATTCATCCCTAGACAGAGGCACTGTTAGAACTGTAAAATTTTGAATATTTCACAGTCAATTGCATTCTTGAGTTTCCAAAATGAGTCCTCATCATAAGCGTAAAATCCCCTCCTCATGTTGTCTTGCTTATATTTTGTCATATGATCCATTTGAATCCATCTAGTCTTTGATATTTCATTGTATTACTCATATCAGCAAGATAGAGTGAATATCTCCCCGATCTATGTATTTTTTACTAATGTATATTTTCTACAGACTATCGGCAGGACACTTCTTTTGTTCCGGCGACAGAGAAGATTCTTCAGCCAGACTGAATGAATTCGATATAAAGTCATAGTGAATTCAAAGGGTCTCACTGACTAGCACAAAGGGAAATCTCGGTAAGACTAATGGGCATCGATATAATATCTTGGCGAGTGACCTCCGGTCTCGCCGATATTACACATGAGGACTCTGTCGGTATGAGAATTGTATTCTCTTGGCGATCTAAAATGAGCTCAGGATGTTTCGGTATGACTTAGTGGATTCTTTGGGACCTCTCCCCAATTTTGAAATGTCTTGGCGAAAGTGAATGGGAGATTCTTCTCGGCGAGAGTTTTCTCTTGTCTCAGTGACTCAGGATGGATGAACTTTCGGTGAGACATAATATGCACAATGTGAGGTCTCTCCGATATCAGAATATTACGGCGACTATGAATGAAACAAAAAGAACACATCGGTGAGAGATATCCTTGTGTCTTAGTGAATGGAAAGCACATAAAGAAATACATATCGATATAATATTTTGTATTCTGTGAGATGTCTCACCGACATCACAGAGTCAGGGCCAAACACAAAGAGCACGGGATGACAGCGATATAATTGCCTTCAGCATACTTACGGGGTTGTCTCAGTGACTGTTTCAGTGATGATTAATTGGCCCGATTGCAAATTTTTTCTGACATTGGAATATGAAACGATGTGCCTGTTCAGATGCTAGTGTATAAATGTTCATTCCCGATTGTGAATCAGGGGATTTTTCAAATTAGAATATAGTAGATAAGGTAGAGAATATACAGTTGGATAGATTTTTCCAATAAACAGAGACTATGATGTATGATTTCAAGATGGAGATTTTAATGAGAATCAGTTGATGTAGCAGCTCATTTCTGGTGTTAATTGTCTGTTAGATTCATTAAAAGTATTACTAAGTTGTCTCCAAGTTGATTCTTTCTGGTTGTCTAAATTGGTATAACAAGTTTATTTTTAGTTTATTAGTACACATTTGTTGTATTTGTTTGATTAATTGATTGGTTCTTTCAAGGAGAGATTAAATCCTCTTAGTTGATCACAGTAATCAGGGAGATTCATCTAGATTATTAAAGTAGAGATCAGTAGTCATAATCCTGCAGGTTTATACAAGTTATAAACAGATCATATGCCGACAATTTGAGTTTTTGCCAGAATAAGTTGCCCACTTCTGTTTCATTTGACTCCGCATACCCAATAAGGCACTGGTCTCTTCAATTCCATTATTTAGATTCATTCATTTCCTTTACATCTTTTAATTGAGAATTTTAGGATTTAGATCTAGAAGATTGCTATTGCTATTTGTATCAAGTTTGAATTCATTTTTCCACTCCCATCTGCCATTGTGGGCAAAATATTTCAAGAAAGATAAGCACATCAAGTCTACCCAATTCATATAGGTATACCCATCTAGGTGTAACCTTAAAATGTTGTGAAATCTTGGCAACCTTTTGTGGTTCAAACCTGCGTTTTTGAGAGCTAATAGTTTGGTCATAAGCCTATTGTCAAATACTTCAAAATCTTTGGAAACAAATGTTATATCAAAAGAGATGATGAGATAGGGAAGTTTGATGTTAGAAGTGATGAAGGAATCTTACTAGGTTACTCCACAAAGAGCAAGGCATACAGATGCTACAACAAAAGACTGAGAAAAGTAATTGAAAGTGCAAATGTCAAGGTGGGTGAGGATTCAGTTAGATCATCTAGATGATGCAGCTATGATCCGGATGAAGACATCATGAACCAAGGGAAGAATTCACAGTCACCAAATCTACTTTAATTATTCCATATGTTCCAATGAAGCAACCACAAGTTGTTCTGGTAAATCAAGTCAGTCAAGAAGCGCAATCAAGTGCAACTACACAAGTAAGTTCAGAAAACATAGAAGTTCGAGAGAGTCCTAAAACTCCAAGGTATGTAAATTTGAATCATTCTAAAATTCAAATTGTAGGATACAAGAGCAAAGGAGTGCAAACTAGAAAGAAAATTGTTGAAGAATACTATCTAATTTCCAAAATTGAACCTAAGAATGTCACTGAATCCTATCAAGATGTACACTGGTTGGAAGCTATGAAAGAAGAGCTGTCACAAATTGAAAAGAATGACACATGGGCACTGGTTCTTAGGCCCAAAGACAAGAATGTGATTGGCACTAAGTGGGTATTCAGAAACAAGTTGAATGAAGATAGTGAACTGGTCCAAAATAAGGTGAGACTGGTATGTAAAGGGTACTCCAAAATGGAAGGTATAGATTTCAAAGAGAACTTTGCCCCTATTGCTAGAATTGAAGTAGTGAGACTATTTCTTGCTTATGTTGCATAGAAGAACTACAAAGTTTACCAAATGGATGAAAATTCCATATTTCTAAATGGGGAACTTGAAGAAGAAGTGTATATTGAACAACCAGATGGATTTTAGCTAACAGATGAGGAAGACATGGTTTGCAGGTTAAGGAAATCCTTGTATGGACTCAAACAAGCCCCTAGAGCTTGGTATGCCAGACTAGACAAATACCTACTGAATCTTGGATTCTCAAAAGGTGTTGCTGACAATAACTTATATTTCAAGATAGATCATGATAAGGAGTTAATCATAGAAGTTTTTGTTGATGATATCATCTTTAGTGGAGATGATAATTTGTGCATGAAGTTTGCTAATGAAATGAAGAATGAATTTGAGATGAGCATGATTGGTGAAATGAAGTTATTTCTGGGATTGCAAGTTTCACAATTGGATCAAGGGATTTTCATATCTTAGTCCAAGTATGTGAAAGAACTACTAAAGAATTTTGGTATGGATGATTCCAAACCGGTTGGTACACCCATGGTTACTGGATGTAAGTTGACACAAAATGATGATTCTCCTAAGGAAAATAAAACTAGATACAGATCAATGATTGGAGGATTACTCTACTTGACACAGACAAGGGCATATATTATGCATGTTGTATGTATGGTTGCAAGATTTCAAGCTGATTCGAAAGAATCACATGTAATTGTTGTCAAAAGAATTTTCAGATACTTGAAGTTAACTACTGATTTTGGACTTTGGTATTCAAATGATGATGATCTTAAACTATGTGCTTATACAAATGTTGATTGGGTTGGTGATGTGGATGATAGAAAAAGTACTAGTGGTGGTGCTTTCTTCCTTGGGAAGAACCTGGTATCCTGGTTAAGCAAGAAGCAAAGCTTTATTTCTCTATCCACTATTGAAGCATAATATATTTTTGCTGCAAATAATTGTACTTAGGCGTTATGGATGAAACAAATGTTGAAAGATATCAAGGTGATATATGAACCTATTGCAATATATTGTGACAACTCAAATGCAATAAATATATCAAGGAATCTGGTACTATACTCGAAGACCAAGCATATATCAATCAAGTTTCACTTCTTAAGGAAGAAAGTGAATGAGAAGGAAGTTAGACTAGAGTATGTGCCTACAAAAGAATAGATTGCAGATATCTTTACAAATCCATTGTCGAAAGATACTTTTGAGTATCTCATAGGAATGCTAGGGGTAGTTACCCCTCCTAACAAGAACTAAATGATGCACTTACTTGCATCAATCTATGAGTTACATTGTTGTATTTTAATCTGGATTGATTTTTCTGTGGCTGCTACTCAGGGGGAGTAGTCAGATGTGTAGAGATATGGCTCAGAGCATGTGTGTGGAAAGGTCATAGTTACCTTTTCCATTGATGTCAAAGGGGGAGAAGTGTAATGTGAAAAATGTAAATATCTAAGGGGGAGAAGTGCAGAATGAAAAATCTTTCCAAGAAGAAGAGCAATTGTGCAGTGTGTTGGGTTGATGGTACTTTTCACATCATGTGTTTCCATCAATGCCAAAGGGGGAGATTGTTGGGAAATTGTTGGATGGTGTGATGTGATGCTGATATGTGGTTGTCATTAATGTCAACACTATTATCATTTGATATTCTAAGTGCTATATATGTTGAGGATATTGATAAAATTATAAGTGAATGTGTTCCAAGTTCCTAGTGGAACTGTGCAGGTCATGAAGGCATTACGTTATGTACATAAAAGGTTAGTTGTTTTGGATCAAAGGGTTTAATTTTGATTATGTCTAGATCATCTACCAAAAGTTTCAGAGGTCTGCATGAACTCGTGTGCAAGTTGTGGTCTGACAATGTTTTGTTGGTCTCTTTCAGAGTTTATAAGTGAAGATTGTATGTTCTTGGTTATCTGGGTTTTCACAAATGTCTCTCTGCTATTTCTTGGTGTTTTTAGATGTCTCTAGTTCATCCTCTATCCTTTTTGTGCATCCACATGATCTGGTGAAGCTCGTAATTGAAAATATTTTCTTGTGCATGTTCATTTTTTCTTGTTCTTGGCCGACATGTGTATGCTAGCGTGTTGTGGATGTTCGAGGCGTGATTAATTGGAGTATTCTTGTTTTGGAGAAGTGAATTTGGGTCCCCACTATATTGTGGCCAACCTTGGTGGGTGCTCATTGAAAATTTAATTGTGAATTTAAGTCGAAATTGAAAATATATTCTTTTCCTCTGGCCAACTTTGTTATGGTGAAATCTTTGTGGCAGATATATAAGAAGCAATTGTGTGGAAATTTTGAGTAGAATGTGAAGTGTGGTTAGTGTGTTGAGTATGCATTATGTTCTCTTGTGTGCATAAGTGTGAATATAATTGAAGAGAAAGTGTGTAGAAGGTTGAGTGAAGTATGCAGAAGTATTGTGCCTAATTGGAACTGTAATCAAGCTTGGACAGAAGCCATTCTCTTAGTTCAAAATTCTAGATGGTTTTAATCCAAATCTTTCTGTAAGATAGTGAGTCTTCTATTTGTAATTGAGTAGTGAGCTCTAGGCAATGAGCCTGAATGCATGTGCATTCCCTTATTATTTTTCTTTATACTTTTAACAGAGTATAATCTTGTGGACTGACATCCACCATGGTTTTTCCCCTAATAGGGTTTCCACACAAAAATCTTGGTGTTCTTTATCTCTCTGATGTGTTAATTTCTTATGATTAATTATTTATTCATCAGATCTGAGAGTAAAGTTAATTTAAGTTTGTAAAGTTTAAATTTTTGTGACAATTGATTCACCCCCTCTCTCAGTTGTTTTTCCTTTCTTTTTCCAACAAAAGCTTCTTTATCTAATGCAGATGATAATGTTCTTATACCTCATCCTGAAGATCGTAGTATTCTCCTCAAAGTGGATACTTCTAATGTTCTCATGGATCCTAAATCTTCTAAGAAAGTAATTAAGATTGGAAAATGTCTCTCTTCAGAAGAATCTTAGCAACATGTTGATTTATTACATTCTCATCTCGACATATTTGTTTGGTCATATGAAGGAATTATTGGTATTGATGAATTTTTGGTAGTTCATATCATCATTCTATATCCCAATTCCAATCCTGTCAAACATAAGATCTATAAAATGAATCCCAAGGTTTCTTTATTATTCAAGACTGAGATAGAAAAGTTTTTAAAAGCTAGTTTTATTCATCATATTGACTATTCACCATGGATATCAAATATCATTGTCGTTAGTAAACCTAATGGTCATGTTTGTATTTGTATTGAATTTCATGATCTTAAAAGGCTTCTCTTAAGGATAAATTTGTGTTGCCCAATATTGATATGATTTTGGACTCGATTGCGGGTCATTCCTTATTATCCTTCATGGATGGATTCTTGTCTATAATCAGATTTGTATTAACCTAAAAGAACACTATAAGACAGTATTTACTACTCCCACTAGTAGAATTTAGAAAATAAATGACTAGGTGACTAAAACTTTTAGTCACAACAACTAAAAATGACTAAATTATACTATTTTTTTGTAACTCAACTATAAATGAGTAAATAAATGACTAATTTGGTCATTGACTAAAAATTATTTAGTCACACAAATAAAAATGACTAAATAGTTAGTCATTTATTCAGTCACAATCCATTTGAATAAATCATTTAAGGAATCAAGAATATAGCCCACCAAAATAATCTAAAACTTTAATAAACATACTCTAAAACTTTTTTCAAAATCTTATTTTCAGGCATAGCCTGCCAGAATGGAGTTTTCATTTTAACAAACATACTATAAAACCTTCATCGAAACCTTATTTTTAGGCGTAGCCCACCAAAATGAAGAAGTGTTTCAGTAAAGAATGATAGAGAATGGTAAGGAGATGTGTGTGACAGGAGGCATAGGATTCATTGTTGCTTATCCCATTCCTACTCTACTCAACAAGGGTTACATTTTTCACACTACTATTGGTAATCCTAGTATTTAATTGACATATATTTGCATAATCTCAAATTCCTTCAGATTCTTTTGAAGTATCAATGTATCCTATATAGGGTTTAGAATGATTTCTTTTAATTTAAAAAATAAATCATATGCTTTTGAAGTATCAATGTATCCTATATAGGGTTTAGAATGATTTATTTTAATTTAAAAAAATAAATAAATGAAGTATTTTCCTATGATTAGATAATGTGAAGATCTCCTAAATCTTCCCCAATACACTATCATCTTTGGCACTATATTCATTACTCTAGTTGCTAGGGTTTTCATGTGACATCTTTAATATCTTCATGATAGTGGCTTTTAAATAGATCTTAGTCTTTTATTTGATCCTTATCATGGTAACCCTTGAGTTCCATAATCCACCTTCAATCTCTTCTAAGAATGTTGTCTTAAGATAGACTACATAGAATGAATATAAATCAATTCCTTCATACTTGCCATTCTTCCAAACCACCACTCATTGCCTTGCTTAAAATGTTGCCTCCATAAGCACAATAACATGTTTTAAAATCATGGTTGCTAGTGATTGAACATTAAGGTCACTACTTTCATCAAGATACAATGATATTTTTGTCTTCAAACTCAAGGCATTATGCAAGATAACATTGTGAATTGTTTGTTGTGTACGATTTGATTTTCTTGCACATTTACTACTTTGCTAACTGCCTTTAAGACTAGTTATTGCACCCTCAGCTACAATCTCAAGAAAGCTCACTCATTGTCACTTGAAGATTCCTTTCATGAGCATCCTTCTATAAAATCAAACTATTCCTTATAGACTACTTACTTACTTACTACAAGGGATTCATTGTTTCATGGTATTGTGGGTCTTAAGATACTTCAACCTTATTTTCACTACTTCACATTCCACAAGGTATTATTCACTATTCTCCCATCTTTGATTGTCTCAAAACACTCCTCAAACATGCAATCCACTACCTCCATTATACAATGACTAAGAAGAAACATTGAACCTGTGATTACCACTATTACTTCATTTGGATAGTCATTCCTTGGTTGCATTTTACTTGTCTGACACTGCCAATATCATTTGAAAAACCCTTAAGGTCAGCAAGGGGGTAAGGAAACTCACTGTTAAAATTTCCACTTTACTATGCAAGGTTTGAGCTTTATTATCTTGTCACTACTCAACCTCTTTTTGACTATCACACCTCAAGTGACTATCATTCTTCTAACCATAGATTGCATTTACAATTTTCACTAAGCTACATAGTGTGCTTGTTATTGGCTACAAACTTTAGATTGCAAAATTTTGTTATTGGCTATAATGTCTCAATCTTTCTTATATTGCAACCTCACTAATACACTAGAGTTATGGTTTATATTTTTACAAAGGCATAGGGTTTGTACCCTAGTCATTCTCTTACCAATGCTTATGTTGGTATTAAAAAACAACCTTAAATCTTGGGTCAAAAAACTAGTTGTCTTGACAGGGTTGTGGTATGATCTTGGATTGTATCCTAGAGTGTGTGGAAAGCTTGTGTTTGATCATTAAGGTATGTAAACCTGATCAGGGAAATGTATCCTATATAGCAAGGGTATTTCTTTAATACTTTCCATAATGGTTATTAGCATATCACATTATTATAGTTTGTGGTAACCCAAGATTGCATTCAAGTATGTAACAAACTTGGTTTGTAGTTTAAGCTGTACACTTTTAAGTAACATTCATAAGGTTTAGAAAATCTTGATCACTCTCTATAATAGCCCATTAAACATGGGTTGTGCTTGAATGCACTACATAATTGATATAACACAACCACTCTACATATCAACCAAAGTTATAGGCTCTATATTGCAGCAAGAGGTAATCGATCTTGGATCATGCTATCATTACATCATAACCTATTAAACTTGAGTCAACTTGAATGCACCCAATGATGATTGATGCCTAATTGTGATGGTAGTGATTTGTACATGAATTATGCTCATATGAGTGCCTCCATTTCTATCATAACATAGCCACAATAAACTTGGGTCACACATGAATGCATCCTATATTTGTTATATCACAATTGTGCCACATGACCAATAGAGCTATGGATCACATAATTGCAGTCACAAGAATTTGTTCCTTAGTTTCTCTCTTATGTTGATTCAATTACCATTACATCATAACCCTCTAGACTTATATTTCTAAAATCCTTCCATTTCTTATTCTCTCTTTGGATGGATGGCTTCATGGATTTTTTGTGATTTATACAACTTTTTTTATAGTAAATGACATTGAATTCTTTCTGAAGCTGAAATGATTTATTAATTATGGTTTTATGATGATTTTGAGTTTTATTTAGAAGGGGTTAATATGTGGCATTTTTATGCGTAGGAAGAATAGATTATGATGCAACGTTTGGTTATGGATGGTTTAAGAAAAATTGGATTGCTATCGGTGACATAACCAAGTTGGAGAGTACCTTGAGCTGGCGTGATTCATTTCTGAGTGTTTTCCTTGGAAGCAAAACCTGAGTGTAGGAATTTATGAATATCCAAAAGAGGAAGTTCCTTTATTATAAAGATAAAATCATAAATTTTTTGGTCTAATTTGACATCTAACCTGAGATCTTTAATATCTGATGGAGAAAGTTCATACATTCTAAAGATAAAAGCATAAATTTGCTGGCCCAATTTCAAATCCAATTTGAGGTTGTGAAGCTCCGATAGAGGAAGTTCCTACATTCTAAAGATAAAATCATAAATTTTATTGGTCCAATTTGAGGTTGTGAAGCTTTGAAAAAGAAATTTCCTACATTCTAAAGATAAAATCATATATCTACTTGGTCCAATTTGAGGTCCAATTGTAAGGATTTGTCTTTTTAATTATAATTTTTGACATTTGGCTTGATACAAATTGTTACTTTAGAATTATGGTATTGCTTTTCTTTTAATGTTTCCAACCCTCATTTTAGGGAAGAGCACTAAACATGGTTCCTTCATATGGAGACTACACTTTTCCACTATAGGTTCCATCTAGAAACACTAGAAGCTCAAGTACTGTCATACTCAGGTACAAAAGAGTTTGAGGTGAATTGCACTTAGTATTTTATTTTGATATGGATATGTTCTAGCTTGTAGTTAATTTTTGTAGCATAACAGATAGGCTAAATAGTTGTTCATATACCATTGTTTCAAATTCTAAATTGCTATACCTTATTCTAGGACCAAATCATAAGGGGAGTCTATACATAAGACACCATTGTTTTGAATTCAAAATTGTTGTCTCTTTCACAATTGTTTGCTCCATTTATTTTTTCTAAGATAGCCTATTGTATAAAAGATGGTCTCAAAATCATAGGAAAATCCTTTATTCTGGGATGACTATTCAGAATCTTTCCCATCATAACAATGAACAAAATCATCAATCATTAACCTAAACTTTGCAAGAGTTTCATCAAATTCTACTTTTCCACTCTCTTTTCCATTCTAAATTTTCCATGAAGAAATTCCTCAGCCAGTAGATCCTACTATTAGCCATAACTTTACCAGGTGTCAAGGATAGCTTCGAGTTTTTACCCAAGCAGCAATTGATAAAATTTGGCCTTACCAAGGCCAAATTTTGTCAATTGTTGCTTGGGTAAAAACTCGAAGCTATCCTTGACACCTAGTAAAGTTATGGCTAACAGCAAGATCTATAGGCTAAGGAATTTCTTCATTGATGAAATTGGGAATAAAATTCAAAATGGAAAAGAGAGTGGAAAAGTAGAATTTGATGAAACTCTTGCAAAGTTCAAGTTAATGACTGATGCTTTTGTTCATTGTTATGATGGGAAAGATTTTGAATAGTCATCCCAAAATAAAAGATTTTACTATGATTTTGAGAGCATCTTCTACACAACAAGTTGTCTTAGATCAAATAAATGAAGCAAACAATTGTGAAAGAGCCAACAATTTTGAATTTGAAACAATGGTGTCCTATGTATAGACTCCCCCTATGATTTGCTCCTAGAATAAGGTATAGAAATTTAGAATTTGAAACAATGGTATATGAAAAACTATTTAGCCTATCTGTTATGCTACAACAATTAACTATAGGTTAGAACATATCCATATCAGCATAAAATAGCAGGTGCAATTCACCTCAAACTCTATTATTGTAATTGCTTTGTAAGGAAGTTTGCACTCCATGAAAATTCTTTGTGCACATCAATATGTTGGTTATTATCTCGATCTCCTTTGTGATCAAAATAATAGTGAAGTTCGTTGCATAAGTCATGACCATTTTACAGTGCTATGATCCAATGCTCTTTTACTTCTTACTCATTGTATTCTCAATCACCATGTGCAAATTACTTAGAGGACAAATCTTTGTCACCATTTGACAGTAAATTTCATTGTTTTTGGACTATTTTTTATGATTCAATCACTATTTGACAATTTTCTTCCTTTCATAATCCTATAAGAAAGAGGACAATTCACGGTTTACAACTCTCTAACAACTGTAAATAGATACAATAAAGATATTTAAAATTTTAGAAGTGGATTTTTTTAATTGTTAAAGCCTATTTATCAATTTTATAACTTAAAATTATTTAAGCTATTTGAATAGTTAAACTTCATATTATAAATCTTTAAAGTACAATAGAATCAGGTACTTTAAATGATTATAGAGAAGTTGAATGAAAATTAGTAAATTACTACTGATTTAGCTTCTCCTTTTACGTGTTTATAGGGTTATTTCTTCCAGCATTTCTTAGGCCTATTTTGGATTCTATGGAAACAACAAAGGTAGTCCACATCCAAGTCTAAATTAGGTGATGACCCATCCTTCTATGATGAAGTTTGTAGGATACACCCAAGAATAGATCTAAAAATATCATATTTTTAAACATTCAAATCATTGAGATTGTTGCAGATTTTATTTTATTTTTGTACAATTGGATGGATCTAAAAAATTGTTGTTTGAAAATGATTTAAATGAAAATGTTATTTGTTCAGAATAATCTAAGGGTGTTATTTTTCACTTGCACAAAAAAAAACTGTCTACCTTAAGATAACCGTTAAAATTATCATTTTGTTAATCATAATATTTCATTGTATATTTGTATTTTGTTAGATTGTATTGGATAGTTAATGGTTAAGTTTTTTTTTAAAAAAAAAAATCAGCATAATATACTTTCCATGTACTTTTCATCACTTGTAAATCTAAATTTTTGCTACTTTTTGTGATCATCAAAAATAGAGATGATTTTAGTCTCTGTGAAATATTTTCATGCATGTTTGAGATCTCTTCAAGGTGATGAAAAATGCCCTAGGGTTTGGTAGGGTTTTGAGTATCCTTATTGTTTTGATGGTAATGTTGTCACTAAGTTCTCTCCTTGTGCAAATATAGTCACCTGAGAAACTGCCACGATGCTCTTGATTGTAAATTACTTTGTTCTCCTTACCTTCTCACTATAGGTCTGATTCTTCAACTCTACCAACTGCCCTTCCTTCTCAGTGTCTTTTCATGCTCTTTCATCTATTATCTTATGAATTTATTCTTATGACTCTGAAAGCTATCACTAGGTCTATTATGACTATTAGGTCTTTGAGGGTATATGATTTTCTACTACAAACTCTTAGATTGTCATACTTTTGATGACAATTCTCCAAGGATGTTTGCTCACTGACTTAAATCTCTATATATTCTCCATTATGTATTGAAGATCCATGGTTTCTAGTTAACTATTTATTGGTGTAACCATTGCCATGTTACTTGGGACTGTCATCCCTATAAGTTAGTTTCCTTATAGATCTAAATGTAATTTAAAAGGTTCCCATAAATATTGATAGGTTTCATAAGACTGTTGTGTCAAGGTAGTAGATGGTTGTGACAAGTTTCATAATATCTCCATATCGCAAGAGCCAAGAAGACATGGTGCAATGTCAAAACAATGCAGTATTGCGGTTAAACTATAAAATGAAATATCACATTTCTTTGAGGCATTTTTTTAAAACAGTTCACTTGCCTTGTGTATGTTGCTTCCACATTTTAATGTATGTCTAGCAGGGCACTTGTAACTACAACATATGACAAAAAAATCCCTATTGTTATGCTTTGATGGATCTCCCTTCACTATTACTGGATATCTGATGTAGTGCACATTATTATAGTGTAAGCCTATTTTTCATATTATTTCATTTAGCATCACCAATATTCTCCACAAGAACATTGTCCCTATTTAAAATGATGGAAATGGTTCACATCTTTTAGAACAATTTCTCTTGTAACAATCTTGGAGATGAATTTAGATGCAGTTTGAAAATCAAAACACACTCAAAGGTTCTTAACAACTCTAATAGTTGTACCAAGGGCCATGTTTAACAAACCAAATGCAATTGTTAACTTTTCACCATGGTGGCAGATAAATGATTTTTTTTTCTTCTATTCCACAACATTGAGTAAAGTCTTGAATCTAGAAATACCCTATTGCCTTCATTTGCCAAGCCAATTTCTCCAATTTTGCATAGATTTCCCATGTTTGTGGATGTGATATGTCTCCTACACAAAAAATCATGTACCATTTTATGCCCTTCAATCCAACTACATACATGGATCTTTTTAATTCCTCTATCTTTCATCAATCTCCTTACTATTTGAACCTCACCACACCTACCTGCTTCTACATAGATGTTTTAGAGAAGAACATAAGTTGCAGCATTTTTTGGATCCAACTAAAAAGTAGTGTTGTTGGAATACTCAACCTATATTCATATATGATCCATAGGAACCAAAGGTTTAACTGGCATCTCAGTAATAATATTTAGGGTGGCCTCAAGATAGCCAGCATAGGCACAAAGGTCAACCATGCACACCTAACATGATCAACTATATATGTAATGAAATAAGGATTAGTGAAGTGTGAAGTATGTGCAGCCATCATCCACTAAACCTACATGACTGCATGCATCTAGAACACAAGCAAAGCTTACAATGTCGGTGTTCTAGAGTGCTTCATTAATTCAAATATTTTGAGAGCTTCCTTGCAAAATCCATTTTGTGCACCATCTGCAATCATATCATTTCATTCCATGAGATGACATCTCTTTGAGGCATTCTATTAAAAAATTCATTTTGTACTACATTTTGGTGTCAAATCTTCAATAATTATAGTTAGTTTCATTACATTCAAATTCTAAATTCTGGGAAATTATATATAGTAAATAGATCGATGGTTGTTTGGATAGTGAAATTATCTCTATTAGAAATTAATTGAAATATCTAGAAGGATTATTTTAATTAAAGAGGATTTTGTGGTTATTTTTTAATCAATTGTGTAATGGTTATTTCAGTGGGGTAAATTATAGGTTGGTGGTGAATCAATTGTGTAACAGGTATTTCAGTGGGGTAAATTATAGGTTGGTGGTACTATAGATAGTTAGTTTTTTGGAAAATCTGCCATGGGTCCTTATTTTGGAACAATTTTGTAATCTTTTGTACCTATTCAAGCTATAACCAGAGGTTTTCTTCCTAGTTCTTTCCTGCCGATATGCTCTCTGAACTAGGTTTATGTATAAACTATTTATATATATAATAATATATTATAGTGGCTTGCCACTTTTGTTATAAAAATAATAATAATAATTTTACAGTGTAGCTAGCTTGCTATTTTCATTCAAGATACAAGTCATCAAAGTCAAGAACATACCAAAAATATGGTACTCTACTGCAAACCCTCAATCTCACTTAGTTTACTCTGCTTACATGGGGATCTATTAAGGAAGTTGCTAAAAAAATATAATATATCATTTTTTGTTTATGAAGGAGAATCATGTGAGATCCAATATGGCAGTGGATCAATATCTGGTTTCTTAAGTAAAGATGATGTTATAGTTGGGAAACTTGTGAAACATCAGGTTAGTAATTTTTGGATGTTAAGGCTTCCCAATTAGATATCAAAGATCTTTTCTCATCAACTAATTTGGAATTTATGTATAAATGGATTCTTCCATGGTGTAGGTCTTTACTCAAACAACACATGAACCAAGGTTGACATTTTTGTTGTCTAATTAATTATGATGGCATTCTTGGGCTTGGTTTCCAGGAAATTTCTATTGATAATGTTGTTCTAGTCTGGTTAGTGTTGATAGCCTTCATTCTATAATATGTGCATATCACCTTTCTTAAACTTTGAACAAGTTTTTGAAATCAAGGGTTCAATATGCATATTTCAGGCCTATGTTGAACACTTAGTTTAAGGCATTTGTTGACAAGGCTACAATTTTTTAATTAATTTATCATTCTGTTGTGTTTGGAATTTTGTAAAATTGCAATATGCAATGCACTTTTATTCTTTCTAAATTGAGACTAATAGTAATTTTGTTGGTTGTATTGAGGCATAGCTTCATTCATGGTGAAAAAGGCAGCAACATGTTGCTCATATCAGATGGCACATTGCATATAAAGGAGAAAAGATTCTAGTTGGGTTATTGTTGATTGCATTGAAGGAGAGAGCTTCATAAATGGGACACAATCAACACTCTACTTCTTGGATTCTATACATTATAGCTTGCCCCAGGAAGATTTCCCACATTGTAGAAGTTTTAAGAGATGAAAGGGGCATGTGCTCGCATTGAAGGGCTTCAACCATGTGTTTCCATCATTGCAGAAGTTTTTGGAGAAGTTTCTTTCTTGCAGTCATTTCTATGCAATATTGTAACTCATATTTTCAGTCTTCTGACTAAAAATAATAATTGTAATACTCTATTTCTAAGTTGTAATTAGAACACCTTTATTTTATTAATAAAGTTCACTGATTTTTCCTTCTCAATGGATATCTTATTGTGTGCAATTGATGATTGATGTGAATTTATGTGTTTTATGCTTAAATACTCAAATATCAATCAATTAAAATGACTAATTATACTACTAATTAACACCAATTAATAATTAAATTGACTACATATACTACCAATTAACATAAATTAGTGAACAATGAATAAAAATGATTAAATAAGTGACCAAATTACAGTAATCAATGACTAAATCAACAACTAAATAAGTGACCAATTAAACATATCAGTGAATAAAAAATGACTAAATAAGTGACCAGGTTATAGTAATCAATGACTAAATATATCAGTGGAAAAAAATGACTAAATAAGTGACCAGATTATAGCAATGAATGACTAAAGCAACGACTAAATATGCTACCAAATCAACCAATCAAAAAAACCAATAAATAACTAAAAATGGTTTAGTCATCAATCCAGTCGTGTTATATATGACTGGCAATAAACTACTAATGGTCACGTGACATAGTTCAGTCATTTATAAGCAATTTTTAGTAGTTTTTTCAGTCATATATTGTTGTTTTTGTACTAGTGTCCTTTGGGTACCTTTTGCTATGTATTCATGTCATTTGGATTAAAGAATGTTGGAGAAACTTACCAACGAGCTATGACTCTTATCTTCCACTATTTTATTCATGAGATCTTAGAATATTACGTCATGACATCTTGGCTAAGTCTATTACTCATCAAGATCAAGTTAAGAATCTTTATCTTATCTCTGAAAGGTTTCAACTTTATAAGATGAGACTAAATCCTCTTTTAAAGTGCATCTTAGGCATGGATTCTAGCAAGCTTTTATGATTTATTGTCTCCCATCATGGAATCAAAGTCAATACAAATAAGATTGACACAATTTTTAACATGCCTCCACCTAAGAACATCTCTCAATTGTGTAGTTTGCAAGGGTAGATTTAGGAAATTCATATATTTGGATCTTAATTGGTTGATCGTACTCTTCCATTCAAGCACTTATTGAAGAAAGATGTATGTTTTTTATGGGATGATGAATGACACAAGGATTTTGAATATATCAAGATTTATTTGGCTAATCCTCCCATCTTGATATCAGCTATGTAGGATAGACCCTTTTTGCTTTATATTTGTGCATCACCTCATGCTTTAGTAGCTTTGTTATCTCAGCATGATGATGATGATGGTAAAGAAAGAGTGGTCCATTACATTAGTCGTATTTTGGTTGATTATGAAACTCGATACTCTACTATGGAGAAACAATGTCTCGCTCTCATCTTTGTAACGTAGAAGTTATGACATTATCTGTTCCATGCAAAGACTCGTGTGATTGTAAAAAGTGATCTTCTTAAACATATATTTACTAGAACTTATCTTTGTGGAAGGTTAGTGAAATGGGTGATTTTTCTCTCTAATTTTGATATCAAGTTTGTGACTCAGAAAGTAATTAAAGTACAAGTTGTTACTAATCAATTGGAAGAAGCTCCCTCACCTTGTTCCTTCCCTAACTTGGAATTTTCCTAGATGAAAATTTGTTCATGTTGGGTCATGAACCTATATGGGAAATATATTTTGATGGATCAAGATGTCAAACTGGCTCCAAGGCAGGTGTAGTTTTAATCTCTCCCAAAGGGAAGTCGATTCCTCTGTATTTTTTATTAGAATTCCATTGTACTAATAGCATTGTTGAGTACAAAGCCCTTATTGTTGGCTTACATGCTATGATAGCATTAAATATTTAACATATTTGCATTCATGGTGATTTTGAGCTTATTGTAAATCAAATTGTAGGAGGGTATCAATCTAAATAGATCAAGTTATACAAGTATCAAGATTTGGCTTTATCCTTGCTTTATCGATTCTCTACTTTTACCATAGATAGTGTTCCTAGGAGATAGAATCGTCACATGAATGCAATGGCAAGCACAACTTCCCTCACACTCTCGGATGATGGTTTTTATGGATACCACTTTTTGGTTCATATTCTCCACTCTCCCACTGTCTCGGATCAACCTAAACCTAATAGTCTAACATGTGCCCATGTAAACTCGAGGGAATGGTATTCTCACATCTATTATTATCTAAAGACTGGAAATTTTTTTGATGATGCGACTAAAAATACTTGTGTCCAAATACGAAAGCTTTTATCATTATACATTGTTTTGTCTAATGTTCTTTATCAGAAATATTATAATGGTCTTCTTCTTCAATGTCTCACTAAGGCTGAAATACCCCTTGCCTTTCAAGAATCTCACTCAGGCTCTAAGGGTGGACATTTTGGTGGTAAATCCTTAGTACATAAACTGATTCATATGGAATACTATTGGAAAACAATGGAGCAAGGCTCATTTTCCTTTGTCAAGAAATGTCCTCAATGCCAACAACATAGTAATCTTATCTAACCTCCCAGACAAGAGCTTAATAATCAAACCTCTCCTTTGTCATTTTCTAAATGGGGGTTGGATATTATGGATAAAATATCACCTCCTTCTTCTAAAGGACACACCTTCATCATCATAGCTACTAATTACTTTATGAAATTGGTTGAAGTTATTCCACTTTGATCCACTAATGTTGAAGCAATTTGTAGCTTTCTTCTAAATAATAGTATTTCTTGCTTTGGATTACCTTCTACCCTTGTTTCTAACAATGGTACTTCATTTAAGAACAAAGAGGTAAAGCAATTACTAGATAAACGTCACATTCAACATCAATTTTCTACACCTTACTATCATCAATATAATGGCCAAGTAGAAGAATCTAATAAAACTCTTGAGCTAATTCTTTAAAAAATAGTGAATAAACATGGTAAATACTAGCATACTCAATTGACTTATGTCTTATGGGCCTATCACATGAGTTTGCATACAACTAATGGCATGACCCTGTATAACCTTGTGTATGGCACTGAGGCTATTATTCTTTTAGAGTTGGAAATTTTGTCTTTGTGAGTTTCCCTTAAAGGGTTAATTAATGATGGCACTTACCATGTTGAACATCTAAATCATCTTGAGTTGCTCAACAAGTGTCAATTATAAGCCCTCAACCATATTCAGGCTTATCAAAAATTTATTTCTAGACATTACAATCAAGTTGTTCTTTCTTGTACCTTTAAAGTGGGTGATCTCGTTCTATAAGAGAACCAAATAAATTTAAATATGTCGATCAAAATGGAAAATTTAGCCCTAATTGGTTATTTCCTTACATAACCACCTCTATGTATGGTTTTGGCATGTATGTATTTTTTTTATGGATGCTACTCCTCTCAAAGAACTAGTCAATGCAATGCATCTCTGTAGGTACTATACATAAAGTCTATGTGTCATGTGCACCATGCTCATCCCTTGTTTGGGATTGTATTCCATTATGCTATGACATTCGTTCATTAACACATTATCTTTTTTAGTTTATGTTATGATGTAAACATGTGTATGTAGTTAATCTCTTTAATTAGGAATTATACACATGTGTTTTCTTTTTATGCTACATATAAGTGCATTGTGTTTGAATAATCCTTTTATCCTACATCATACATTCTATCTATATCATCAAACATCAATTAGATCATCATTGCATTCAATTAAGCATACATCCAATGTGTGTTAAATTAGATCATGATAGAATACATCCATGAAAATACATTTATAGCATAAAAATACATGAAAAGGAAACTTACACATAAGAAAACATGATGCCAATCCAAAATCTCATATGTGTGTGTGTGTGTGTGTGTGTTTGTGTGTGTGTGTATGTATGAAAATAATGTCATGAACATGTATCACACCACTATAAAAAATGTGGTATCTGTATATCTCTATATAAATATATACATCAAAAATGTTATACAATGATAGTATCATACAATAAAAAAAAATTCTCTAGTCATCAAGGGAGTGGCTCCCAAATCCCTCTAGTGTTGGTAGTGGAAAAGGAGATTGCTAGATAGATGTGTATGAATGATATCATTTTGATTGAGACATGGATATTCTCTATGACCAAAGTCCCTATAGCTCCCTATGTAGTTCTCCCACCTACTCTCTCAGGGCACGACACGCTCTGTAAGTGTTTCCTCCCACTTTTGTGCTATTTCCAGCTCATCTCTCAATTGTTGAACCTAAGGATGTTGGAGATCAATGTGTGTTTTCCTTGTAGCCTCAAAATTCCTTTTAAGGTCATTGACTTGGCTCTACAGAATATCACATGCATACTTGGAACTCTCATCTCATGTCATGGCCTGGTCTCTCTCAATGAGTGTAGAGAGGAGCTTTGCACCCCTCTGATCCCATATCCCAATCATTGTAGGTCATCCTCAGATGCACTATATGCTCAAATAGTTGGTGTGGTGCCCTATTTTGGGTGGCATGTACATATCAAGGACCTGCCCCCAGATTTGGATCATTGGGATTGCTTTTGATATGCACCAATAGAAGAATTTGAGCTACTCCTATGTGAACACTACAACCACAGATAAAGTGGAGGATATCAGTACTATAACATCAAAACACACACACATATATATGAGCATATAATGAAATAACTAAAATGAAGCAACATATATCAAATCAAATCCATACCTAGGTCCCCATCCTACCAATGTGGATCTAGGGGTGGAGCACCACTGTTAGAAGAAATGCTTGACCCTATGGCAACCACAGAAGGTGGTACAATCATGGTAGGACCTACTGTCAACCACCAGTTGGTAAATCCAACTAACATGTCAATGTCATCAATTGCTAGGGCCTCTGGAAGATCCTCATCCTTTCCATCATTGTTGTTGAGTGGTATTACTTGCACCTAGACAAACTATCACATGAATTGATGCTAATAATATGGTACAATAATGTGATTTGACCATCTGACTAGGAGTCTCTCTTTATTCATCCTCCATAGCTACCTCATGTCTGATGGCTAGGTCCCCAAATGTCTATAAGGCCACCAGCGGACATCGTCACTCCTTAAACTATCAAAAAATTTTTGCCAAAAAATTAAATCTCTGAGGCACCAATCACACAACAATGGGTATGTGTACGCTCAATGGTCACCCTACCCTGATCCTCGGGGATACCCAACTAGTTATGTACAGGTGATGTGTTCAAATTCCCACACTTGTAGGAGCTTGCAGGTGGTGATGTTGTGGTACTCATAATATACATACTCCCTGAGGTTATGGTAGAGATGCACTAGCATACTATGACCCCAGGTGTGGACCGTCCTCCTCTCCTCCAATGCTTGAATACAATGGATGAGGCCCCCATGAAGGAGATATCCTCACCCATCAATGGCAGTGCATACTACCACCATCACTATCATGACATGATGTAATAGCAGCACTGCCATGTGACCCTACTCTAGCCACCTCATGTAGATGTTGTTGGTGATGTCCTCAGGAATGATGCAATCGATATAGTATTGCTACATCACATGAGCATCCTATACTAAGCACCCCTCCTTATAAGCCACCTACTCTCCCATGAGGGGAATTCAGAGGATGTAGTAGACATCCTCAATATTGACAGTCATCCCCCCTATCAAGAGATGAAATGATGAGGTGTTTGCATCCCACCTCTCTATCAATACCATTAGCATCGATGCATAGAAGTGGATCTCAGGTATGGTGTATACCCACCACAACCCAACCCTCAACAACAAACCATAATCATCAATAGTGATCTCATGGTTGTGACTCCTCAGTAGTGATAGAATCATACCTTCACCATGCTCATGAATCTATGGAAAATCTTACAAAACCATAAAAAACACTATGGCAGGTAAATCCATATCTACTCTACATCATCTAAAATTATTTTTTTGTCTTTAAGACAATAGCACATCGCATAGATGTTTGTGCAGCACACTAGTGTCTGAGGTCTAATCAACCGAAGATAGTGCAACCAAAAGACTCCAACGCACCGACAAGATGCTAGTGTGTCCATTGGATTTCGTTGTGTTGGCTAGATTCCTACGTTTCTCACAATTTTTCTAAGGTTAAAAAAGACACAAAAATGACAAGTTAAGGGAAAAAATTCCTCATAACTCATCTATTGGCTCGCCCCTCTCCATGGTGGACCATATTTGCTTAATCTTGGGTAGCCTAAAGTCTCATTTGCAAGGCATTTTGCTAAAACTCTCTTGAAAATTCAACAAAATCCTCACAATGAATAGTGAAAATGACCTTCCATGGGCCCACACTAGGTGTATATAATCCAATTTTTGCCCATTTTTTGCAATAAAATTTCCCTTTCTCACCTTCCTATTTTCACCCTCATAGCTAGGGGAAAACATAAGAGGAGGCATATACTCACTTCATCGAATTTTCCTTTTGATCCACCAAAAAAATTATTAATCATTCTTCTCATTGTGGTAGTTTCTTTCATTTTTTAAACCTGCTTTTTAGTTTTTCATAACTGAATTTCACGTCAAACATTGTAGTTTCTCACTGAGCTCAAATTACAAGGGCATTGTTAGTATCCGCTTTCTCAACCTCTACAGCCTCTACAATATATTTTTTTACAAAATTGTCAAAATCTCAATATTAACATTTGTCTTCTTAACTACTTAGTGAAGCCAAATTTTCCCAAAAATTAGCTCACTAAAGTGGGGGAAAAATCTAGTGTCATAAAATTGCACCCTATGGAAATTTCACATACATATTTCATCCCACTGTATTTATGACAAAAACCTATAAGTTAGACTTTCACGGTCTTGACTTCATAAGCGACAACAATGAAGCACTAGCAGCTTGAATGTCTAACTTATGTAAAGCTTTGTGTAGGACACTTGTATGACATGGAGACATATTTGTGATGCACTCACGTCCCCTAACTTTTTTGAGATTCGGATGTGAAAATTGTGCATTCCTTTCCCATGACACATGTCGTAGATACGAGGATATGTGTGTAACAACTCCTCCCTATTGAACATAGGTTGTTATTGATGTCAAAGGTTGTCAATATTGTTGAACATAGGTTGTCATTGATGTAGAAGGTTGATGTCAAAAATGAAAAATATTATAGGGGTACTAGAATTATCATTATATTCCCCTTGACTTATCATTTTGAGTTGCATAGAGTTGTAAAAATATATGCTATATTTTTGGTTGCAAGATGTGTGTTTGAAGGTGTCGATCATGAATAAGTTGTCTCATCAATCATATCATTAAATCAAGTTTTATTGAGACGTGATTTCCCTCTAAAATTTTGTGTGTTTATTGTATACTTACAATATCATGCATGAATATATTCACTATGATAGTGGTGGTCTAGAGGACTATACCAAAATGTTTCAGCCTTGTATTTATCAAGTTTGGTATTTCTTAGGTCTTCCTTTGTGAGAAGTTGTAGGCTCTAAAATTTTAAAAGAGAGTATGCTTGATGAGCCCAATTAATAGATATTTTTATTTTGTTTAGTTCACATCTTTTAGACATTTTAAGCTACTTATTTCATATTCATTCCTAAAACTATATACCCTTTTATATCCTTCATGCAACATAAACCATATTTTGATGGATGGAAATGTGATTATTATATGTTGGTAATTGTATGGAATGTAGTATGAATCTATGTTTAATTTATTGTTATTAGTAGTGTGTATATGTTATATGAACTAACTCCTTGCAGCCCAAAAGTTGGAGCGAGCATAATGTAACCCGCAGCAACTAGGAATCTTAGCTCATAGCCAAAGGATCACGAGTAGCAAGGGAGAGTCACAACATTTATAGAATAAAGGAAGGTGATCATTGAATATTTTTAAATGTGAGTCACCAGGAAAATAAATAAACATGATGGAGGAAGAAGGGACCAATACTATTGGTATCACATGACAACTTGACTATGTCTCTGTCAAAACCATTTGAGCAAGAGTCATGTTTATACTTCTATTATTTTTAATTAAAGTTTATGTTACAAAGACTTTTTCACATCCTATTCATGAGGAGAGTGGACACTAGAATTTATTTTTTTGTTTTTGTTTCTATTTTGATTCCTTATGCAAATAAATCTCCTCCTACGCCTATATCTAGGGCTCATTGGTCGAGGAGTAAAGCTAGTTGGAGATATAGTTAGAATTAAAGTTGAAGTGTATTCTCAGTTTTATGCTTTATCAAGACAATTGTTAAGTTTACTTTTGCAATGAATATGAATTTTTGAATGAGAAATCTATTGAAGATTCATGTTATATTGTGAGTGTTTAGTTTTCAATGCAATAATAATTTTTTCAGTCTACTACTATGATTAGTTGATTTAGTAGCTCATATTTGGCTTATCTCATGGGTACAACAACTTGAGCAAGGGCCACTCAAGGTATTTTCCACACACTTCAAATTATGTCATTATAATAGATGTTTTATGTTACATTAAATTCAAAATAGATTCATGGTTGTATGTATGTTGTAACATTACTTTGATTCAATCCCTAGGGTAGTTAACCAGTTGATTTGTGAAGAGTCAATAGTTAGTGGTATAGTTTATTATAGAGCTCGGTTTAGTAGTTAACTAGTTACAGTACTAAGTTGAGAGTACCTATAGCATAGGTGCTAGATTAAATTATTTACTCTATTTTTCAATTTAAGCTTTATTCCCTTTTCAATTATTTCCTATTTTCATGCACATGTGTAAACCACCTATACTTGATGATATAGGAAATATAGAATCTTTGGATGCACATATAGTGCCAGCATTATCAAAATTTTATGTAGCCTTGGTTGATAATTAAATGGAGCCTTGTGAGGGTTTAGTGTATTGTTCAGCTAGAAACCACCTCTGAATTATGTGTCTAACACCAAGTTGATTGTGCATTAGTTAGTCCTTATAATGCCTACACTTGTTCTATCATATTCTAGAGTTTTTGGAGGATATGTTCAACATACAGAAAGTATGAAGTGCCAAAAGGTTCTTTGTGTCTGTCTTTCATCTAGTTGGAGTTCAAGGCATGTGTGGTAATGGCTATAGCATGTAGAATCCAAATATTTTTTGTGGTGTTAAGACAGGACCTAATTAAGGTTCATATGGTAGTGCATGGCATCATGTTCTATTGGTGGAAAGAAATTTGATTTTGGACCATGTTACATAATTCATGTAATTTGAATTTAGGTCCACCTTATGTCATCCTAGCTATTTTTGGATCCTTGTTTGATGTGGAAGAGTGTTTATATAATATCATGTATATATTCCAAATGTCCAGATGCATTGTTATGAAGGAAGTCAAGTAAAATTACACTATTGTGAAGAAAAGTTGGTTGTAGGTGTAAATTGAAGAGAAGGTGGTGAAGAGTTTCATTTTAGTGTGTGTTCCAGTATCAGAATATCATATGCGATAACAAAGAGTGTCAATTGTGACTCTGGAACGTGTATGAGATTTGTAGAAGATTCACAAAGATTTATACCTGTAATCCAATAGGACTTGTGTTCTACCTGTTGTACTAATTCAATTGGGGATTGGTGTCTCCAGTAGGTTGATGCCAACAAACACAATAGGGGACTAGTGTCTCTGATAGGTCGGTGCCTACTTCAGTGTGTAAAATTCACTTGTATATTTTCTACATTGTGAGGTTGGATTTGGACATTAGATCCAAGAAGCTATTCTCACTGCGGTTTTTCCCACCTTGGGATTCCATGTATATTTGGTGTTCTCTTGTGTGCTTTATGATTTATGTTTTAATTTCTTATGTGGTGAGTATGAGTAAAGATTCAAGTTTCACGATTTGATATTATGTGTTGAAGTTGATAATTTTGAATTGATTAGATCTACTAACTCACCCCCTCTCTCAGTAGATTATGTCCTTCAATTGGTATCAGATCCAAGTTCCTTTGAAGAATCCTAACAAATTAAGGTAGTTTCAGGATTAGCACACTCAGTTGGTCAAGAAGGATTCTCTAGAAATAAAGCATCACTCTTTGATGGATCCAATTTTTCTTTTTGGAAATTCAGGATGGATTCCTATTTGATGACTCTAGGAATAGATATCTAGATGTCAATAGTAGAGGATATGAGATTCCTGAAAACCCCTCCTAGGAATCAGGCCAAAAAGAGGGCTTTTGAAATTAATGCTCAAGCAAGGAATTTTATTTTATTTTGATTGACTAACTCTAAATTTGTGAAAGTGATGTAGTGAAAGACAGAAAAATAAATATGGGATAAACTAGACACCATCTATGAAGGTGATGACAAAGTCAAAGAGGAAAAGTTGCAAACTCATAGATCTCAATTTGAAGTGGAAAGAAGATGAGAATATTGTCACATTCCTACTTTGGGTTGATGAAGTTGTCAACTCTATCAGAGGTTTTGGAGAATAATTGAAAGAAAAGGTTGTTGTGAAAAAGGTACTTAGATCTCTCCCTAGAAGATTTGATTCTAAAGTCTCTACTATTGAAGAAGCTAAGGATTTGAATGCTTTGAATTTGAGTAAAATGCATGGAATACTAATTGATTTTGAAATAAGGTTTGAAAGTGAAGATACTATAATAAAGGAGGTTGCATTCAAAGTATCTAAGAAGCAAGTTGATCAAGATTTTGATATTGGATCAAATTCAGAGGAAGCCAATTTTTCCAAGAAGCTACAAAGAGGTTTCAGTAAGTACAAAGGAAAGTTATCTTTTAAGTGTTTTAACTATGGTGAAGTAGGAAATTTTATGGCTAATTTCCCCCATAAGAATTCTAAAAATTTTGAGAAAAAGTGTGGAAACAAACCACTTCAGAGAAGGAATAAAGGTCAAAGGAAACATAAGAGTTTCTACACTAATGGGGAAGAAGACTACACTACTGAAGAAGAAGATGAAGATATATTCATATGAAAATAGAAAGGTTGTATTCATGGCTTTTGAAGCTACTAAAGGAGATGTAGAAATGGACTCTAGAAACAATGAAGATGAAGTAGATCTTGTGGAAGAATTGTTATGTGTTGGAAAAGAAATCAAAAGGATGAAAAATAGAATTGTAGAAGAAGTGAGGGCTAAAGAAAAGGTATATAAATATTTGAAGAAAGAAAAAAAGATTATTGTTGATCTGAAGACCTAGATAGAAGAATATAAAAGGATTGAAAAAGATTTGATTGGGAAGTTGCTATCAAGAGATAAGAACTATGAGAAATTGGAAGCAAAAATTATAACAATAAGAAAAGAACTTGAGAAAGTGAATCAACAGTTGTAAATGAAGTTTGGAAAGAGTATTGAAACTCTAGATCAGATCTTTGAAAGTCAGAGATCTCTATATATCAAAACCAAAATTGGTTTTGATGATCAAAAGAACAAGGTGATAGAGAAATCAGTAAAGCCTACTAATGCAAATCCAGAAGTGACTAGCTCTAGAAATTCAAGATCTAAAAGAATCCTGACAAGTGATGAAAGTATGACACAAAATAATGGCTTCATTCAAGTTCAGAAGAAGAGGAGAAGATTATGAAGATAAGGGTACAATACCAAGTTCAACTATCCTTTCTCGATTATTGTTTTAGTTGCAATAATTTTAGTCATAAGGTTGTGGATTGTAGAAGACATTCAATGAGAAGGAATAACTTCATCAATTGTAACAAAGAAAAATGGAACCCTAAGTTTATTGAGTAAAACCTAGGGTTAATTATTCTCCTTTTTAGGATGTAAATAAAAAAAGTGATTAGATTGACTTTCAACCATGAAGGTGAGCCAATCAGACCTAGATCTGCATCTTTTTGAGTCTTAGAATGAATTGGAATTGATTTTCCTTGATTAACCTAATTAGACTGTGTTCCCTAATATGAAAAATGTAAGATGTTGAAAATTTATAGACTACAACAAAGATTTGTAGGTAGATCTTGGAAGGGAAGAGTGTTGTGTACCTATCATAAAATTTTGGTGTCGATCTATAAAGGAGGGAAGATTCACCCAAGGGTGTTTGAGTCCTTGTATGTCTCTTCCATTTTGTTTTTGCAATCCTCTAATGTTAGATCTAATATCCCTATTTCTACTTGTAGACTTGTTGGATCACTGCCAGATAATTTTATAGGTGAGTTTTCATGAGTTGACAAGGTGTAGGGTTTTGAATGCAACAATGAATAAATGATCTTCAATATTCCATCAATCATGTCTAAACCTTAAACCTACACATTCACAAAGAGAATAAATGTTGTGCCATTTAGGGGCTTACCTTAGTCAAACCCCATGTTATAATTTCCACCTCCACAGTGGCAATGTCAATTGTAGGAAAGATAAATGATAGGAAAGCATGATGAATCAACAAAGTGTTGCAACTCACCACCCTTCAATGGCTTCCTTAAAGGACTAAATTCATGCACATCACTTGAAGGTCTTGGATCTTTCTTTCTTGATTGCTTGAATTTCTTGAAGACCTACAACAAGGGTTAGCCTTTACAAACAATAATAACATAAGCATGCATAAACTCACATAGGATTTGGCATGATGCTTGGATCTTGAATTGCTGCAATAAACCTCTAAAATTCTTCTCTTGACTTGCTTGATAATGATCTTGATCATAAATTTTCCAATAATTTTTTAGATAGATTTCAAATGATGAAATAACTATGTATTTATAGACTTTTATTTAAATTTATTGCAAATTAGATCCCAATAGTCGATATTTGCAAGTTGAATTTTAACTGTTAAAATGTTGACATCGACATATTCAAATTTGGATCTTGACAAGATAGGGGGACCTAGATGCCCAAGGGTGTCTCAGTCCTAGCCCTATTTTCTACAAAATAGGGTGTCAAGGGCAAGATATTAAATGAATGTATTTGTTCAATGCTTGAAATTTCTTGGAAAACGATAAAAATGGGCTATAGAATGCATAATTTAGTAAATTGGGGACTTAATTAGGTTCAATAATTTATGGGGGACAAAATAGTGTGAAATTATCAAGGGTGTCAATTTACGATGCTACATCAGTAATAATGCATTTGCACCTTTGTACAATTTTAATATCATTTTCTACAAATGTAATAATTTTGGACACATTTTTAGGAATTGCATAAGTAATTTTGTGAGACCTCCATTGAAAAGTGGAAAGAAAATATCAGGAAGTAAGAATCAAGATTCAGACAAATTATGGAAGAAGGTTTCAAAAGAAAAGAATTAATAGAATTCAAGGATTGCTCAAACTACTCTACATGCTTAGAAGGAGAAGCACCTGTGGATCATTGACAAAGGATGTTCAAGTTAGATGACTGGAGATAAGAGTAAGTTCATGAATTTCAATAAATTTGAAGGAGGTTCTATAACTTTTGGAAATAATCCCATTGCTAAAATTACCATTAAGGATACTTTAATTCTTGATGGTGGTAGGACAAAGACACATGATGTGTTGTATGTTGAAGGAATAAAGAATAATCTATTGAGTGTGAGTCAAATGTGTGATAAAGGTTATAAGTGATCTTTTAGTGTTGAAGGTTGTGAAATCAGGAAATCACGTACTAGAGAATCGATTGCAGAAGGAAGTAGGATAGATAGTGACATATATCATCTCAATGATTTGAATGGACAAAGTTGTTTCATTGTGCAGAGAGAAGAAAGCTTGATTTGGCACAGAGGGTTGGGACATATGAATTTTTATGACATTGTGAAGATTGGCTCAAGAGGAATGGTTTGGGATATTCCAAAGATTAAGAATCCTTGGTTTACCATTTGCAAACCATTTCATGAAGGAAAGAAGACAAGAACCAAATTTCTTGTTGAGTATTCTACATCAAAACCATTAGATTTGGTTCATACATATCTATGCGGACCCATGAGGATAAAGATTATACAAGGAGACATGTACTTCATGATGCTCATTGATGATTAAACTAGAATGAATTGAATTACATTTTTAAAAGAAAATTTAGAAGCATATGAGAAGTTTAAGGCATTCAAGGCATTAGTGGAGAATTAAACCAAAAGAACAATAAAGGTTTTGAGATCTAATAGAAGTGGAGAGTTCACTTTTGATAAGTATGAAAAATTCTATGAAGAGCATGGGATCCAGAGGTAATTTTCTTCTCCTAGGACTCTGTAGTAGAATGGAGTTGCAAAAAGGAAGAACCATACTGTACAAGAGATGGTAAGAAAAAATTTGAGCCAAACAAATATGCTAAATATGTACTAGAGAGTAGCTCAAACTATAGTATATATTTTGACAAAATCTCAGATTAGACGCAAGACTGATAAGACACCATATGAGCTATGGAAAGGAAGATTAGCCTCAATCAAACATCTAAGGATATTTGGAAGCAAATATTACATCAAAAGGGATGAAGAAAGTTTGGGTAAGTTTGACTTCATATCTGATGAAGGTATTTCTCTTGGTTATTCTTTGATAATTAAATAATATAGATATACCAACAAAAGGTTGAAGATGATTGTGGAAAGTGAAAATGTGAAAGTTGATGAAATAATTCATTCTACTGATATTCCTGAAGTAGAAGATGATGAAGAGCCAATTCATAGTAGTATTGAAGATTCATAAGTCATTATAAAAACTCTAGCAAAGTATTTTCAGAGGAATCATTTTGAAGATCATATCATAGGAGATAGAAGTAGTAGGGTTTAGGCCTAAAAGATACTTAAGAAGGAAAATGAACAGACACACTTTGCATTATTATCAAAGATAGATAATAAATCTTATAAAGAACCAGGTAGATAGAAAGGTTGGATAGAAGATATGGAGGAACAGATGAATCAGATCAAGAAGAATGAAACTTGGTAACTTTTCCCAAGACCTAAAGGAAAGAATGTGATTAGAACCAAGTGGGTTTTCAAAAAAAAGCTAAATGAAGAAGGTGAAGTGATCCAAAACAAGGCTATACTTGTATGTAAAGGGTATGCTCAGGTTGAAGGCATAGATTTTGAAGGATGCTTTTATCTCTTTCAACATTCAATAACTTCAATGAGTACCAGATGGATTTGAAATCAGCATTTCTAAATGGTTAGCTAGAAGAAGAGCTCTACATTGAGCAACCAGGAGAGTTTCAAAGTTCTAACAATCTGGATTATGTTTGTAAACTGAAGAAGGCTTTATATGGACTCAAGAAAGCTCCCAAAGCTTGGTATTTAAGGTTAGATGGATACTTGCAATAGCAAGGATTCTAGAGAGGAAGTGCAGATAGTAATATGCATAAAAATAGAAGGTCATCAACTACTTATAGTTTTATCCTATATAGATGATATCATTTTTGGTGGTACCAGTGATAAAATGTGCAAGGAATTTCAAAAGGAAATGCAGAATGAATTTGAAATGTCAATGCCAAGTGAATTATCCTTTTTCCTTGGGTTGCAAATTGCACAATCAGATAAAGGCATCATTTCCCAAAATAAGTACATAAAGGAAATGCTAAGCAAGTTTAAAATAGAAGATTGCAAACTAGTAGGTGATATGGTGTGGAGTTTGATCAGTCTCCAAGTGGGAGATTTTTGTTATATGGAGCCTAATCAGACTCGAAGGTTAATCTTTCCCCACTTTTATAGGTGTGGTTTCCCCCCAAATTATTTAATGAGGGTTTGGGGGCAACACCCCCAAGACGAGGTCAAGGGGCACACCCCTTGCAGGGTCCAGGGGTAGCACCACTAGCGTGCTCCCTATCGCGATACAGGGTGGGGTCGAGGGGCAGTGCCCCCAAAACCTCACATGACTTATTATTTATAAAGGCGTCAGGAGTTATTTTTCTATTGGTCAACATAAAAACCCCCATTTTGTAACTGACATAAGTCTTTATAAAATGACTAAGGGCTAGGGTTTCCATTGATATTGTATTGTAGCATTTGCAGTGGTATTGAGTTGCAAGGATTGTTGATTGTAATCGATTTTTATTTCCTGGATATGACTCTTTGTTGGTGGATGTAGCCCGAGTTTGGGTGAACCACATTAAAAATTATTTATTTTTGTTGTTATTATTGTGTATTTTGCATTCCTCTATTTAATCTTTATTTGCATTTAATTGATATCTTTTGCATGTAATTCCTAACATTAGGAACACCAATGGTTACAGGATGCAAGTTGAGTAAAGATGATGGATCTGATTTGGCAGAAAAAACCTTGTACATATCTATGATTAGTAGTTTTTTATATGTGACAACATATAGACTGGATATAATGCAGGCAATTGGAATGGTTGTTAGATTTCAGATGGCACCTAAAGAAATTCATGTTAAAGCAGTGAAGATAATATTCAAGTATCTAAAGGCTACAATGGATTTAGACTGTGGTATCCTAAGAGTGAAAAATTCACTTTGACTACATACACAGATGCAAATAGGGAAGGATGCATAGATGACTAGAAGAGCACAAGTGGTGGAGCATTCTTTCTTGGTGACAGTTTGGTGTCCTGTTTGAGAAAGAAATAGGACTCGGTTTTATTATCTACAGCAAAAGTAGAATACATTGTTACAACATCATGTTGCACTCAATTACTTTGGATGAAGCAAAATTTGAAGTAGATAAATATTGAGTTTGATGAACTTATCACTATTCTTTGTGATAACACTGGTGCTATAAATATCTAAAAGAATCTAGTGATGCATTCAAGGACAAAACACATTGCAATCAAGTATCATTTTTTGAGAGAGAAAGTTACTGAAAAGGAGGTGAAGTTGGAGTATGTTGAGACAAAGGAGAAAGTAGCAGATATATTCACAAAACCACTTCCTAAGGAGAATTTTGAGTTTCTCTGATAGAAGCTAGAAGATATTGCTCCCTCCTCTTGAAGCACAAGGAAGCACAAGGTGAGGGGGAGCTAGGTCTCCCTATTGCAAGAAGGTTGGGTGGTCTTACGGTATACTTTTAGTAGCAGTGTAGCATGGACTCAGGGGGATTCTATCTAAGAAACAAGTTTTTGGGTTATGCAGAGTACCAAAAATATAGAAAAGGGGAGAAATAAGTGTTAAACCTTTGCCATTAGTTTCAAAGGGGGAGAGAGTGAACTCAAAATTTTATATCTTCAAAGGGGGGGAAATATCTTCATGTGTAGTCGATTGGTTTGGTGGCCTATAATTTTGTTGTTTGCCATCAGTGACAAAGGGGGAGGTTGTTGAACATAGGTTGTCATTGATTTCAAATGTTTTCAATATTGTTGAGCATAGGTTGTCATTGATGTAGAAGGTTGATGTCAAAGATGAAAAAGATTGTAGGAGTACTAGAATTATCATTATATTCCCCTCGACTTATCATTTTGAGTTGTTGAGAGTTGCAAAAATATATGCTATATTTTTGGTTGCATGTTGTTTTTGAAGGTGTCAATCATGAATAAGTTATCTCATCAATCATATCACTAAATAAAGTTTTATTGATACGTGATTGCCTTCCAGAATTTGGTGTGTTTTTTTGTGCACTTACAATATCATACGTGAATCTATTCACTATGGTAGTGGTGGTCTGGAGGACTATACCAGAATGTTTCAACCCTGTATTTAAAAGGATCAATGTTTCTCAGGTCTTCCTTCTAGAGACATTATAGGCTTTGTGGATTGAAAGGAGAGTATGCCTACACTTGTTTTATCATATTCTAGATCTTGATGATATGTTCACAATAAAAAAAATTGAAGTGATAGAAGGTTCCATGTCTCTATCTGTCATCTAGTTGAAGTTCAAGGTGTGTATGGAAATGGCTAGTAGTGTGCAGAATTCAAATATTTGTGTGGTGTTAAGATAGGACCTGATTAAGGTTTGTGTGGTAGCGCACGACATCATGTTTTGTTGGTAGCAAGAAAAATTATTTTGGACCGACATGTTACACATTTCATGTAATTTAAATTTAGGTCCACCTTATGTTGTCCTAGCTATTTGCAGATCATGGAACAACATGGAAGAGTGTTTATTTAATGCCATGTATATATTTCAAATTTTTAGATGTATTGTTATGAAATAAGTCAAGTAGAATTGCACAGGTGTGAAGAAAATTTGGTTGTAGGTGTAAATTAAAGAGAAGGTGGTGAAGAGTTACATTTTAGTGTGTGTGCCAGTATCACAAGATCATATGCAATAAGGAAGAGTTTTAGTTGTGACTCTAGCATGTGTATGAGATTTATAGAAGATTTGTAAAGATTTATATTTGTAATCTAGTAGGACTGGTGTTTTACCTATTGTATTGATTCAATTGGGGATTGGTGTCTCTAGTAGGTTGTTTCCTATAGATACAATAGGGGACTAGTGTCTCTAGTAGGTTGGTGCCTACTTTAGTGCATAAAATTAACTTGTATATTTTATATGTTGTGAGGCTAGATTGGATAGTAGATCCAAGCAGCCATTCTCACCATGGTATTTCCCACCTTGGGTTTCCATGTATATCTAGTGTTCTCTTGTGTGCTTTATGCTTTATGTTTTAATTTTTTATGTGGTGAGTAGAAGTAAAGATTAAATTTGCATGATCTGATATTCTATGTTGAAGCTAATAATTTTGAATTGACTAGATTTATTGATTCATCCCCACTCTCTCATTAGATTATGTTCCCTTCACTCTCGCCCATGCATCCTCACAAAACTCTATTTTTCACTCTCATTTCTCATAATGAGCTCTCTTGGACATCTTCTTTCTCTTTCTCTTTCTCACTCTCACATTCTCACGATGAAGCTTTGTTGGATTTCTCTCTCAAGAAACAATCAAGGATTCTCTTGCATGCATATCCATTGCATTTAACAATCCAAGAGGGGCCACGAGTTGTTGGTAATGCTCTTTTTTTATCTTATCTCGTCTATCTGATCTCATCTATTGTATTCATGATAGGGGTTCTCCTCCTTTGTGAGGTTTGTTTCTATCCACATCTTTTACATTTGTAATAAGGGTTCTCCTCCTTTACGGGGTTTTTTTCTATCATGTTTCTTTTGCATTCATGATATGGGTTCTCCTCCTTTGTTGGGTTTTTTCTATCACACATATTTTACTTTATCCATTTTATCTATCTCAATCATATTTGGTTTTCCGTGAAGGTGGAAACACCAAAACAGGGGTTTGATTGAGGCAAGCCCTGAAATAGCCCCCAACATTTTTATCATTTTTTTTGTGTTCAAATGAATAGGTTTAACAAACTACACATTTCATATTCTAGGTTCTTATTGTATATTTCATTAGAGATGATATTTTGGGGCACAAACATCCCCATGATGCATTGTCGTCCATGGGCGAGAGCTAATCCTCTTAAGGGTAAAATATGTAGTTTATGTACTTTCTATTTTTGTTTATTAGAGAATTTAATTCTATCATTTCTTCCTATAATTAAGTGATTTTGTTATTCTTTTTCTTTATAATGTTGTGTTAGTTCACTTAAATTTTACATTCTTCATTCTTTATCCTGTTGCCTGAGCATTGATCCTTGAGGTAATCTAGGGCTACTTTCTCATTGATATCATGTCATCTTGAGGGTAGAGGATCCCCTCCTTTACTTAAATATTAATTAATTATTATCTAATGCATGATTACTATAACATTATACATTAGGTATGGTTTTTTCTGAGGTATATGCATATTTCCTATAATTATATCTAGCGCAAAACCTTAGGGAAGTCCCCTTGGTCTAGCAAAGCCTAAATTTTAAGGTCTTACCCAACTTAGTAAATTAGTTCATACTTTCCCTACCTAAGAATAAGTTTGAAGTCTCATACCCTAAATTTGACACCTTGATGTTCAAGAAAATCTTACCTTTATGGATTTGAGAACCTATAGATTTGAGTGCTAACAAAAAGAAGAAACAAGGAATAAATAGAAAACATATAGTAGCCTCACTAGGAGGCAACAAGTAACTAAGATAAGACAACAATACAATTCAACATCACCAACTACACATTGTTCCTAATAGTAAACTAGAATTCTTCCTCATTTGAATAATAATCCAAGAGACCACATCATTCTCATCAGTAGTAAGGAATTTTTATAGAAATAAAATTTAAAAATTCTAATTTAGCATGGACAAATATCTTTTCTGAATAAAATAGAAATTGTCTTGATTTTATTTCTATTTTATAAGTATATAATAAAAAGGGATAAAAGGAAAAATTAAGAATTAGAAGGATTATTTTTATTTTTGGTGGATTTCTTGGAAAAGGAATTTTTCTTTGTAGGTTAAATTATGGAAGATTTTTGGTGAAATGAGGAGTTCTAGGATATTAACTTATTTGGATAAGTTTATTGTAATATTTAACTAGATTTATTTTAGTAGTAATAATTTAATTTCTTCTCATAATCTTTAAATATTGTGTGTGTGAGAATAAAAATTTTGAAGGGAATTTTTTTTTAAAATAAGGTTTTCAAGTAGGACAAAATTAAGATTAATGTTTCAATGTTTGCAAACAAACAAGTAGTAAATCTAGGAGAGAGTAGTAAATCTAGGAGAGAATGCCTTGATTGAGAAATTTATGGGGCAAAAAAAATCAAGAACAATAAGAAGAATGGATCCAATAAAATTGTCAATATAATACAATCCTCAACTTCCTTTCAAAAGGTTTCTTCACTATCGTCTTTTAATACCACAAAGAAAGATCCAATATATTGAATGGTGTGCCTAGGTCGAACGATGGTTCCTTCCTTTATCTACAAAAATGGTCACCCGATTTCAAGTCTAGAGAGGCTCACCTGACAAATGGATTAATATGGCTAAGATTATATAACCTCCTTTTGTAAAATTGGTCACAAGACTGCTTGATCAAAATTAGTGACATTATTGGTACAACCTTGGATGTCGATATGCACAAAGGAGAAGCCCTAATTTATACACATGAAATTAATCTCAATTAGGAAAATCTTAGCTCAAATTAAGGTTCTTTCTTCTTCTTGAATCTAGTTATAGGAGCTAGAGATAGAAACACCAAAAATATTCTTATGATGCAAGAGTCGTGTTCATAATGAAATTTAGTCCACTTACTTTCCTTTAGTGATAGAAAAAAGATCAATTCAAAAAGAAAATAAATTTAAATCCTCCTCTATTATGATCCCCATTAATAAAACTTCCCTTTGATTTTATTCCACTAATCTGGAAGATAGCTTTGAAAGTCAAAAGATGGTTATGCCCTAAAACCAAGCTTTAGTACCTTTTGAAGTAAATGAAAATTCTAAGGCTTATATTTTAGATGGTGATTTTGAATCAAAGGTGAAGTTGAAGATGAGGTGGGTATTATTGATTCTAGGAGAATAAGTCAATTGAAAAAAAAACACCTCAATATGGGTGTTTTTTGTCCTCTACCAAAAGACGAAGGAAAATAAATAAACAAAATAAGGAAGAGCAAGTGTTAAATGGTGATTAAGAAACAATTAAAAACTACCTTCTAAGATCTAAGAGAGGATTCCCCTCCCTTGGAGAGCCATGAAGATACTCACATGGAATTTTAGGGTCTTAAATTATCCTAACAAATGGTGCATGACCAAGTACCACTTAGACAATCAATTGGTCAACTCATTTTTCTTGAAGAAAAAAAGTTGAACATAGTAGAGGAAAATTCATTTATCAAGCATTGCAAAGGATGGAATAGTTTCTTTAGTGTCGTTTTTGAGGCCATAGTCCAATTGGGCATGTTATGGAAGCATGGAAGGGTTCTTTTGGATCCTATCTCATCTTCTCCCAACTAGTAATTAGCTAAGGCACGATGTTATAGCTCTAATCTCTTTTATATATATATATATATTTATATATTTATATTTATATATTATAAAATTTTATAGTCCCACTAAAACAAAAGACAAGAAGAATATCTAAAATGAGTTAAAAATGGATATTGATTGCTTTGGGGATGAAAAAGTGGTGATGGGAGGAATTTTAATGCAATTTTGGACTTGTTTGAGAAACAGGATGGCATGAGTAAGATGTCCCAAGTACAAATAGATTTTATATAATTCATACACTATAATAATCTTATTTACATTTCTCCTATCAATAGTTGTTATACATGGAATAATCATATATCAAGCTTCATGAATATTTCTCATAGATTAGACCATTTTTTGTTGTCTTCTAATTGGCTTAACTCCCCTATGTTAACAAAATCTTAGATCAAACCTATATCTAGTTCCAACCATTTTTTAGTCTCCCTATGATTCTATCAAGATCATGCCCCCCTAAATGTCATTTTTAATTTAAGAAAATGTGTCTCAGAAGCCCAAAAATTAAGAATTTATTAAAATATTGGTGGGTTTAATCTTAGGAACATAAATGGAACCAAAATGTTCATATTCCAAACTAAGCTCCAACATATAAAGGATAGGTTGAAAGTTTAGAACAAGAAATCCTTAAAGAATATTTTCAAGGAGAACAAAAGAATCAAAGAAAGAATGGCTACACTCAATGAATAGGTCATAAAAATTTGGATATTACAATGAATTTACATCAAAGAAAAGGATCTAATTTCCAAACTTAGTGAGATTCTTGCAAGGGATTAAATATGTTAGAAAATAAATTCAAGAGAAACTTGGCTTGAGGAGGGGGACCTAAATAAAAATTTCTTTCATAACATGTCCAAATTTAGGCATGGGTATAATATAATTACCAATATCATGACTATTGATGGAAAGCCCTTATCAAATCCTATGAAAATATTTTTAAAATCTATTAGGTAGGGTGGACCTAGCCGACCTAATTAGTAGTGACATTCTAGATAGCATTTCAATGTATACTTGGAATGAATACAATGAGCTTATGTTCACCCTTCTAACTATTGATGAGGTTAAGGTTGTTATGCTTCAACTCCATCCAAATGAAACCCCCAATCCTAATGGTTTCCTTGTAGCATTTTAGTAGTTATATTTGTACTTCATTGGCCAATATTTTTAAATCTATTAGGTTATGAATACATTGAGCTTATTTTCACTCTTGTAACTATTGATGAGGTTAAGGTTGTTATGTTTCAACTCTATCTAGACAAAATCCCCAATATCGATGGTTTCCCTATAGCATTTTAGTAGTTATATTTGTACTTCATTGGAAATTATATATGGAAATTAGTGGAAGATTCAGTGGAAGATTCAAGGAAAACAACAAGTTATTAAGATACTTTAATGACACATAGTTCTTATCCCAAAGAAATAGGCTTGATCATCCTTTGTATATCATAAATTTATATAATTGTGTAAAACAGTCTACAAGATCATTTCCAAAATAATGGCTAACCAATTGAAAATCTTGATCTCATCTATCTCAATGGAATAGAGTGGCTTCACCATAGGCAAGAACATCATGGATGGAGTAATAACAATTCATAAAACCATTCATTCCATCAGAAAGATGAATTAGAAATGCATGATCCTAAATCTCAACATAATTAAATCATATAATTGGGTAAGTTAGGGAGTTTGTTAACAATTATGGAAAATTTTGGTTTCAATAAAAATGGATAGGATGGGTCTCCATAAGAATTTCTACTATGATTTTTAGCTATGGTAAGCAGTGCTCTTTATGGATATTTTAAAAAAATTGGGCATTAGACAAGGGGATCTCTTATCCCCTTTACTATTTGTAATTATGGTTGAAGGATTGAGTCAGGGGATCACAAGGTGTGCATTGATTGTAAAATGGAGAGTTATCTAGGATGTTAGAGATATACCATCAATAATACACCTCTTTTTTTATGACATACTAATTAATAGATAAAATCCAAGAATCTATTTTTTCCTAAAGATGAACTATTGCCTTACTAGGCTTCAATATAGAGTCACTACCTAACACATTTATTAGAATCCCTTTATTTCAATGGGTATTGAGAACTAGTTTATGGGTTGATTCAATAGGAAAAAAAAAGCAAAAGCATTGAAAGGATGTTGGCTCTCCTTAGTTGGGAGAATTAATATTATTAAAGTTATGTTTACATATATTCCCATTTACTTTCTATCTTTCCTTGAATTAACAACAAAATTTGAGAAAGACTTCAATAGGATCCATTATAATTTTTTATGGGAAGTATCCAACGATGTGAGGTAGATTCTACTTATTTCATGGGACAAGGTAAAACATAAGAAAGAGAATTGAGGGGCTATTTTAATAGATATATAGACTTATATTTGAGTGTGGGAGAAAATATTGTTGCAAGTATGAAGGTGTTTTCATTGATGTCAACTATGCGTGTGGAAGTTGTTCATTGGTTGTATATGTTGAGGATATTGATAAAATTAAAATAAAGAAGGATTACAGGTTGTGCATGTATAGTTGAAGTTTTGTGAGTACATGGAGTTATATTTATTTTGTTATCTTTGGAAGTACGTTAGAGTGAAGTAATGTGTTACAATGATGTCTCTGGTACTTGGGTTTCAAGTGTTTTTAAAAAAAAATTATAAATAGGGAAAACAATGTGTATACTCTGGGATGTTCTCTGGATGTGCTCTAGGATGTTTCTATGCTTGTGCATTCCTGACATATTATTCATTGCTATTGGTATTTGTTGTACCCAAAATTTGGGCTATTGGATCGTTGTACAATGCGAGATATTTTCACCAGTATATGGACTGTGCATTATGGACTATGCATTTTCGGTGTGTCTGGTTGTGGTTTGGGAGAAATGTATTTGCTCCAAATTTCTTCAAATTTTGGTTTCATGACTTGCAGTTTTCAAAATAAGTTGATGAAGTTGTGTTCAAGTGAAATTTGTTGTCCAAAAATATTGGATCGAGTTGAGGATGTGTGTGATTAATCATTTTATGTGTTTTACACTAGTGTTGTTCGACCTTGTGTTAAACACTATTTACGAAGTTCATGAAAGCATGTTGACGTGTGTTGGGAATTATTTAGGTCCTCACTAAGTATATATAGGTCGCCCTCATTCTAATTCCACCGTAGAATATTTTGGTATTGACCTAATTTTGAATTTGTAAATGCAAAATGTGTATGGCTGACCTTGCATAGGTTTCAAGGTTCAAGACGGTATAAGTACAAGTTGAGATGTTGATGAAAGACAAGATAGATGAAAGATAAAATATGGATGTGAGATAGATGTGAATTTGAGCAGAGCAGTGTGAATTTCATGTTAGGGTTCTGAAGGCAGTGAGTTGAAGGCATCCGACATCTTTTATGTAAGATTGCGAAAGTGTGTGAGCAAATTGTGGTGGAATCTTTGTTGCATTGAGATAGTTTTTTCTCTTTAACAATCCTCTTCTATCTTCTTTGTAATTTTGTGGCAGTGATCCCTCATTGGACAATGAGTCCTATCTTGGTAGTGAGCCTTTCTGGTAGTGAGCCTTTGTATTTGATTTTGTAGTTTCTTATATTGTGAGCTAATCCTCATTGTGGTTTTTCCCTAATTGGTTTTTCCACATAAATCTGGTGCTATTATGTGTATATTTTTTCTTTTTCCAGTTTCTATTTTTTCACTTAATGATTAATCACACTAGCAAATTAAAGGTTATATGAATTATTATTGATCTAACTTTTGTTGAGGGTTTTGAAGTTTAAAATTGCTACAATAGATTCACCCCCCTTTCAGTTGTCTTTTTCAAAAATTGGTATCAGAGAAAGGTTCCTTGGAGAAGAGCTTAACCACTTAAGGAAGGTCCAAGATGGCAAGAAATATTTTTATTGAGTGTCCTAAGTTCGATGCACTAACTATGCACTCTGGAAAATGAAGATGGAAGGATATCTATCATACTATGGATACGCGATCAATAAGTCTATTCAGAACTAGTATGTTCCTGTGGCGAATGGTCGAAGTACTGTTGATGAGATCAAAGTGCATGAAATCAACAATAAAGAAAGATTTATTATTGTTAATAGTCTTTCACAATCTAAAGTAGTTAAAGTTATGAATTTGAAGACTGCTAAAGAGGTCTAGGATAATTTGGAAAGAATGTATGAATGAGATGAAAAGGTTAAGCAAGAAAAGTTGTAGAACTTGGAGGCACAATTTGAGATCCTACGAATGGGCGAAGATGAGAACATCAAATCCTACATAAAGAGAGTAGATGAGTTGGAAGGTGGATTGAGAGGACTTGGTGCACAAGTAGATGAATCCAAGATAGTGAAGAACAAAATTAGAACTCTCCCTGATATATACAGTGAAAAGGTATCCACTATAGAGGAAATTGTGGATTATAATACTTATACTAAAAATTAGTTGATTTGTACTATAACCTCTTATGAAATGAGAAATATTGGATTGAAAAATAGAACAAAGATAGAAATTGTATTCAAGGCTGCAAAAGTGGAAGATCAGGATGAAGACAATTTTGATGAAGTGGAAGCAAATTTTATAAGAAGAATGAAAAAGGGCTTCAGTAAGTATCAAGGTAAATTACCATTCAAATTTTTTACCTATGGAGAAATAGTTCATTATACTTCGAGATGTCCAAAAATAGTTGAAACAAATAAACAAACACAAGATAAAAAAAATAAAGGAAAGATGATCAAAATGTTGGTGTAAATAAAGTCTTGTACCTAGTTCATTCATTACTAGGGGACTTATTTACACATGTTAAGTTTACTTAGGTCATAGGAAGGAATATTTCTAGAAGGTGTTAGTTGTCACTAGTTGTTATCTTATCTTTTGATAAATACTACATGTGAACCTAGATAAGTGTGATTAGTTGTCTCATGTCATATGATTAAGACACTTGTCATAATCCTATGACATCTTGCATCTCACCTTGGCTATATAACCAAGGGGTCTCTCATTGTACAATCAATCATAATCATATCATTGAATCATTTTGATAAGAATACAGTTTATTATTGTTGTGATCAGGAGAAAACGTGGTCCTAGAAATGAGCAGCAACACAAAACATGCAAGAAACCACCTAAATGCCTGACACCTCAAGATTAACCTAGTTGGATTCAAAAACAAAGTAAAGATAACAAAAGGAGCTGATTTACCTTGTCTTGAATCGATCTTTTGGTTGGCCCTTGATTTTCAATGTTGTGTATGCTCGTTGGATGGCAAAAGATGCAAGTGTGGAATGCAAGATAGATAAGAAATGGATGGGAATGGATGCAAATGCAAGTTTTTGGCTAAGCATGGCTCAAATGAAAAATTTGCAAGAGTTTGGTTAGCACAATGATCTTCTCCCAAAATGAGAGAAAAGAGGGGGTATTTATACAGAATTTTGAATTCTTTAGAGAAATGGACAGTTGAGATTAAACCAACAAGGTCAAGATGTAGAGCTATGGTAAGTTGAGAACTCACAAGCTCTCACATCTTGACATGTGGCATGTGAAGTGGCTTGATAAAGATGATGTGGACATGACATGGAGGTACTACATAGTACCTTGGGATTTAGACAAGATCTCCTCATAAAGGAGGTCCTTGTCCACATGTGGATGAGAGGACATATGAGGAATTAAAAATTTCTCAAATATCTACATGGGAATGAGAGAGAATTTAAAGTTCTTTGAAATGCATTGGGGGATTAAATGTGAATTAAAAATTCACATGGGGAAAGGGGTGCCTTCTCCAAAAGGAGAAAGCCTTTAATAGGGTTGACTTATGACACATTCCATAAATGACATGGAGATTAGGTTGACCTAATTAGACAAATTAATGACATATTAGAGACAAGTGGGGGATTATGGAGGATGTGACCCTAATGATGATTAGGGGTGTGCACATCCTAACCATAAATTAATTATGATTAGAAGAGGGTTAGATGGTTAAGGGGAATTAGGGACCAATTTACAAAAGTTGGAGGATGTGACAATGAGAGAGAAAGTGAGGAATTAAAAATTAATTTAAATTTCAAGAGGTTATATGACTAAATTAAATAAAGTGGTCTATTTATTTAATTTAGAGAGGAAAGAGGGTAAAAGTATTTATTAAATTAAATATTTTAGGAATATGAAATATTAATTAAATGAATGATTTAATTAATACCGACAAAGAAGATGAAGTAGATGAGCAAAGGGATGATTAAAGAGATGTTTTTGACCATATGGAAGTGGTCAAATTTGGATTTCTACATTTTGCCCCTCTTTGAAACACTATTAGAATAATAGGGTTTTGAAGAAAATAAAATGCAGATAACTCTATTGAGGAAGCGACCAGAGAAGAGATGCCCCAACATGGGAGAGTTTGTATGAGCTTCCCAAACAAAGGGAAATTAAAGGGGATGCCTCAGGCTCGCAAGAGAAGGCTTATGATGGAAGATTGAGAGAGAATGGTAGGGTATACCCCCTCGAGAAGGCAGACAAGGAAGGAGAAGGGGTCCGGGTCAACTTCTCGAAAGTATGGAGTAGTATATGTTATTAGAAAGAGCACGAAAAACTGAGAAGATTAACATTTGAATGGAGTCAAATGGGTATATGATGTGCAAATGGAGGCCTCGAAAAGATAGAGGGTGGATGGATTAGTTGGGGGAAAAAATGGTTAAATAAAAGGAAAAAATTCCCTTCATTTAAAAAAAGTAAAAAGGAGGGAAAAAAGGTTATAAAGCGTAATTCTAAGAATTACCCCTCCTCATTTGGACAACTGTAGTTGAGGAAGAGAGGGAGAAGAAGAGAGGGAGAGGGTCAGAGTGCACAATGTTAGAGTATGATAGCAATATTATCCACTGCGGGATGAGAGACGGTGGTTCTTCAGTGAGAGTGTCATGCCACGCCAGGTTAGCCCCAAACCCAACTTTGTGATTTTTGTCATTTTGTTTAAGTTTTTTTTTTAAATTGAAAATATGGGTTTTATTAGGGGGGAGGGGAGAAAAATGGGTAGAAGGAAAAATTAAGATTTTTGGGTTTCAGTCGAGGAGGAAAAAAAAGTTAGTTGGGTACGCCCCGAAAGAGGGCGAAGTGGCAGGTGAAAGGGGGGATTGACTAATGGGTCCCACGTAGGAGCGGATCTTCCTAAGCACAGGCAAGTTTTCCCATGTATGGGGGCGGGTCCGCCTATTGCCCGGGAAAGTCTACCCATGCACGGGGGCGAGTTTGCCAGTGCCCGGGCGGACCCACCCACGAATGGGGGCGAGTTCACCCATGCTCGAGTGGGTCCTCCCACATTCAGGGCAGGTCCACCTACGTGGCCAGGAGCCCGAGCAGAATCACCCAAGCTCAGGCGGGGGTGGATCCACCTGGTCTAGGGTAGGTCTACTCGGGGGCCAAGCAGGTCTACCCATGCTGGGGCGGGTTCGCCTGCACCCAAGGCGGGGCCACCTGAGATCGGAGGTGGGTCCTCACGCGACCAGGGGTGGACCAACAAGGGGGAAAAGAGAAAAAAAGAGGGAAAAAAGAGGAAAAAGAAAGGATAGGTAAGTGAATCCCGAGACTGAGGAAAAGGGAAGAAAAACAACGTGGAAAGAAAGGAAGAAATGACATAGTGGTCATGTCATGGATGCAGGATTTTGAGAGTTTGTGGATGCGGGAGAGGCGGCCCGAGGTACTGAGGAGATGTATAGCAGCGATGATGGGCGCGGATCATCAGGTGTTAGCAAAGGCAGAACTATTGCACATGCTATCTTATCCGACGATTAAGGCCCACAGGGTCATGTTGACAGCATTGATATAGCGTTGGGACTTAGGGACGTTGACATTTCATCTACCGACAGGGGAGATGATGGTGACTCTAGAGGATGTATGGAGGATTTTGAGGCTCCCCATAGCAAGGCTCCTTGTTAGCGAGTGTCAGGTAGAGGGTGAGGCACTGGACGAGTCCTTGCAAATTGTGTTTGGTGATGACGAGCTACCAATTCAAGGATAGCAGCTGGACGTGGGAAGATGTTTGTCCTGCAAGGTACCAGCATTGTTATTATACCTAGCAGGGCTGATTAGCGGGATATTGTTGCCAAATCAGAGTGGTCAATTCTTGCACCTCAATTTCGTCGAGGTGCTCTGTCACATCATTGAGGATCGAGAGGGTTAGTTTGCATGGAGGACTTGTATGTTAGTGCAGCTGTACAAGGATATGCATGTGATATGCTATCGAGAGGTGTTGAGTGTGACACACGTCACACTGTTATAGGTGTGGGCCTGGGAGCATATCAAGGTGACTAGGTCGTTCATGTTGAGAGTAGGAGAGCAGGATGGCATAGTAGCAATGGCTTGGGGATGGGGGACAAAGGTGGGAGCGATACTATGATATCAGGATGTCAGAGATGTGCATGTATGGAGGAGGCGATTTGATGAGGTGCAAGCTAAGATGATAGTATGGTGTCTGTATATGCTATGGTGATTCAGGGACTGGAGGGATGATGAGGAGGGACACAGGGGTTATTTCTTCACCCAATGTTATATCATTGGGAGAGGTCTACGCATAGTGGAGTTGCACCGGCCAGATTAGGTGACAAGGCAGTTTGGAGTGAGGCAAGATATTCCTACAGGGCGAGTGATGTTTTGATGATTAACACGAGAGCAGCCATGGGGGAATAAGTTGGATCTAGAGGTAGTGTGGGAGGAGTTGGAGACACTGCAATTTTTGTCATACCTAGGCAAGAGGGAGGGACAGAGAGATGCAGGGACGAAAGATCGATATGGTTAGTGGTTTTGGTGAGATCCACCTCCATGGATTACATTGGTGGTTCTGATTGAGGGGGCACTAGGTTTTGATTCAAAGGATGAGAGACAGCTGAGGGTAGAGAGAGGGACAGGGTCCACGAGGACAGCAGAGAGGTCAGGAGAGAGGAGGATGACAAAGAGGAGGACAGGAGGCGGTCGAAGCAGCCAAGGAGCCAGTGAGGGTAGGCAGGAGGAGGAGACGATGGCGTAGACCCCAAGGAGGAGGTCAGGGTTGTGGCACAACAGGATAGGAGACTGGAGGCCCAGGGAGAGAGGAGACAAAAGGCACGTGCATCCTCAGAAGGTCAACAGTAGGAGAGACTGGAGGATGCTAAGGCCAGTGGAGAGCAAGAGAAATAGGAGGTAGATGTGGCCATAGAAGGGCAGCAATGGTAGAGACAAGAGAAGGTTGAAGCTAGTGGAGAGTAGGTACAAGGAGCCCCTGTGGTGATTGATGTGGATGAGATGGAGGCGTAAGCAAAGAGTGAGGGGTATGAGCCACAAGAGATGGACATTGATACGAAGGTACATGACATCCCACCACTATCGACAACACCACCTAGAGGAGAGGATCTGGTAGTGGTACTGAGAGGGACCCTAGAGAGACTGTGATTTAGTAAGCAACGATTACAATAGATAGAGGTGGAGTGGATCAAATTAGAGGTAGAAATGAGTGAGCTATAGGAACAATTTTCCCAAAGTGAGAGGGACTACTTAGATCTAGCCACGATGGTGACAAAGGTGGAGACGAGATTGTTAAGAGAGAGGGATGAGGCACGAGATGAGTTGGTTGGCCTACAGGTAAGGGTAGAGAGGTTGTGAGTAGAGTTGGCTAGGGAGCATGAGTAGGGGGATGCAGTGAGATGGGAGAGAGACTGTTTGGTGGCTGAGGAGGCAATATAACAAGCTATTGGAGAAGAGACAGGGCAGGAGCTGACAAAAATTGGGGTAGGGACCGCAAGAGATATAGAGGGTTTGCGGGGACAGCTAGAGCAGTTATGAAGAGAGAGAGAGAGAGAGAGAGAGAGAGAATCTGCACTGAGAGTAGGATGAGCTCAGAGATAGAGTGTACTATTTAGAGCAGACAGTTGGAGATATGGGATTGATGCAGCGGAGAGAGGAGAAGATGAGGGTGCAGATACATTTTCTACAAACAGAGAGAGATGTGGCACAAGCATAGGTACATTCCATAGAGGCAGAGAGGGATGTGGCACAGGCATGTGCTCAGGTGTTACAAAGTGAGAGGCAGGTGGCACATGCATAGGTTTAGTCTCTTCAGAGAGAGAGGGATGCAGTGGTGTCACAGGTATTAGCTCTTTGGAGAGAGCAAGATGCAGCCAAGTTGAGACTTCAAGAACTTTAGAGGGATAGGGATGCAACGGAGGCTCGGGCACAGGCTGTACATAGGGAGAGAGATGCCACAGAGGTGTGGATGTATATGTTGCAGAGTGAGCAGGACACAACACAGGCTCAACTGCAAGCAGCAAAGGTTGAGGGGGGTGAGCTAGGGGCAGAGGTATAGGGGTTACATGGACAATTACAAGTTACACAAGTTGAGAGGGATAGGTCCACAAAGCAGGTACAACAGCTGATGTTAGCACAGGACGCCTGGAGATAGGAGCGGAGAGCTATTAGTTAAGATTGAGATAGGTATAGGCATGAGCGGAATGTCATGAGACATCAAGCTAGGCAAAGAGATGATTATATGCAGGAGGAAAGTTACTGGAGGTGTGCTTACAAGCATGTTGTTCCAAATCCGGCGCAGCGCATGGTGTGCTATGTCAGACAGGTACCTCAGATGTCAATACTGTCCTAATCATTAGGGACACATACTAAAGGGTATAGTGACTATCGGCGAACTCCTTACTATGGTTACCAAGAGACTCCTACCCGTGATTATCAGGGGACTCCAATGCACAGAGGGCTAGTGCCTGACTCTCCTTAGAGATCAAACATGGGTAGCCCATAGTGAGCAGTCAAAGAGCAGATGACAAGATACCAATTTTTTTTTACAGGTACAGGATGGAGGTTTAGTACATGTCAGCAGAGATCATATGTGATCTACATCTCTATATTTTGTACCTTATTTGATGATATATGATGGATATGTAGTGGATTATACTTGAGACATTATGACGAGACGTACATTGTATTTTTTTTATTATGATATGTGATATCCCTTATTGACACTATGTGTTATGTTTGATGTGATGGATGATTCAGTTTATCTATGCACATGTATGGGATATTTCATGCTTATGTGGATGGATAATTTATTTTATGTACGCACATGTATATGATATTTCATGCTTATGTGGATGGATGATTTGGTTTATGTATTAATGTTTATAATGCAGGATGATATGAATATTTGGTATGAAATGTAATTAGGATGTATCTAACAATATGTTTTTGTAGGTGGTAATGCATGTATTATGTGAATGTTAATATGGACATGTATGGGTTGAATGAAACTACAGTGCTTAATCTAATCAGTCTATGAACTATGAAATATGTTGTATCTACAATATAACATGGAATATGAATAAAAGATGAATTCTTATAATGCAAACCTAAGTGTTAGCAAGGACTTGTATGGGAATGGGGATAGGTGATAGGTGTACCGTGGGTGTGATAGTGCACCTTTCAAAAACCATTAGTACCCTAAGAGGAAAACCAAGAGGGAAAAGAGTTAAAGTTTTGCACAACCTAAATCACAAGTCATGAGTTATGAACAAGGTTGAATGAAGGGTGCATGTAATGAAATGAAATGCAGTCAATAACTCAATTTTCCATCTTCAGAGCATTGATTTTTTCTATAGCATAAGATACTGAATACCCTAATAGGAAATCCTAAGGCGAGTTGGCATCCAATACATGAAACAAACACAACAAACAAAAAGGCTATCCTGACACCCCAAAGTCGTGATGAACTTGGTCGGGCAAGGTATTGGGATAACCACAAACACACAAGGATGCCCTAGCGTAACACAAGACCTCAGGGATCTTGGTGGGTACTACGTGGGACAACCGAGAAGACAGCAACAAAGAAAAGATCAAGATATGCCCCTATGTTGACTAGTCAAAGCACACCATGATATAATGGATCAAGGTGACCATGACATGTAATGATAGGGAGCTCAAATGATAAACAAAAGCCAAAAGCATCAAAATATCACAATCAATTTCAAACATCCTTTGCCATAGGATCAAGGGGATGGATGGGATTGATGTGGTCTATTAGGAAGCATGCATCCTGTTGAGACCAATGATGGATTCTAAACTAAAATGACCCAGTTGATGCAAGATTTTTTTCATTAACCAGATCTTTTGACCCTTGGGGATTTCATTTGTGAAGCACCAGCTAGACAAGGACACTCTTGACAACATGACACAAGAGATCAGACAACGAACCGACACACCCTATAGACCTAGGGGCTCAAGGGTTGATCAAAGATTAGCCTTGCCTACGTGAAAGTGCAGAGCCCTCGTAGTTCAAGAAAATACCATGGATAAAGCGGAAATAGGATGATGAAGATAGATGATGGATGAGCATCACGAGATGGTTAGAATATCCTAGGGGCAGATCAAATGATCAACCTTGCCTACATGACAATGCAGGGGCAACATAGTTCGACAAAGGATGAGAAGACTAATGCAACAAGATGAGATCTAGATGGAGACCAACATGATGGGTGATGCTATGTGATGACACAAACTGACCAATGATCAGATGAATGACACAAGCTCAGGGTGGGATAAAAAAAAGCTCAGGATGAGGGATAGCCAAGGTAGATCATCCAATGCTAAATCAAAATACACCAAGTAGCCAAGGATAGGATGGGGGGAATGTGCGGCTAGAATAGATGAAGTCATAAAGTAATAAGGATGCAAGGTAGATAATGATTAAGCCCTCTACGAATGATGCCTATTACCAAGTTTTCACCACCTGTACTTATCCAAGGTGCCACCAAAAGTGGTTTTCACCATAGGACGAATTTATTTCTCTTTTCTATTTTTTTTATTTTTTCGTAGGTGGGGTTACCAAGCAAAATTAGGTGTAGAACCTCTTTAGATGCATGATATGGATAGGTTCTTCTAGGGGCTCTCCTTCAAGGGTAGCAATTCTATATGCCCTAGATCCATATTTAGCAGTTATGATACAAGGACCCAACCAGTTTGCCTCAAATTTTCCTTTTTTATCACAGTCATGTTCGGTATGCTGGTTCTCTTTAAGGACAAGATCACCAACCTAGAACTGTCGAGGATGAACTTTCTTGTTGTAGTTACACTTGAGGCAAGTCATGCAACACGAGCATCCTCCTCACTGATAAGGTTCTTCAAAGAAATCCTCAATGATGGGAGCTCAACTTTGATTGGCAAGATGGCTTCAACACCATACACTAAAGAATAGGGGGTGGCACCTGTAGGGGTATGGATGGAGGTGCGATACACCCAGAGAGTGCGATGGATATGGAGGTGCCAATCTCACCCAGTGTTATTGACAACCTTTTTGAGGATGTAGATAAGGGTATTGTTGGTTGCTTTTTCCTGACCATTACCCTAGGGTAATAAGGCGTTGACCAATGATGTTGGATTTGAAATGTGTCGCAGAGGTGTTTCATGGCCTATTTTTTAAAAGGTTTTCCATTATCGGAGAGGATGGTGGATGGAATACCATATCTGCAAAGAATATGGTAAAGGATGAATTTTGAAATTTGAGTACCGGTGATTTGTGAGAGTGGCATTTCTTCCACCCATTTGGTGAAGTACTCAGTGGTAGTAATTATGAATGTATGGCCGTCAGAAGATGGTGGGTAAATCTTTTCAATCAAGTCGAAACCCCATTGAGATAAGGGCCACAGTGCTAGGAGGGGCTAAAGGTCCTATGTTGGAGCATGAATCAAATCTACATGTTGCTGGCAGGGAAGGCATTTCTTCACAAATTCACAAGCATCATGCTCTAATGTGGTCCAATAATATCCAGCCCAAAGAATCCTTTTGGCCAAAGCCATACCATTTGAATGGGCCCCACAAACACCACTATGTACTTCCATTAGTGCAATATGGGCTTCAGTCTCACTCAGAAATCTAAGGAGGATTCCATCATACACATGACAATAAAGTGTATCACCGACGATAATGTATTAGGTTGAACGTCTAATAAAGGATTTTTGTTGGTTTTGTGTGAGGTCAGGGGGTATAATATTATCATGCAGATAAGCATATATGTCTTGGTACCATGGGGAAGTGGGACCCACAATGTCACACACCATGTCATTCTCAAGGATATCATATGTTGGGATTAAAATTTGTTCTACAAGGAACTCGCATTCTGTTTGATCTTTAGGTATATCAATCAGGGAGCCAATAGTATCCATTGTGTCAGCTGCTTTGTTCTGTACTCTAGGAATTTGGTCAAATTGTATGAAGGTGAAATATTTCTTAAAATCATCCACCATGTGTTTATAAGGTAACAACTTATCATATTTTGTTAGGAATTCATCATTAACCTACTTAATGACCAACAATGAATCACCAAAGACCCTCAAGTGAGTTATGTGCCATTGCTTTGCAATCCAGAGGCCCGTGAGGAGGGCTTCGTACTTAGCTATGTTGTTGGTATACGGAAATGCTATCCTGAATGATTTTTGAATGTAATCACCTTGAGGGGTAACCAATATAATTCCCACGCCTAATCCATTATGAGTACATGATCCATCAAAATACAATTTCCAAGTAGGTGCTTCTATAACTGTGAAAACTTCTTCATCTGGAAATTCAGTGACCAGAGGGTAAGCATCCACTAGTGGTGCCTCAGCCAACTGATCAGCTATGACTTGTCCCTTTATGGCTTTGTGATCCATGTACTCTATGTCAAATTCACTTAGGACCATGACCCACTTAGCCATGCGACTAGTTAGGGTGGTTCTGGATAACAGATACTTTAGTGGATCAATTTTTTCTATTAATTTCACTGGATGGTTGAGCATGTAATGTTGGAGTTTCTGTGTACTAAAGACCACTACAAGGCAGGCTTTCTCAATGGGAGAATAGTTTAATTCATAGCCAACCAGTGTTCGACTGATGTAGTAGATTGCTCTTTCTTTTGATGATTCATCATGTTGTGCCAATAATGCCCCCAGTGCGACTGAAGTGGCAGAGATGTAAAGTAGGAGAGGTTTCCCTAGAATAGGTGGCATCAAGATCGATGGATGAGCTAAGTATTCCTTGATCTTATCAAAACCTGTTTGACACTGTTGGTTCCATCTGAAGGTGGAGTCTTTTTTCAGAAGATGGGTGAATGACTGACACTTATCTGCAAGTTGGGCTATGAACTAATGGATGGATTGCAGCTTCCCTTGGAGACTTCTTAATTGTTTTAGATTGTGTGGGGGTGGCATGTCTAGAATAGCTTTCACCTTGGTGGGATCAACCTCAATACCCCTTCCAAAGACTATGAAACCCAACAATTTTCCTAATGTAACACCAAAGACACACTTTTTTGGGATTTTGTCATAGCTTGTAATGTTCTAACCGCTTGAAGATCTTTTTTAGGATGACAGGATGCTATAATCGGGTTCTAGATTTTCCTAGCAATTCATCGACATAATCCTCCATGATAATATGGATGAGGTCATGGAATATGATAGTCATTTCCCTCTGATATGTTTCCCCCGTATTCTTGAGACCAAATGACATAACATTGTAACAAAAAGTACCCCAAGGTGTCGTAAAAATAGTCTTGTGTTGGTCTTCAGGTGCAATTCAAATCTGATTGTAACCAGAGAAACCATCCATAAGGGATAACATCTCATGTTTTGTAGTCAGGTTGACCAACATGTCAATATTGGGCAGCGGGAAGTCATCTTTTGGATAGGATTTGTTAAGGTCTAGGAAGTTTGTGCAAATTTGAATGTCTCAATTTGGTTTGGCAACAGGTACTTTGTTGGAGATCCAATCAGAGTAGTCAATGGTTCTGATAAAACCGGAATCCAGTAGTTTCTCCAATTCCTTCTTGACTAATAATGCTACCTGTGGATGCATTTTTCAGAGCTTTTGTTTGACAAGCTTGGCATCTGGGCGAACATCCAAATGATGAACTACTAAATCAGGGTCTAAGCCTAGCATGTCTGAGTATGACCAAGCAAAGTTAATGAGATCATCTTGGAGTAGCTAAACAATGACTGAATATTCTTGCTCTGATAAAGATTTGGCCACATAGGTGATCTTAGGGTTTTTTGTAGTACCTAGATTAACTTCTTGAGTTTCTTCAATTAGGATGGATGACCGTGTGGATAATTGAGTTCCCACAAGGGGAATATGAACATCTCCATCCTCCAACACCTCTTCGAGGTTTTCACTATTGGATGTGTCATTTATTTTTACTCCTTCTATATTAGGAAGTGCCTTGGGGAGGTTTTCACTAGATGACCATTTTTTATTTTTCTTGTTTTTTATTTTTGTGACTGGAGCATTCATCCTCCCCCAATCCCATGAGGTTGACATATGTATCCAAGGAGACATTGATAGGTGCGTTGTCACGTAGGTCCCAATCAATAAGTTTGGGATGGTGAAGGGATAGGCTAATGGTAAAGACAGATAAGCAATCAAACATGGATGACAGATCCGTGTGATCAACATCATCGTATGCACGTATTATGGATTCCTCCTCGGGTATGTCTTCCAAGGGACCATTGTCCACAATAACACTATTGGAAGTATTAGATGATGTTGTAGGACCTTTATGCTTTTTGTCATATCTGAGGCCTATATTCCTTGGCAGCTTTGATACATTAATAGGTTGCAACCGTCCTACTCTTCCTTACCTATGCCCCCACCTTGGTAGTTATACTTTTTTGTGAACTTAGCTGACCAAGGGTATACTTCCTGAAAATATTCCTTTAGAGGAGGATCTGGTTGGGGTTCTTCATGGTATAGCCACTAACTAATATCTTCTTTTGGTTCATCTTTCTTTATACAAGGAGACCATAAAGTGGTGGTGGGGATGTTTTTAACATTGAAGGTGATGGTCTTGTGTTCTTTTGGAGTAGCCTATGAAGGTTGGTCATACATGTGTGGTGACGGTGGCATGGTTGCCACATTTAGGGTTGTATGCATTTCATATTCACCACACCCCTTGTCAATGATATTTACTTTGGTAACAGAGGAATTGGTGATGGGATATGGTGTGGCCATCATGGTGGATGATGGATTGGAGGGTGATGACTGAGATTCCCCCATTTCAACCCCAAGACAATAATGTAAATGGGAAATGATGCTTCTAGAGCACGGCAGTATTCAAATGGTTATGTGTCAGCATAAATGGTGATATCTTGTCCATTAACTAGGAATTTTAGGCATTGATGGTACATGGAGGGGACGGCTTGCATGGCATGGAGCCATGGGCAGATGAGGAGGAGATTATATGGTAATTCTAGATCAAGGACATGGAAAGTAGTATACTAAACTATAGGTCCAACCTGAATATGAAGACTGATAATTGCTTCAGAATTTATTTCCACATTATCATAAGTTTTGATCATGATGATTTGATTACTCAAATTCACTTGAGTATACCCCACCTATTTTATGAATTTCAAAGTGCATAGATTGAGGGCAGAGCCATTATCTACCAAGACCTTTTTTATTTTATGACAGGCAACCAAGACTTCGATGTGCAAGGGACGGTTGTGATTGGCATCAATATTTGGCATGTCATTCTAGCAGAAGTGTAGCTGGTAAGATAAATCTAGGTTTCCTACTAAAGCTTGGAACCATGTGGGATTGATGTCATTAGGTACATGAGTTTCCTATAAGGCTCTATTAAGAATTTCTTGATGTACAGGAGAAGACTTAAGCAGATCCAATATTGAGATTTGAGCAGGGGTCTTTCCTAAGTGATCAAGAATGTTGTACTGAGAGTTTATAGGATTTGGCTAGGTGGGTGTGGAGGCTATAGGGACAATAATGCGAGATCATCGAGTAGTAACAACACATTGGGGAACTTTGGCTTTAACATGCATCATAGACACACGGGGTTCTACTTGCTCAACATAATGGACAATGCCATCATAATTGAGGGGTACATTCTTATAGCTTATGTTATTTGTGTTGTTGTCTTGGGGATTGTTGTTGGAGGTGCTTGTGCCTTGATTATGGTTAGGGAAGGCATTTTGGTATATCTGCAATTGATCATTAGATGATGAAGCTTGACTGGTGTTGACTTTGATATCTCCTCGATCGATAAGATCTTGGACATAGTTTTCGAAACCTTGACACTTATTCAAAGTGTAGCCTTTAATTTTATGGAATTCACAATATTCATTCTCCCTAAACCAGGAAGGTTTGGTTTTGGATTCATCAAGTGGTTTGGTGATAGGGTATGTGATCAAATATTTGACCTGTAACAACTTATTGAAGATGACACTTAAGGGCTCTCCTAATTGAGCATACTAGCATTTTCCATTCCCATTGACTGTTCTGGTTTGACTGTTGAGGAGGACGAGATGCCCCCTGTGGCATGGATATGGAATTGGGTACAGATGGTTGCTGTCTTTGGGATGTATTGGCCACCTGAACATGTTCAGTGTTAGTGACACCATCATTTACTGCATTTTTTTTCTTGTTCCAAAAGTGAGACTTATCACCAGATGGCCTTTCTCTGTCATGGTTGTGTATCTTGATGTGCCCTTTGGAAATAAGGGCAATTCAAGGATGGGTCATTTTTCCACTATCTCAGTGAAAGTGGTGACACAGTGTAACCTAAAATTATGAGCCATGTCAGGATGAGAGTTCTCCACGAAGAGGGTGACCATGTCTTTCTCTTTGAGAGGGGTTTTCGTTTGGCTTGCTAGTGCACACCACCTCTAAAGGTAGCTAGCAAAGGTTTCACCTTCACATTCCTTCTCTCTGAGGAGATCCAAGGTATCAGTGTCCTCCAAATTGAAGGAGAAGTAAGAAACAATTTTTTTGAAAGATCTGCAAAGGATTTTATGGACCCTCATTCTAGACTCATGAACCATTCTAGGGAATTTCCAGTCAGGGTCCATGGAAACAGATACAAGAGATAGTTATCGTTGTGCATAACTTTCTAACACTGGGAGTAAAACTCTTGCAAATGGGCCTTAGGATCTTTGTTTCCCTTGTATCTATCGAATTTTGGTATTTCGAAGTGTTTAGGGAAGGGGATCAATGAGATGGAGGGATCGAATGGATAGGGACATATGTCTTCAAATTTGAATGATTGTTTGCCAGTCCCAACTTGAAGATCTTTCAGAGTGGCTTTGATTTCTAACAAATCAGAGTTGACTGGTGGCGTAAGAGCCAAAGATTCGTTGGATGGATATGGGTGGTAGGATGATGAAGGATCCTACTCAGATAGTGTCTAAAGGTTGAGGTATGGATTTTGATAGTCATATGATGATATCCCTTGCTGGTATGCTAGGGAGTTTGTTGGTATTGGGGTTGTTGTTGTGAGGTATAGTATGAATTTGTTTGATAAAAATGTGTGATGGGATGCTGAGGAGCTTGAATGTGGTGTTATGGATTGGTCTGATGATACTGAAGGTACTGTTGTGACTGTTGAGAGGCCACATAAGGTTGTTGTTGTTGGGGTTGTTGTTGGTTATGATAATAATAATGTTGAGGAGGTTGTTGATGTGATGTTAGGTGTTGTGTGGGCTGAGATGGGATGTTTTGTTGTGGTTGAACTTGTGGATGTAGAATGGATGCGAGGAACGGGGATATGGTCTAGGCGAGAGATCAGGACGGATTGTCTTGCAATTGGTGTGGTGCTTTTTGTGAAGAGATCAAGGGGTTATGTGGGGGTTGTTGTTGATGAGGCGGCTAAGATAATGTAGAGGCATTCTGCAAAGGAGGTTGTTGGGTACCAAAGGGAACATTTGGTTGGGATGTACCTTGCGGCAGTAATGGAGGTGGTATGTTAGATTGGGGAGGTTGTTGAGATGTATATGAAAATGATGGTAGGTTTGTGGCCCCAAGAGGCGGAGGAAATGTGGTAAAAGGGTTTCCCCCAGTGTTGACAGGAGGTTGATTTGAAAGGGGTGGTGTTGTCAGCATTAATGGCAGAGGTTGCAGAACATTTTATGGCATGTCGTAGGAAAAAGGATTGTTGGGATCAGTTACTTGAGGAGCCCCCATGACTGAGATTGTGACATGTGGGGTATTGTTAAGGTGATAGAGAACGGCGTTGTCAAATTCAGGTTGGTGCCAACCCTCAATTAGAGGAGCGTTGGGGATGTACGAACTACCTGGTGCTTTTTGTGAACCTTGGGGTATGTTAGATGTGGAACTGCCATACTTGGATAGGTCAATACCTGATGGAGATTTGACACCTCTTTCAATTAGGTGGGCCAAGATTTCTTCCCCATGTTTTTTGAGAAGGCAATCTGTCATTTGCACATTGGTAGGGTTACTAAAGTGTTCCTTAAGTGTAAGTTCATGTTGATTGACCATGTTCTCATCTCTGAGTGGCGATGTGGTTTGACCATCAATATTGGACTGTGACGATGTACCATTCTGATGATCTCGAGGGATATTTATATCGTTATTGGGATCTTGTGAGACATTAGCCGCATTGTTGGGATCTTGAGGGATGTTTGGTTGGGAATTTTGGGCTTGTTACTCAGCCATTTTCCTTGCCTGTGACCGGGTCTAAACGGGTGCAAGATGATAGGATAGACTAGGATGTTAGGATGATTTTGATGATGAAAGGATTGACTTGATTCGATGATGGATTATTCGACAAGGAGGTGGGTCAATAGGATTGGTTTGGATGATTGATTCGATCGAAGTGGATCTGTTTGATGAGATCATATTGGATTGATTGGTAAACAATTGGTCAAATTAGATTGGATTGGATAGATTGACTGGGAGATTGATGATATAAGGATTGAATTGGATTGATGACTGATTAATAATATTGGATGGTAAGATGAATGATGATGACCAGAATCCAAAACTGAGTTCAAGAATGATCCTTGGTAACACTAGGTGTTGATTAATTGACTAAAGGATGGATGTATGATAACGGCATTGAATCCAACTTGAGATAGAAGTGGATTGATTGGGCTGACAAGGATGACCAACTTCGGACGGATGAAAATCTTAAGTCAGTTTTGATAGATGATGATTAGAGATGAACACCTAGGTCAATTTGGATAACTACTTTAAGTAAGTTTAATGAAATAACGGTGATCCGAAATGGGGAAACAATATCCAGAACGGGGAAAATGGCTGAGTGAACGTGGGTTCGAAATGGATAAATGAGGACTCTAACTGGGTGAATGGATGCTTGATGGTGGAGGCTGACTTTTAGAATGAGGAAACGAAAGTTCAAAATAGGTGAATGATTACCCGAAACATGAAAATGACAATCCCGGATGAAGGAATGACTCCTAGAACGGCTAGAAAAAAGACCAAAAAAATTATTTGAAGGTCAGGTCTACCCTTGGAAAGGGTTAGGTTTGCCCCTGGATGGGTCAGGTATGCCCCTGGAACTAAAAAATGGTCAGAAACAGCTATTCGAACTAAAAATGGGCATACCAAATAGGGCGACGAACACTCAGATCGAGGGGACAAACATTTAAGATGGTGAATGGATTCTTGAAACAGGTGTAAGAACGTTTGGAATGGGGAAACGAGTGATTGGAACAGCAAAATGAGTGCATGAAATGATGAAACGAGTGTCTAGAATGATGAAATGGATGATAAAACTAACCGGTCAAGGGTCAAGTCCACCCCTGGGATGGGTTAGATCCATGTGTGGAGGGCAGGTCTACTTGTGGAGGGGGAAAGTCTACCTATCTAACAAAAGTTACTCAAAATTAGCTAAAATAGGCTGAAAAGGGGTTGGTTCAGAGGTCAGGTCTGCCCCTAGATGGATAAGATCCGCCCCTGGAGGTCAGGTTCGCCTTTCTGGAAAAAGTTGGTCAAAATTGGCTAAAAAAAGCTAAAAAGGATTGGTTCAGAGGCCAGGTCTGCCCCTGGAATAGGTCAGGTTTACCCCTTGAGGACAGGTCCACCCCTAGACAGGTCTAAACTTTAGTTTTGAAAAGACAACTAAGGAAAAGGATCCAAAACATAGCAAGCATCAATCAAAAGGATACAACTGAACAAAAAATTACTAGTTTTGCACAAAGAAGACAATTCAGATAGCACAATCCTAAGACTAGTAGAAGGGGTATGGCTGACAAAGTCTTCTAATCTAGGATGAGCATGGTTGCTAAGGAGTCCTCAATATACACTCGGTACGTGAGGCCCAAACAGTGAACACCAACCCGTTACAAGCATGAGTCGCGAACCTTAGCGAGATACTAGAGGCTCGGACCAACTCTTCATGTCATCCTAATGCTTCACCAATTACAACATGGTTGCATTGAGGTATAGCTTTCACTCTCCCTCCTTTATATACCCCACCGGTACGCATGGTTGGAATCATCCCTTGGGGTGATGAAATCCCCAAGCAGGTCTCGCTAAGAAAAGAAAAAGGGTGACTAAAAGAACTTGGTAAGCTACAATTTCTCATTTCCCAGGATCACCAAATGGCGCAAGGGGATTGGATATGTCAAATATCTTACCATCAAGCACAACACACAAGATTAATTGACACCCCTAGTTAAACTATGTGCCTAACTTATGCAAAACAATAAGTAGCAGTTGATAAATAACTAACCCTACAAGGAAACTTGTTAGTGATTCTTGTCCTTGCTCCTTGCCAAATGTTGATTAGATACTTGCACAAACTCAAATAGGACATGTTAGGAGGTCAGAAACACTTAGAACAACCAAAAAAGTGCTCAAAACTAAAATTTCACCTTTTGAAAAAGTTATTCAGGTTAGGTCCGCCTGTCTACAGGTTAGGTCCACCTATCTGGAGGGAAGGTCCACCTGTTTGGAGGTCAAATCCACCTATCAATTAGGTCAGGTCCACCTGTCTGTAGGTTAGGTCCGCCCCTCTGTGAAAAATCTACAAAATATCAGTTTCTAGAGTCTCTGGAGGGCAAGTCCGCCCCTGGAGGTCAAGTTTGTCTTTCTATCAAGTCAGGTCCACCCCTCAAGATCAGGTCTACCCCTGGATGGTTGGGTCTGCCCCTCTATAGATCAGGTCTGCCTCTCTACAACCTGCAACTGTGAAAAGTGAAAAAAATAGCAAATGTGAAAGATACAGACCCGTTTGTGGGTCCCACCAGGCATGCCATAAATGTGATTAGGAGAACATGTGGTCCCTGAAATGAGCAGCAACACAAAACATGTAAGAAACCACCTAAACACCTAACACCTCAAGATTAGCCTAGTTGGATTCAAAAACAAAGTAAAGATAACAAAAGGAGTTGATTTACCTTGTCTTAAATCAATCTTTTGGTTGGCCCTTGATTTTTGATGTTGTGTATGCTCCTTGGATGGAAAAAGATGCAAGTGTTGGATGCAAGATAGATAAGAAATGGATGGGAATGGATGCAAATGCAAGTTTTTGGCTAAGCATGGCTCAAATGAAAAATTTGCAAGAGTTTGGTTAGCACAATGATCTCCTCCCAAAATGAGAGAAAAGAGGGGGTATTTATAGAGAATTTTGAATTCTTTAGAGAAATGGATAGTTGAGATTAAACCAACAAGGCCAAGATGTAGGGCTATGGTGAGTTGAGAACTCACAAGCCCTCACATCTTGACATGTCGCATGCGAAGTGGCTTGATAAAGATGATGTGGAAATGACATGGAGGTACTACATAGTACCTTAGAATTTGGACAAGAACTCCTCATAAAGGAGGTCCTTGTCCACATGTGGGTGAGAGGACATATGAGGAATTAAAAATTTCTCAAATATTCACATGGGAATGAGAGAAAGAATTTAAAATTCTTTGAAATGCATTGGGGTATTAAATGTGAATTAAAAATTCACATGGGGAAAGGGGTGCCTTCTCCAAAAGGAGAAAGCCTTTAATAGGGTTGAATTAGGACACATTCCATAAATGATATGGAGATTAGGTTGGCCTAATTAAGTGATTAAAGTTGTGCAAGTACCTGATTAGACAAATTAATGACATATAAGAAGAAAGTGGGGGATTATAGAGGTTTTGACTCTAATGATGATTAGGGGTGTGCACATCCTAACCATAAATTAATTATGATTATAAGAGGGTTAGATGGTTAAGGGGAATTAGGGACCAACTTGCAAAAGTTGGAGGATGTGACAATGAGAGAGAAAGTGGGGAATTAAAATTTAATTTAAATTCCAAGAGGTTATATGACTAAATTAAATAAAGTGGTGTATTTATTTAATTTAGAGATGAAAGAAGGTAAAATTATTTATTAAATTAAATACTTTAGGAACATGAAATATTAATTAAATGAATGATTTAATTAATACCGGCAAAGAGGATGAAGTAGATTAGCAAAGGGATGATTAAGGAGAAGTCTTTGACCATATGGAAGTGGTCAAATTTTGATGTCTACAATTTTCATATTCATATTCTCTCTTTTTGTGCTTTCCATTTGGTCTCAAGATCTTAGCAACCATAGCCAATTCTAACATGGTATTAGAGCGAGTTGGGTGCCATTGGAGAGTCTTTTTTTTTAATAGAGATACCATATGCCCGTGTTCCACTTTTGAATATTTATTGAAGGTTCATATTGGAGTTTGTTGGTGCAAATCTAAGCTCACCATTACATCTAGAAGGTTTGAGAAAGTTGATTTTTCCTTTTGTTTCATCCAAATCGAACATACGAGGCCAAATCTATGAGGGTTTGAATCTAAAGTGTGGTTGCCAATCTAGAAGGTAGCAGCAATTTTGGAGCATTTTGGGTCAAATCTGACCCTACCATCGCATCCACAAGGACCAAAAACCCTAAGATTGATTGCCAAATTGTCCAAATTGGAGCAATTGTCCAGTGAGGCAAAAACAATTTCCCAAAGAGCCGTATGGCCCCCAGGGTTGTCATAATTACAAGTCGTCGATACGATTTTAAAAAAATATATATTTTTTGTTTTATTTAAAATTTCTAAAAAAAATTGTAATATATATATATATATTTTTGTTCAAAAATTTTATTAAACAAAATTCAAAGTCTACGATACGCAAACTATACCACTGCAAACTTTTGTACTTCGTAGAGTACCATGGGTGGTACGCCTGCGGGCCCCATCTCCCACATAGGTTGACAATTCCATAAAGCGGGTGATAGCATTTAAAATCAACAAGCTCTAAATAAATCTAGTGAAATTTTTTAGACCTGTAGCTTCAAAGTAGTGGCAAAGGTACGGAATATTCCGTCATATCAAAAATTCTCAGCAAATATCAAGATTTCAATCACCGTGTAAAGCATATTCCGTCCAAAAGAATATTCTAGCTGGAGGAGTATATTCTGCGGCGATGTTTTGTAATCCATCAAATTTAACCTGGTCATCGACTGACATTAGCCTACGTCAGGAGTGACATCACGTGCATTTGAAAATTTTGGAACCCCTCTCCATTAAAGGTTTTGATTTTGAAGGCAATTTTCAAATGCTCATAACTTGAGCTCATGACCTTTTTTCAAGCAATTTTTTTTATCTGGGCTAATTTTTTGTGCTCTTCACAGTGGTGCAATCATTTTTTGGTTTTGGTGTCTAGTTTTTCCATAAATTTCAGATTCTCACAAGTGTTACTACTTCATCCTCATTTTGGGAACTTTGGGAGCACATATCTTGCTCCTACGGTAACTTTTTTGGGTACAATTTTTTTTGAAAGTGCATAATTTTTTATGTACTTCTCAGTGGTATGATCATATTGATCTCATTTTGCAACAAAAATTACTTGATTTTGTGGCCTATTTTGGGCATTTTCATGTACCAAGATCAAAGACCACTTCATTGTTTATGGCAAGTGGCAACTATAAACACACTAAATATAAAGTGAAAAATCATATATTGCTTGGGGGGGTTTCTTGATTGAGTAATTTGGGGGAGGGAGGGGAGGTAATCTTGCAGTGGTTGGTTTCATTCTTTTACTTGGTTTGTGTTCTTGCAATGGGGAAATCTCAAACTGAACTCCTAACTCCACATAATTATGCTACATGGAGAAAATCAGTATGACACTATCTCATGATGAAAGGTCCAATAGGTCATCTAAAGGAAACCACTCAACAACCTACTGATGCTAAAGAATTGGCAAGGTGGGATATTGATCGTGATAAAAACACTTGGATGCATATGTTCATTAGTCTCATTTGATTTACAATTTCATATTGAATCATGCAAAACACCTAAAGAGGCTTGGGAGACTTTTTAAAAATTGTATGGTAAAATAGATAAGATTAGGGGCTATCAGATAATGATTTGATGAATCTTTATCCTAAAAGTTTTGACCACATCCAAGACTACATCTCCAAAATCAAGCAACTAAGAACATAGTTGAAGGAATGCAACATTGATAAAGAGGATTTGCAGTTGATTCTAAATGTGTTATCCAAGCTTGGTCCTAAGTATTCAGTGTCTGTTTCTAGCTTTCATACCCATCGACTTTCTATGGGAGCGTCATATGTTGATCCTAAGTTTGATGACTTTTCAAATCTCTTAATCCAAGAGGAAGCTAAGTTAATGAACATGGGTCTAATCAAGTCTTCCAAGTCACAAGCATTGGTGGAAAGTGATTCAAAGGTATAGAAAGAATCAGGGAATCTTGATAAGAAGAAAAAGAAGAAAAAGAACAAGCCACATAAAGAATCACAATCCTCAAAAGGAGAATCATCTAAGAAGGAGAGGCCTTTTTGTGCGTATTGCAAGAAGGATGGACATGAAGAACACTATTGTTATAAGAAGGATATTGATGAGTTGAAAAATCTTCTCAAAAAGAATCATATTGATTTTCCTTCTATAATTTATGAATCTTCTTCTCTTTCTACTTCAAAACAGTCTAAAAAGGACAAAGTTCAAGCATCTACATCAGGATATAAAGGACAATCTCTTTGTGCTCTTTCAGGTCCAAGATTAGGGAGATGGCTTCTAGATTCAGGGGCATCTCATCATTTGGCATCTTCACAATCTATATTCTCTTCATTTCATCCTTGTACTACATCTCCTATCTTGATGGGAAACAATACATACATGAGTGTAATAGAAGGGATCGATTAGTTTTGGGGACAACACTTTTCAGGATGTCTTGTGTGTTCCTCATTTGATGAACTATCTTCTTTCCATATATCAAATTACACATGGTGAGGATGGGAGAACTATGGAGTTCACACCTGATTCAGTCATCATTTGAGACTTGGAGAATAGAGAGATCATTGGTACTGGGGTGGTTGATCATTCATCTCAGTTGCATACCTTTGCTAATTTTTCTTCTGATGATGACATTGTTCCGTTGACTGTTGATCATATGAACCATGATTCAAAGGATACATTTGGCTTCTTGAACTTGGTAGTTCTCACATTAGATCCAGTTCTTGAGCCATGCATTCTATCTCTTCCATCTATTGTTGTAGTTGATGATGCTTGTGATTCCATAGTTTGGGTTCCTTGTGATTCAGTGCAGCAGGACATACATAGTCTTTCAGATTTGGCTACTTTGGATGACTTCCTGACAGGTACATTTCAAACTTGTTTGTGGAGTCTAATCTTGTAGATTTGGAGGACATCATCAATGGAATTCATCTTATCTTTGATGAAGATTCTCCTTCTTCAGTTGTTGTGAGGGAACACTCTGACCCTCTTGTTCAATCTCTATATGATCATTATTTGCAGTTTGGTGTGAGTGTGATTTCTTTTGGATAGCATTTGGAGGAGGCTTATTTGTCTTCAGAGGGGATATCTTTGTCTTTGGATCATGCTCTACATTCATCTCTACTATATGTTGGATTGTCCTCTTCAACAGTGTGGCCTAGAACATGTATTTGGAGTGTGTCAACTTTCAGCATTGACATGGAGACACTTGAGCATGCTTCAGAGACATTATCATACATCATTCATCATTCTGACATCCTACATACATCCATGGTTTTGTTTCTTCCTAAGGGGAGGAACATTGTTCAAAAAGATTAAATCATCTTCAGCATTCAATGTCAAGCTTCTACCATCATTGCAAGAGACTCAACATTGAGGGGGGGCTTCCTTGTCTCTCTTCTACTTCTCTCTTATGGGGGGGGTTCTTTTTCCTCACAAGGGGTTTTTACCTTCTCGTGCATCATTGAGAGCATTTATTTTTTGTATTTCATCTCTCTTTCGGGGAGGAGTTTTGTCCCATTCGGTTTTCTTCTTTTCTCCATTTATGAGATTTCATTTGCATTGTACATAGGTACCTAACATGACCTAGTAGTTGGGACCTATCTTTGTGTCATTTACATAATAATCTACTACTCCCTAAGTTGCACTTAAGGGGGGGTGTTGGTGTAAATAAAGTCTTGTACCTAATTCATTCATTACTAGGGGACTTATTTACACATGTAAAGTTTACTTAGGTCATATAAAGGAATCTTTCTAGAAGGTGTTAGTTGTCACTAGTTGTTATCTTATCTTTTGACAACTACTACATGTGAACTTAGGTAAGTGTTATTAGTTGTCTCATGTCATATGATTAAGACACTTGTCATAATCCTATGATATCTTGCATCTCACCTTGGCTATATAACCAAGGCGTCTCTCATTGTACAATCAATCACAATCATATCGTTGAATCATATTGATAAGAATACATTTTATTCTTGTCATATTCATATTCTCTCTTTTTGTGCTTTCCATTTGGTCTCAAGATCTTGGAAACCATAGCCAATTCTAACACAAAAAAGCATACTATGTCAATGAAGATGTTGGAATTTCTAATGATGAGTTTGTTATGGAGATTTTGATGATAATGAATAATTGTTCCTAGCTTTAAAAGATGAATCTACTACTACTAACATTGAAATATGTGAGAAGGAAAGTGATCCAAAGAAAGTTCAAGGTATTGTGGTCTTTGCACTTCATGCTAAACAAGAAGAGAATTACTAGGCCATTGATAGTGGCTACTCAAATCACGATCGATGGAGAAAGTAAGTTTGTTAAACTTGAGAAATATGATGAGGGCTTAGTTAATTTTGGAGATGATTCTGGTGCTAAGATCTGTGGGATAAGTTCAATCAATTTTTATGGCTAGCAAGCATAATATTTATGGTGTGTACTATGTTAAGGGTTTGAAACATAATCTCTTGATTGTTGGAAAGACATGTAAAAAGGGATATAATCTTGTGTTCAAGGATGAAAAATGTGAGATCAAGAAAGGATCTGAAACTGTGATTGTTGTTGGTAAGAAGACTGAAGGAAACATTTATCAACTTAAAGGTGTAGATGCACATTACTTTATGTCTTAGATTAATGATAGTTGGCTATGGCACTGGAAGATGTGTCATATGAAATTTGATAACATGGTGAGAATTAGTACAGTAAAAGTTATGAGAGATTTTCCAAAAATTACCAAACCTATTAATGCAATCTACAAGGACTGTCAAATTGGAAAGGAAGCTAGAAACAGATTTAGGTCAAAGGAAAAATCTACTACCGAACGACTGGAATTTATTCATACAAATATTTGTGGTCCTACAAGGGTGAGAATTCTACAAGGTGATAGGTATTTTATGCTTTTTATTGAAGATTACTCTAGAATGACATGGGTTACTTTTCTTAGAGAGAAATCTGATGCATTAGAAAACCTTGAGGCTTTTAAGGAAATGGTTGAGAATGAAGTAAATTTGAAAATAAAATTTTTGAGGTCTGATAGAGGTGGTGAATTCACCTCCAATGAGTTTAACATGTTTTGTGAGGAACATGGAATAAGAAGATAGTTTTCTGATCCTAGAACTCCTCGACGAAATGGAGTTGTTGAAAGAAAGAACAGGACAATTCAAGAAGCTTCTATATCAATGATAACAGAGGCAGGTCCATCGGCAATTTACTAGAGAGAAGCAATTCACACTATTGTTTATGTGTTCAACTGAGTTCAAGTGAAAGCTAACAACACTAAAACTCCCTATGTGCTATGGTGTGGAAGAATTCATATTATCAAGTACTTCAAGGTATTTGGAAGCAAATATTATATCAAAAGAGATGAAGATAATCTAGGAAAGTTTGATGCTATATGTGATGAGGGTATTTTTCTTGGATATTATACTAGAAACAAAGCTTACAGGTTTTTTAACAAAAGGCTAAGAAATTTTGTAGAAATCACAAATGTCAAGGTTGATCAAGCATTGAAGAATTCAATTGAAGTTGATGGATATGTATTAGATGAAGAATTACAAAGAAGAATTTTTTGAAGAAAAAGAAAAGAAAAATGAAGAAGAAGCTCTAGAAAGGGTTCCTAAAACCCCTAAGTATGTGCAAAAGAATCATTCAAAAGATCAAATTATTGGAGACAAGAGGAAAGGTGTATTGACTAGAAGCAGAGTTGTTGAAGTTGAGGTAAATTATTGCTTACATTCTAAAGTTGAGCCTAAGACAGTTAGTAAGGCATGTAAAGATGAAAATTGGATGAAAGCTACAGAAAAGGAACTTATGCAAATTGAAAAAAATCAAACTTTGGAACTGGTCCCTAGACCAGCAGACAAGAACATAATTGGAAGTAAGTGGGTTTTCAGAAACAAACTGAAAGAGAATGGAGAATTGGTAAGAAAAAATCCAAGGCTTGTGTGTAAAGGCTACTCACAAGTGGAAGGTATATATTTTCAAGAGACATTTGCTCCGGTGGCTAGAATGGAAGCTATCAAAATGTTTTTGACATTTTTTGCTCATAAGGATTTTAAAGTTTACCAGAGGGATGTGAAGTCTGCATTTTTGAATGGTGAGTTAGAAGAAGTTTATATGGAACAAACGAAAGGATTTCAATTGTCAAATCAACCGGATATGGTCTACAGATTGAAAAAGTCTTGATAGGGTTTGAAGAAAGCTCTGAGAGCTTGGTATCCAATATTGGACAATATTTGATTCAACAAGGTTTTAGCAAAGGTATGGTAGATAGCAATTTATATTTCAAAATTAAAGATGATAATATCTTGATAGTAGTTGTATAAGTGGATGACATTAGTTTTTGAGGAAATGAAACCATGTGTAAGATGTTTGCTGAAGAAATGCAAAAAAAAATTGAGATGTCTATGTTTGGTGAGATGAATTTCTTCCTTGGAATACAAATCAAACAAACAAACAAACAAAGGGATTTTTATTTCACAATCAAAGTATGCAAAAAAATGTTGAAGAAATTTGGGATGGATGGTTCTAAACTGGTATGCACTCATATGGCAACTAGCTGCAAAGTGAGTATGGATGATGATTCCCCTAAGGTTGATCAAAGAAAGTATAGATTAGTGATTGGAAGACTATTGTATTTAACTGCTACCAAACCACATATCATGCATGCAATTTGTCTTATGGCTAGATTTCAAGAAGATCCTAAAGAAACACATGTTGTAGCTATCAAGAGGATGTTTAGATATCTCAATGGCACTCTAGACTATGGCTTATGGTATCCTAGGGATACTGATTTTACACTAAGTGCTTATACAGATGCAAATTGGGCAGGTTGTGCTGATGATAAAAAAAGTACAAGTGGTGGTGTATTCTTTCTTGGATGCAGATTGGTGTCCTTGTTAAGAAAAAAGCAAGATTCAATTTCCTTATCCACTGCAAAGGTTGAGTATATTGCTGCAACATCCTATTGCACACAAGTTTTGTGGATAAGACAGACATTGAAGGATATCAGAGTAATATGTGATGATCCCATCTCTATTTTCTGTGATAATACAAGTGTAATGAACATTTCAAAGAATCCGGTGATGCACTCAAGGACAAAGCATATATCTATCAAGTATCACTTTTTCAAAGAGAAGGTTATGGAGAATGAAGTAAAACTTGAGTATGTACCTACAAAGGATCATATTGCTGACATATTTACTAAGGCTCTTCCTAAAGATATTTTTGAGTATCTCTGGGAGAAGTTAGGGGTTATTTCTCCTCCTTTATTGAACTAGATGCACATGGAGATGCATCAGTCTAGTGGATCTATGGATCTATCTTTCTTCTAGACTAATGTTTGGTGTCTACCTCTTGGGGGGAGTAGGTAGTTTGATGTGTTGTCATTGTGCAGTTGATAGGGTGTACTCCTAAGGGGGGGTATTCAGTACTAGTAAAATTCTTGATGACAAAGGGGAAAACAATGTAAAATATCTTTTTTCCTTTTCCATTGATGTCAAAGGGGGGAAAGTACCATGTGAAAAACTTTATCTACATAGGGGGAGAGAAAGTAAAAGAAGTCATGAGATTGATGGTTCAGAGTAGTTGTGTTGTCTTTGATAGTTTTTCACATCATGTGTTGCCATCAATGACAAAGGGGGAGATTATTGCAAGTATGAAGTTGTTGTCATTGGTGTCAACTAGTTGTTTTTTTCATTGATGTCAACTATCCATGTGGAAGTTGTTCATTGGCTATATATATTGAGGATATTGAGAAAATTATAATAAAGAAGGATTGCAAGTTGTGTATGTATAGTTGAAGTGTTGTGAGTACATGGAGTTATCTTTATGTTTCTATGTTTGGAGGTGTGTTAGAGTGAAGAAATGTGCTACAATGATGTCTCTGGTACTTTGGTTTCAAGTGCTTTTGAGAAAATTTGATAAATAAGGAAAATAGTTTCATGCAAGTATTTAGTGTATGCTTCAGGATGTGCTCCAGGATGTGCTTTGTATTGCTTATATGCTTGTGTGTTCCTGACATATTATTCATGGCTATCGGTAGTTGTATCCAAAATTTGGGCTACCGGATCATTGTACAATGTGAGATATTTTCACTAATATATGGATTGTGTATTTTTGGTGTGTCTAGCTACGGTTTGGGAGAAATGTAGTTGCTCTGGATTTCTCTAAATTTTGGTTTCATGACTTGCAGCTTTGAGAATAGGTTGATGAGGTTGTGTTCAAGTGAAATTTGTTGTCCAAAAAGATTGAATTGAGTTAAGGATGTGTATGATTAATTGTTTTATGTGTTTTACATTGGTGTTGGTCGACCTTATGTTAAACACTACTTACGAAGTTCATGAAAGCATTTTGAGGCATGTTGGGACTTATTTAGGTCCTCACTAAGTATATTTTTTAGTCACCCTCATTCTAATTCTATCATAGAATGTTTTGGCACCAACCTAATTTGAATTTGTAAATGAAAAATGTGTATGGCCAACCTTGGATAGGTTTCAAGGTTGAAGACAGTATAAGTACAAGTTGATATGTTGATGAAAGATAAGATAGATGCGAGATAGATGTGACTTTGAGCAGAGCAGTGTGAATTTCATGTTAGGGTTCCAAAGGCAGTGAGCTGAAGGCATATGACATCTTTTATGTAATACTATGAAAGTGTGTGAGTGAATTATGGTGGAATCTCCATTGCATTGAGATAGTTTTCTCTCTATAACAATCCTCTTCTATCTTCTTTGTAATTATGTGGTAGTGAGACCTCTAGGTAGTGAGCCCTCATTGGACAGTGAGTCTTATCTTAGTAGTGATCCTTTGTATTCAATTTTGGAATTTCTTATATTGTGAGCTAATCCTCACCATGGTTTTTCCCTCATTGGGTTTTCCATGTAAATCTGGTGTTATTATGTGTATGGTTTTGTTGTTTCTAGTTTTTGTTTCTGCACTTAATGATTAATCGCACTAGTAGATTAAAGGTTATATACATGCTTATTGATCTAACTTATGTTGAGGGTTTTGAAGTTTAAAATTGCTAAAAATAATTCACCCCCCCTCTCAATTGTCTTGTTCAAAAAATATTTCATGGTGTGCATGAGAATCTAAATGCCCTATGGTGCAAGATCTTATAGAAAAAATAGGTAGATGATGATGAGCCTAATTATGTCCTTGCAATCACTAATCCCCCCACTAGATACCATCTATGGAACTTCATAATGAAGTGTTGACCTATTATCACAAAAAATCTATCTTGGAATATTAACAATGGAAATTTTGCATTGTTTTGGTCTAACTCCTAGAATGATGCATCCCTCTTGTAGAAATATTAGGCCCTTAAGAAAGTGCAAAAATTATGAATAGAATATATGGTGATAAAGTGAGGTGTTAGTGTAGGTTTTTATTTTTCTTATGTTAAGAGTATTTCTTTTTTCTGACATATTAATTAAGCTTGCTTAGGTTTATTAGATGTAGTTAATATGAGGACATATGATGGAATACATCAGCTACATGTATCACTCTCTCCCACACATAGGTAGTTGAGTTACACACCATCTTTTGTCTTTTTGTTCCATCTCTCATAACCACTATGTTGTATTTACTTGAGTAGGTTATGGAGTATTTGGGTAACACACCCTCTTTTTTCTTTATGTGCCACCTCTCATAACCACTATTTTTTCTTTATGTGAGGATGTTATGCCACATGTTTTGGTATTTACCAAGTTTTGAATGTACAAGACAACTAAGAGGGGGTGAATCAGTTGTACATTAAAAAATAAAAAAAACCCTCATGATCATTCAAATCCACATCAACTTTAATATTATTTAATATGTTAGAATGATTTAGCATGAAATAAAATAACATAAACTAAAACACATCAACACCATGCACAATAGAACACTATATTTTCATGGAAAAACTAAAAAAGGAAACACCACTGTGAGGATTAGATCACAATATATAGTAATTGCAACACCAAATACAATAGGCTCACTATCAAAAGGCTCACTGCCCAAAAGAAAGAAGGGCTCACTGTCAAATTACATAAAGAAGAAATAAGAATGTTACAATGAGAAATTCATCTCAATTCAACACAAAAGTACACCACAGCATCACCAACACATCCACAGCCTTTCTAAAGATTGTAAACACCTTCTTCCCACTGTTTCCAATAGTATAACTCATTGAATCTTGCACTACACTTCACAAATTTACAATTCACACCTCTATAATTTGCATCACACATCCTCCATCAACACAACACTTATTTGAACCTTCTTCAACCTTGAAAACATTCTCCAAGGTTGGATATGCACCTCAACTATGAAAATTCAAATTAGGTCGACACCAAAACATTCTCCTAGTGGAAAGGAATGAAGGGGGACCACCTCACACCTTAAATTAGACTCAAATTCACTTATGCACACCATGACATTCTTCCACAATCACCGAAGAAAATTTGCAATTAGTGTTAACACCCAAGGTCGATTGAACCTATGTAAACACCATCAAAAATTTAAGTACACACTTCCTTTGAACCAAAGATGACTTGTGAACCACACACAATACTTGAACACAATATAGAATATCCCACAAACATCTTAAAATCTAATAAATTCCTTCACAACAACTTTCACCTAAAGAAAAAACTCATCTTGTACACCTAGTTAACCTTCCACACATAGTAACTCATGAAATTAACTTGTGAAGAAAAATACCATGAAAAAATTCAATCGAAGGTAGATATGAACCTTATCAACAAACTTCCAAAACCATGAGACCAGAAACTAAATTGTGGAGAAATGTGGAGCAAAACCATTTCTCCCAGACACTAATGTACTACATAATTCACACACTAGTGAACACAACTTTCTCTGCACAACAATCCAAACCAAGAAACTATGGATATATCATCTATGAACACCTCTAATCAACATATCTAAATTGCACAAGAAGATCTTCAACATAGAAGAAATGTGGAGCAAAACCAAAACACCACTTTGTATGCAAAAACACATTGTCTCCTCTTTAATTCAAATATTCTCAAAAGCACTTGGAAACCAAGCACCAAAAACACATTCTCATCATATTCATCACTTCCTCATCATCACCAAACCAACTACAACATAGAAATTCAACTAAAAATCACCCACAAGTACAAGCTTATCAAAGCAACACTAGAGGTTAACAGTAGTAACACTTACTAATGACAAAATAATGCAACTTATCAAAGCATCACAACTTCTCAACCATCAATAGACTTCCAATATCACCAATAGTATGAACCAATTGACATCAATGATAACAAAAATTTAAGCATGTTGAAATCAATGACAACACCAACTACTCATACTTGCAACAATCTCCCACTTTTTCATTGATGGCAACACATGATGTGAAAAACCACCAATCAACAAGCACAACAATTCTGCAATAATCGCAACTTTGATCACCAATCACCAACACACTGCTCTAATACCAACACACTGCTCCATATCAACTATTTCTCTTTCTCCCCCTTACATCATACTCTTTGCATTCACTTTACTCTTTCTCCCTTTCTCAACTGATCCTTTTTCACATTATTTTCTATCTCCCCCTTTGAAATAAATGGAAAAGGGAAACACATTTGCATAGGGTAGAAACAAACACGCATAGGGCATAGATTTTAAATGGTGTAGAAAAACCAGTTTAGCGCATCCCGTAGAAACTAGCGCACATATAGGGCAGGTTTGAAAATTTTAGAGCTAGAGCGCATATAGGGAAAATAGACGCGCATATAGGAAAGCGCGCATATGGCAAAAATAGTGGCGCATAGGATGAGTGAAGTGGCGCATATGGGAAAACGTGCATTGGAGGTCTATTTAAGCACATAGAGTGAAAACAACAGCGCATATGGAAAAACATGCATCCCGTACAAAGAACGGCGCATCTGGTAAAATAGGCAGAATGAATGTTTTGTGAAAATGATGATTTATATTGCTTCCTTTGTCAATAGGTAGGTAAATTGTTGTGTCATTATGCTGATATGGATAGAGATGATAGAAAAATTGAATGATTGATTGATAACTTTGCTTCCTAGGGTAGAAAACAAAGAGTAGATTGATAACTTTGCTTCCCATGAATGAAAAACAAAGAGTAAATGATTGATAGGACTTCTGATAAATTTGCTTTCTGCGATAGAAATCAAATAGTAATTGATTGTAGGATAGATTTGATATGATATCCAGCTAAATAGATTTGATTTGATTTGATTGATAGGACTGATTGTGTGATATGGGTTGTTGATGTGATACATTGATATGAGTCATTGATATGGGTCTGAGATAGTTCACTTGATATGGATCACTGATAGAGGTCACTGATAGATTACTTATATAAGTCACTGATAGATATGGGTCTGATTGATGTTGTTTGAAAGATTGAATGATTGGTATGATTGATATGATTTTGATGAAATATCCTTGTGATGAAAATAGGAGGTTTTCAAAAACCTCCAGATTAGAGAGCGACATTCAGCAGGATGGGATAGGATCCCTGAGTTGACACCTGCTGAGAGAGTGTTGATTGATACCTATGGTCTGAGACCCTTGTTGGCGATGTCGCCAATTAGGGTCAATAGAGGATTGTTGACAGCACTTGTAGAGCGATGGCATTCGGAGCATAACACCTTTCACATGTTGACCTGTGAGGTGTCAGTGACTCCTGAGGACGTGTACAGGATCCTAGGTATTCCAGTTGTTGGAGCCCTTGTGTATTATGATCACAAGGAGTTGGGGGGCACAAATGCATTGAGGAGAGTATATGGAGATGCACAGATAGCCGGGTACTGGGTACCATGGGCTGATTTTCACGGATATCCTGCCTTGCCGGCAGTTTTGGGTGCTTTCATTGGAGGTCTCCATTTTCTGGATCACCGGGCAAAGGGATTATCAATGGGTTGGGGCAAGATTCTAGAGCAAATGATACTACAGCCATGGCGATATGCGTGGGGGAGCTGCATGTTAGCTCATCTCTATCACGATTTGCACCAGGTGGTCTACATAGGATCGTCTAGTTTATCTTGTGGGGTTACATTGCTACAGATCTGGGTGTGGGAGCATTTCGCTATGACGAGGCCGGCATGCCCCAGAGTGAGGCCACCAGGTAGGCCGTATATCTATGTGTATGTTATGTTCCTTACCCAGCCCAAGCTAGGCAAGGTAGATTATTGGATACGACTGCTGGATGACATAGATACGGTCATATGGCAACCATATCTAGATTGTGAGCCATGGGCTACTGATGATATAGAGATGCCCTATGCATGTATTCTACAGTTCCTGATAGGGAGGACTTCCTTCATTTTGGAGAGATTTTTGGCATTGCGGGTGCAGAGGCAGTTTGGGTTTACTCAGGGGATGTCGTAGGGGGTTGCTCATTACACCCAGAGCAGAGATGAGTCTGGATGGGGGTCATGTATTTCATATCAGGCCGCATATACAGAGTTTATGGCATTAGCACCTGAGGTATGGGCTGACAGGTGAGATATTGTGGATGCTGGGATGTCTGACAAGTATGTTGCATATTTCCACGTGCATCTGTTTCCACGATTTACTAGCCCAAATGAGCCAACACCTATTTTGGTAGTACCACAACTCGGGGCAATGAGGCATGATGATGTGGCTGGTGGTGAGCAGGGAGCGATTGGAGGAGAGGAGGTAGAGAGCGGAGACGAGGAGGGCTCAGATGATGATGATGATGATGGTGGAGATGACAGTGGAGAGGGGGGACATGTGCTGGGGAGGTCGGGACTGGATATCTTGAGGGGTGTGCAGATTATGTGGCGACCAAGGACAGGGATAGGGAGACAGACAGTGATCCAGATGGCATCCTCCTCACAGTAGAGACAGATAGCCACACTGCAGGCTCAGGTGCAAACATTGCAGGGGCAGCAGGGTCAGCTACAGAGTCATTTGTCACAGGCACAGGCTTTCATTGTACAGCTTCAGGCGTAGTTAGCACAGGCAGAGGCACAGGCATAGGCACAGGCACCTGCCCCAGGTCCACAGTTAGCCCAGGTGATCACAAAGAGGGATGTGTTCAAACGGAGGGCGGTAGAGGCTGAGGGTGTGGCTCAGAGACTGATGGGCACTGTAGAGAGTGCGTCACTGTGGGATGCCATTGCTGAGGGTATGGAGATGGCTAGGGAGGCAGAGTACTACAGGGTTAGATATGAGGAGCTATGTCCTCCAGAGCATAGAGAGCCATACCCATGGTCCCATAGCAGGACGAGGAGCAGATCACAGACACATACCCAGAGCAGGGGAGTGACAGGGCCACGGCAGGATCCAGATGCTGGCACCAATGGCAGACCACCTCCCTCCAGACCAGCACCATCAGGAGCATCTACCAGCTAGTCTTTATGATGTATATTATTTTTGGAGCATGTATACGTCATTTCTGATGTATTGGACATTTTAGTTTCATTGGACATTTGGACATTTGTATCATTTTTTATGAGCAATGATTATGCATCGACGATGATTATTTTGATGTTGATCTAATGTGGATTTATGATGCGATGATATGATATGCATTTATGTCTATGTGTTTATGGAGATTTGATGACTAACATGATATGTAGGATGATTTGATTATGATGATGATTTGATGATGTGTACTACTGATGTCATGCAAATGGATTACCTATGGTGTGTATTTTTGGATTTTTCAATGTAGATAAAAGATGAAAATGAATGTTGGGTGTTGTATATGTATTATGATATGATATGATGTGAAATGATATGAGTGGATAAAATGTTATGGCATGAGATGATAGAAATAATGAAATTGAGGTGAATAATTAGTGGTGATTATAATGATATGTGATGTAATATAATGATTTGTAATGGGAATAAATGGATAAATGAAATGATAAATGAGAGTATAACGAAATGAAATGATATGAAATGATAAAATGATAAATGAAATGATATGGAATGGAATGTTAAATGATATGAAATGAAATGTTTAAATGGATAGATGATAATGAGATGAAATAAATGATGATAATAATAATAAAATGAGATGATATATGCTAAAAAAAATGATGAAATGATAATGATAATGCAATATTAAATGATGATGAAAATGAAATGATAATGATAATGCAATGATGGTGAAAATGAAATGTTAAATTATAATGATATTAAAATGAAATGAATGAGATGATTATAATGGTAATGCGATGAGAAGATTATAATAATATGATAATGAAAGGATATGGATATGAAATGGTAAATGGAAATGAAATGAATATAATGATAATGAATGATAAATGAATGAAATGAAATGACTATAATATTGTAATGCAATGATAGGATGATAATGAGAATAAAATAAATGATAAAGATAACGAAAATGAATAAAATGAATGGAAAGATGAGAATGGTAATGAAGCATATATGAAACTAAGTGATAATGGTAATGTGATGAATGAAATGATTATAATAATTAAGATGATACTAATGAAATGATGAAATGATATTGATAATGATGTAAAGCGGAATTTGTTAAATGATAATTATTAATAATAATGAATAACTAATAATATGGAATGATGATTAAATGAAAATGAAATGCCAATGGAATAAAAATGCAACTAATATGAAATGATGAAATGATATGAAGCTTATATGAAATGATAATAAATGATAATGATAATGCCATGATAAAATGATAATTGAATGATAATAATGCTAATGAAAAATACAATGATGAGATGATAATGCTAATGCAAATGATGAGATGATAATGCAATGATAATGATGCTAATGCTACAAATGTTTGCATTGTCCTCCACAAATAGTCCAAAAAAATATGATAGCAATTGACCATTCAAAAACTCTCGATGCAAATCCAATATGCAGTTATGTACAATGACCTAAAATGAAATGCAACTAAATGAAAAATTGACCATTTTGTTGAGCCTTTTAGTGAGCCTGCTTAAATCATCATAGAGCGTTTGAAAATGTTGGAAGTGTGTACAAGCATCAAAGAGGAAATTAGCACCAATGATGACCTGAGTACAACTTTCATTTTTTTTGATATAGCAAGTGAACACAAGCATCTAAGTATAATTGAACTGAGATGATCTAAGCATTTCTTGCATAAACAGACAAAGACTAACCACCTTTTGATGCAAATTTGGAACTGTCATCAATGATAATTTTTGAAAAATCATGTCTCACGACATATTTGCAACAAATAAATGATAAACCTCAAAACAGCAGACCAAGAAAAATCATCCTCTTTTCTTGCCACTCTAGTTCAGTACATCATCAAGTGTGCTCCAGAGAAATGATATCGAAAAATAAACAACCATTATTCAACAAATGAAATATTGTGATTCTAAGCATTATTCAGATTAGAAATCATCCAGATATGAGTCATGGTAAGGTACGCAACTAAAAGCCACTGTGATATGGATCAATGATTGGATGTTTTGGTTTGATTTGGTTGTTTTGTTTTGTGTGTTTGATTTTGATGTCCATTATCTTACTGTTTTGGTAAAAGTTGATTTTTTCCCCCAGTATACACCTGTTTTGCCCTTGGTATCAACATAACTTGCTGAAAATGAATATGTACAATAATCAAGCCATGGTAAGACGTTATCGTTTGAGGCAAATGATGATAGCATAGTGTTGGTATGACCCTAAAAGATGCATGAAAATGAAGGCTGAAAAGTTAAGTGCAGAACCTGAACTAATAGATGGAGAGCTTCCAAATAGCGTATGTTTACCATATTTTCACTATTTGTTTTTATTGCATTTTTCTTGTCAATAGACTGCCTGTTTGCCAGGTTTTCACCCTATGAACCTTTTTTTTTCAGGACTTTTTCTAATTTTTTTTGTATTTCTTCAGGACTTTTTCTGATTTTTTTTTTTGTTGATAACCACCTTAGACATAATACTTTTTTAGGTGCATGCTGTTGATAGGCTCGTCAAACAGGTCCCCTTCTGGTGTTGATAACTTGTATGCTCCTGAACCATAAACTGTGATAACCACATAAGGACCTAGCCAATTTGGTTCGAACTTTCTTTTCTTCTCTTTGTCTTGCTAATTGCATGGATTCTCTTTCAGAACAAGATCACCCACCTGAAAGGTTTGTGGCTTTACTTTGTGGTTATAGATATGAGACATCATTTATTGATATGCTTTTAGATGATCAGCTGCTATTTGTCTCTTCTCATCTAGGAGTTCCAGTTCTTGGAGTTGGGAAACTCGGTATTCATCATCTGTTGTAAGGCCTTTCAATGATACTCTGAGTGAGGGAATCTCCACTTCTAAGGGCAATATGGCCTCTACTCCATAGACAAGAGTGAATGGTGTTGCTCCTGTTGGTGTGTGGACGCTAGTTCTGTAGGCCCATAGAGCAGGATTGAGTTGAACGTGCCAATCCTTCCCTGAATTATTCACAGTCTTTTTAAATATTTTCAATATTATTTTATTTGAGGCCTCTGCTTGGCCATTCCCTTGTGGATAGTATGGTGTTGAATATCTATGATGTATGTGAAATCTCTCACAAAGTTCATCAACATCCTGATTTTTGAACGGACGTCCATTATCCGTAATAATAGAGTTGGGAATACCATACCGACAAATGATATAGTTGAGTATGAATGATGATATTTGTTTGCCGGTAACTTTGGTAAGAGGGACTGCCTCAATCCACTTGGTAAAATACTCTGTTGTTGTGATGACAAATTTATGCCCATTTGATGAAGAAGGATGGATCTTTCCCACTAGATCTAACCCCCATTGAGAAAATGGCCAGGTTGGTGTAAATGGTTGAAGTTCTTGTGCAGGAGCATGAATGAGATTCTCATGAATCTGACATTTTGAACATGTTTTCACAAAAGTGAATGATTCCCTCTCCATTGTAGGCTAGTAGTAACCCATTCTAATCAATTTCTTGGCTAAGGTCAGTCCACTCAAATGAGTACCACAGATGCCACCATGAACTTCTTGTAAAGCTTTGTCAGATTCCTCCCATTCAAGACATCGGAGTAAAGTACCATCAAGACCACGGCGATAAAGGGTGTCAGCGATAAGAGTGTAGTGAGCAGATTGGCAGATAAAATTGCATTTTTTGTTACGAGATAAATCGGGTGGTAAAATATCGTCTTTGAGATAGGCATAAATTTTTTCGTACCAAGGCGAATCGGATCCTACTAAATGACAAATGATTTGGCTTTCAGGTGTATCATAGGCAGGTGTAAATGATTGTTCCACCAGAAATTCATAACAATTTTGAGTTTCTAGGAGTTGTAACAATGATGCAATTGTAGCCATAGCGTCAGCTGCTTTATTATCAATCCTTGGAATTTGTGTAAATTTAATGTCCACAAAGTATTTCTTGAAATCATCAACCATCTTTTTATATGGTAGTAGTTTTTCATCTTTGGTTTGATATTCATCATTGATCTGATAGATGACTAACTATGAGTCACCATACACCTGTAATTCTATAATTCTCCATTCCAGTGTTATTTTGAGTCCAGTGATTAATGCTTCATATTTGGCTATGTTGTTAGTGCATGGAAACATCAGCCTATATGATCGAGGAATGGTATGTCCTTGAGGGGTGACGAAAAGTATGCCTACCTCCAATCCATGTTGAGTGAAAGAACCATCAAAATATAGAGACCATGTTTGTTTAGATTCTGTAGTGAAGACATCAGCATCTGGAAATTCGATGTGCAGGGGATGATCTGCTTGTAATGGTGCTTCAGCTAATTGATCAGCGATAACTTGTCCTTTGATTGCCTTGCAATCCACATAATGTATGTCAAACTCACTCATAATCATTACCCACTTTGCTAACCTTCCTATCAATGAAGCTTTGCTTAACAAGTACTTGAGTGGATCAATCTTTGAAACCAGATTGATCGTATGGGTTAGCATGTAATGCCAAAACTTCTGTGAAGCAAAAACTACTGCTAGCCAAGCCTTCTCAATAGAAGTGTAGTTGAATTCATGACTTTTCAATGTTCTACTGATGTAGTAGATTGCACGTTCCTTTCCTGTAGAGTCTTCTTGTGCTAACAGTGCCCCCAGAGATGTCTCTGTTGCAGCAATATATAAGATGAGTGGTTTTTCTGGATTTGGTGGTATGAGAACTGGTGGAGTCATTAGATACTGTTTGATTTGTTGAAATGCTAATTCACATTTTTCATCCCACTTGAAAGGAACATTTTTATGCAGTAGATGTGTGAAAGGTAAACTTTTATCAGCCAATTGTGCAATGAACCTTCGTATAGATTCTAGTTGTCCTTGCAGTGATCTCAACTGACTAATGTTCTTTGGTGGAGGCATTTCCATAATTGCTTGTACTTTTGTAGGATCCACTTCAATTCCCTTTTCTGAAACAATGTACCCCAAGAGTTTTCCAGATTTGACCCCAAAAACACATTTCTTAGGGTTGAGACGAACTTTGAATTTCTCTAATCTTGCAAATATTTTGGATAATATTTCAAGATGCCCTTCTCTGGTGTATAATTTTTCCAATATGTCATCCACATAATCCTCCATGAAGACATGCATCATGTCATGAAAGATTGTAGTCATGGCTCTTTGGTAGGTAGCCCCAATATTCTTCAGACCGAAAGGCATAACGTTCCAACAATAAGTTCCCCACGGACATGTGAAAGTTGTTTTCTCCTGGTCTTCAAGTGCGATCTTGATTTGGTTGTAACCAGAAAAACCATCCATTAATGAATACATGGCATGGCCAGCTGTTAGATCAACTATGGTGTCGATATTTGGTAGTGGGAAATCATCCTTAGGACATGCTTTATTGAGATCTCTGAAATCTATACATATTCTGACAATTTTATCTGGCTTGGATACAAGAACAATGTTGGAGATCCACTCTGCATAATCGATTGGTCTTATAAATCCCACATCAAGGATTTTTCTTAGTTCTTCCTTAACCAATAATGCAACATGAGGGTGCATCTTTCTGAGTTTTTGTTTCACCGGCTTGGTCCCTGGTTTGATGGACAAGTGATGCATGATAAGATCAGGATCAAGACCAGGCATGTCAGCATAAGACCATGCAAAATTGACCTGATTTGCTTTCAGGAATTCCATGAATTCTGGTATTTCTTTCTCTGTCATTGATGCAGCTAACTATAAAATTCTTGGTTTTTCTGAAGTCTCAAGATCAACAGCATTTGTAGGCTCAATCAGAATAGGCGATCATTCATGGTAGTGCTCCGGGAGAGTGTTAAGATTCCCATCGTCTGGTGCCTCAAAGAGGTTTTCACCATCAGATACGCTCTTTATTTTATTTTTTGCTTGATCTAATACTACCAGATTCTGGTTTTCACCATTAGATCTTTCTTTTTTGTTTTTACTTTTGCAGCTGGGAAACTTGACACTCTCTTGATCAAAAACTCTATGTCAAAAATCGCTGGTGGAACAATCATTTGTATCCTCTACGGAAAGGAAGTTTACGATAGCTTCATCACTTGGAAACATAGGTATGCCAATAGGTTCAGTTGAATCCCAATCAATGAGATTAGGATGAACTAAAGGGAGAGTATCGTCAGGTTGTGTGAAATCGGCTATGGTTAAGGTCATAACAGAGTGGTCCGTAGGACCCGAGATATGAGGTGGATCAATGATGATACTATCCTCATGATAGTCTTGTTCATTTAGATCTGATTCAATATCACTAGAATCAAAATCGATGTGTGGTTCAGATTCTTGTGGTTGGGACCCTGAACCTTGTCCTTCAATTAGAGTTGGGGCATATTGGTGTATTACATCAATTTTTTTGTCCCTCCAGAACTCATCATTGTAAATGGTGTCCCATTCATACTCAACAGAATCTGTGTCAGAATTGTTGTCTAAGAAATTCTAAATTTTTGTCAAACATGCTTCTTGTGAATCTGAGCCTTTTTGCAATGCGAAGATAGTGCCATGCAGTTGTTTTTCTTTGGAGTGAGTATCATAACCCAATCCAGTTTTCTCTTTTGCAGCAAGTCCGCGGAGGTGAATGGGTTCAACTACTCCTTCCTTCCTTTTTCCGATGCGCATGATTGAATATCCTTTTCCATATTTGTGGGTAATTTGATATTAGAGACTACTTCATCTTCATCTTTATAGAGCCAATTTAGAATTTCTATATCCTCAGGGTTTTCCATGGGGAATTTTTCTTTGATGAATTTCCCATTAAATTTTGTGATTGGCTATGTTGGTGTTTGCTTTGATGTTGATGTTGCTGATATTTGATGTTCCCTGATAGACGGTTGTCCATATGATTGAGGTGATGTAGGTAAATTGGCAAGGCAAAGAGAGTATTCTCCGACTCCATGATCCTTGAATTTCAGCTTTTTGTCAAAACTATTAGTCAACTGACTAATTTGTGTGTCAATTTTTAGAGAAGTACTAGCACGAGCTTCTCGATTATTAGGGAGCAAAGTATCTTGACTGGCTTTTATGTTGGCACAAGTTTGAATGTTGGAATTATCAGCAGGTATTATGATTTCTTGTCCATCATAAGGAAACTTGAGACATTGATGATAAGTTGATGGAACAGCTTGCATTTCATGGATCCAAGGATGACCCAACAAGATGTTATATGCAAGATCACGGTCCAGTACTTGACAAAAAGTATTCTTTATAACAGGGCCCACTCTGATTGGCAGCATGATTATACCCTTGGATGCTCTTTCTTCATCATCATAAGCCTTTATGGTAATCTTTCTTCTGAAATCAATGGAGTCCTCAGAAAATCCTAAGGCTTTGACCAACTTCAAGGTACAGATGTTCAAACCAGCACCTCCATCTATTAGAACTCGTCTGATGCGAAACTTGTGAACCATGACTTCTAAGTACAATGAGGAGTTATGGGGATGAGTTATGGAAATGTCATCTTTATTAGAGAATGAAATACAAGTGGGTGAGGACAAATGCCCTACCATGGCTTGAAATTGATTCACATCCAATTCAGTTGATACATTAGTTTCAACTAGGGCTTTGTCTAGAATTTCTTTATGGGCTAGGGAAATCTTCAATAGTTCCAGAATGGAAATTTGAGCGGGGGTTTTTCGAAGCTGGTTAACCAAATCATATTTATGTTGAGATGGAGGTTTAGTGGACTTTGAATAGGCACCCTTTAAGACAACTTTGGCTTGCACTCTTGTTGTTGCGATGACTTCTCTATATTCCACCTTCTTGTTGACTTTAATGACATTTACCTGCTCGTCGTCTGCGTAGAGATGGTTGATTATACGATCATCATTGATATGATTCACATTTTTTTTAGAAGATTCGCCCTTTTGATAATTAGGCAATGGATTGCGGAATGCTTGGTGATCTACGTTAGTTTGTTGATTTCCTTCTATTGTGATGATGTCATTGTCGATTAAGTCTTGAATTACATTCTTCAAGGCTTGGCAGTTGTTTGTGCGATGACCTTTACACTGATGATAATCACAATAATATGCCTCATTCCATGATGGAGGCTTTACACTGGGTTCATAATTTTGTTGAGGCGGTAAAGTAATGAGATTTTTGGCCATCAATTCTTTGAATGAGGATTCTACGGATTGACCCAATGGAGTAAAAGTTCTTCTATTCGAGAAGAATGAAAATATTTGTGGATTTTAATTCGAGGTGTTTCCTAAAGAATTTTGATTTTTATTGTCTCCTCGATAACCTTGGTTATTGGAAGTCCCTTGGTTGGGAGTAGAGTGTTGATTTGTATTGTTCCTCTAAGGAGGAGGATTATTTTCGTGATTTGCAATCGAGTTGATGTTGTTGCTGTGAGTGTTTGGTGTAGTGAGGACAAATGGTTTGGTTGAACTATGATTTGCATCCACCACACCATCATTCATATTTTTGTTGTGAGTCCAGAATTTGGGTTTGTCCTGATTACTATGATGGTTGGATGAGCTAGGATTTTCTTTGTCATGTTTTATTATGCCTCTTTTGACCAAAGCATTTTCAATGGTTAAGGAATCTTCGATCATTTTCTCAAAAGAAGAAGGACAATGTAAGTTCAAATGATAGCTCATTTCCGAATTTAAACTATTGATGAAAGTAACCATCTTTTCTTTCTCAGGAACAGGACGTGGGTATCTGGCAAACATTCTTCTCCATCTTTGAAGAAACGTAATGAAAGGTTCACCAAGTTTCTGTGCAACTTTACAAAGATCTATCATGGTGATCTGATGTTGTATGTTGTAGGCATATTGTGATATGAATAAATTGATCAATTCTTCAAATGTCCTGACGGGAGGTGTGATCATGGATAACCATTCCATAGAGTGTACTCCAAGACTCCTGGGAAATAGTCACATCAAGTAAGTATCTTCGTGAGTGAATTCTAATGTCAGGTTTTTGAAGTCCCTAACATGATCGATTGGATCTGTTTTCCCATTATAGCGATCGAATTTTGGCATTTCACTATGCTTGGGAAAAGAAATCATGTTTAAACTTTTGTCGAAAGGATAAGGACAGATGTCCTCCAGAGTGTATTTCTTTGTGGTTGTTCCCCCTTGTAATTCTCTAACTTGTCCTTGAAGTGCCTTGATTTGTTGGGTCAAGGCACTAAGATCTAAAAGGGGTGTCTCTTCAGGTTTGTTTTTCAAGTTTTTTGTGTCAAAGTCGTGAGGTAATTTAGCCCCTTGTTCAGCTAGATAGCGAAAATATTTTTCCTTATCTCGCTGCAAGATATTTTCAATGGATTTATGGAATTTTGGATCTTGTTCAGCCTCTCTAAGACGTTCCTCATCTTGTTCTTCATCACTATCCACTTGATTTTTATCTCTGTAATTATGAAAAGGATTTTCTTCTCTATTGTCCGTGTTGTTAAAAAGTGGATTTTGATTTATGCTGAAAATGGGATTACTACTTTCTCCTTCTTCTTGAGTATTATGAATATGACTTTCTTTTTGGATTGTATCCTTCAGTTTATTGTGTTGAGACCTTGTGGAGATAGGCATATGTTTTTGGAAAATTCTTCTAAACTGAGATCCTAGTTTTGACAAGTGCAATGGTGATCATATCTTGATCCGATAAGATATGTAATCTTATGATATGATCAAGGATGCTCCTAACTTATTGGTTTTGGCTTCCAAAATGATGAAGGATTTCAAAATCCTGTTAGGGAAGTTGAACCAAAAATTAAAAAGTTTTTTGAGAGATGCACTCTTAAGATCTTGATCCTTATTTTCAAAGAAGGTTCCAAAATCAATGAAGAATTTGATTGGGGTGTGAAGGATACTCTATGGAAGGTTGTGGTATGTTGTCAAATTCAACAGGTTGGTTATGATTATGCCATTTTGACAGAGCTAATCTCTAATAATAAGTTCAGGAATCTAAGGGATCTACAGCATACTCATCAGTGAATCCTCTAACAAAATCCTGATATCTATGAAGAAATCCTCGATAGTGAAGCAGGACTTGTCGACTTTTGTACAAGAATTTTCTCTTTTGCAGTGTTTTCTTGTATCCTAATGGTTTCTTGGGTTTTCTGATCCTTTTAGACAATGATTTCTTGGGAAATTTTGTTGACTTCCAATCTCTAAGCATGAGGAAATTGTTTGGAACTGTTTTTGAACCAATGATATGAAAAACTCTTAAGTGGCTTTTAGTTGTTGTTCTTCATGTTCCTTTTTGGATGATTTCTTTATCTAAATTAATGTAATGGAAGACACAACAAACATTTTTGAAAACAATTGTTCTTAAAGTCCTATACTAACATGAAGTGTTTGATCAAGAAATGTTTTTCATCAAATGTTTTCACAGGTTTTCCACATGAAAGACAGTTCAGACAGACTCACTCTTAAGTGCTCAAGTAGGTCATTCTAGTAATCAACAGCCCACATCTTAGAACTGCGTCGACTCACACAGTCGTGTCACCCCCGAAGGGGCGCCCGTGTTTTTGTCTTTTCTAGGCGCATACTCAGAGTTACGGAAGTGGATACCAGATCCCCTGAGTAAATGGTCCTTGGCAGTTATATGGTGAGTATCTTGGGGGCAGATTCTTCCCTCCCCTTGCACTGTGATTATCAGAATGTTTGGCAACTGACTCGGCTGGCTACTACACTAGGTTTGTAGTAAGGATTTCCGTTTGCGCGGCAATAATAAACACCCTCAGGAGACCTCCCAACCTTTAGAACAAATGCTTTGGGGATGGTTATCTTGCACACTACCAGAAAAAGAGGGTTTCCCCAGATTTGCTTTAAATTTTATAGGGGCGGAATAGCTTGGCTTTGGCTTGAACCCACTTGAGTCGTTCCCATAGGGTGAGTACTTTTTCCCACTACGGCAGGCTCTCTAAAGGATGTAATTGAAACAATAAAAATGCATGAAATTAAAAGGCAAGTCTGGTATTTTGATCACCCAGTTAAGGGGAGAGCATAGACCTATTGCCACAATCAAAGCAAGCAGCTGTTCTTTTTAAAATCCAAATAACAATGAGCTAATCTAAGTGAAGATATTGCTTCACCAAAAACAAATTGTTCAATTTTAACTGCAAGATTCATTCTTTGGTGACTATCCTAGATTGCTTCATTTTATCCAGATGTGGCTACCCTAGGATTGCTTCATTTTAACTTTAGAAAAAGAAAAAGAATTATGTTTGCGGAATGCGTCAGACTCATAATTCTGTGATTTTGTTACAATCTATATGCGCCTGAATAGAAGCTGTATGTGCCAGAACATATATGCGCCGGAATAGAAGCTGTATGTGCTAGAACATATATGCACCAGAACAGAGAGTAAATGCACCGAAACAGAAACTGGATGCACCCAAATAGAAACTATATGTGCCTAAACAGAAACTGGATGCGCCATAAGAAAAATAGTTACTGTGCATGCAGAAAGAAAAACTATATGCGCGCAAACATTTACTCTATGCGCCAGTCACTGTATGCGCTTTAACAGTCTCAGGATGTGCGTTAATAGTTACAAGATGCGCGTTAACAATTACGGGATGCGCGTTAATAGTCACGGGATGCGCATCAAAATTTTGCAAAATAAAAATTTAAAATCTCCGTATGCGCGTCAAAAAATTTTGAATGCGCCTAAACGTCAGAATTTTCTGAAAACCGATTCCAGAACGCCGAGACTATCAAAACAAACTTACAGAAAACGTTAAATTCATGGGTTCCTACCCCACGGTGGGCGCCATTTTATGTGTGATTGAAAATATTGGATCAATTTAAATAGGAATCAAACACATATTAATAAAACATTAAATCGAAAAGCTAAAAAGGAAAACAAAATGTGCAAACTGTAACAGCAGCTTCTCGAAACCATCTTATCTTACTCTATCTTCAGTGTTTTGTTGTTTTTCCAGCTAGCTCTCAGATCAACAGATCAGACTCAACAAAATGGCAACTAAAGAATGAGATTTAAAATGCAAACTATGCTAAGTGCAAAAGCTATGCTAAAATGAGAAGATTGTTGTGATATCAAAACTGGTATGAATGTAAATGTTGGTTGCATGTATGTGTAATGTATGCATGCGTAAATTAGTATACGAAGTGTAACCAAAGCTTGGATTCACATCGGAATTTATAGAGTTTTCGAACGGATTTGATTGGCTGAATTGATCGACGGTCTGGATTAAGCTTGTTTCGAACGGACGGCGGGAGATCTTCGAAAGTGGAAGAGAAGGAAGGAAGGTTTCCTTTTTTCTTTCAATCTCGTCATTGAGTTTCGAAGGGAAACTTCCATTTCGAAGGATAAGATACGAATTTGGAAGGGCGAGTTAGCATGAGTTAGAAATTAAATTAAATAAATATATTTAATTTAAAAGTGGAGATGAAAATGGAAATCCACATAATTAAATAACTCATATTTAATTATGTTTAAAAATGAAATTAGGGTGAGGTGGAAAATATTAAATAAAATATTTAATATTTTAAATTCGAATATGGGATGGAGAATATTCCATTATTCAAATATTCAAAAATATTTAAACTTTAGAACCAAATGATAATTAAATATAAATAAATTATAAAAATTTATTTAATTTAATCAAGCGGAGGGTAGAAATTTTATTACTTAAATAAAATTATTTATTTAATTTAAGGTAGAAGAATTTAGAAGATGAACGATATAAATAAATAATTAAATTTATTTATATGTAGATGACATTAGAGGAATTAATTAAATAAATCATATTTAATTAATTAACAAGTTTAATCATGACCATTTTTAGACGTATACAGTACTCAGTGAGATTTTGGTTAGTGAGACCTAACTATGAACAAATTGTGAGGTTTGGATTGGTCCAACTCACATAGTGGTTTTTCCCTTTCTAGGGTTTTCCACTTATAAATTTTGGTGTCATGGTGTTCTTTATGTGGTTGCATTAAAGTTTGTGCTTTTCAAATGATTAAAGTTGTTTAATTTCTTTGTTTTTGTACATCACTGATTCAGCCCCCACTCTCAATGATAGTGAGTATTCCTACAAGGTTTACCTATTCCTCTATCATTGTAGCTTTTCTTCTTATCAACACACCTTTTCTTTTCTCACCAATGATCTAATCTTCAGAATGATTCTTTTGCACATACTTAGGATTCTTAGGGATCCTTTCCAGAGCTTCTTCTTCATCAATCTAAACTTCTTTCTCCTTACCTTCATCTCTATCATTTTCTCTGTAAGAAGACTCATCTGATTCATATCCATCTATCACCATTCAGTTCTTTTATAATTCTTCATCCACTTTGACACTTATACTCTCAAAAATCTTCTTCAACCTCTTGTTATAGCATTGGTAATCTTTGCTTCTTGTATAATATCCAAGAAAGATACCTTCATCAGATCTTGTATCAAACTTTCATAAGTTCTCTTCATCTCTTCTAATATAGCACTTGCTTCCAAACACTTTGAAGTATTTGATAGTAGGGATCCTTCCACACCACAACTCATAGGGAGTATTTGTATTGTTTTCTCTTGCTTGAACTCTGTTAAGTATGTAAACAACAATATGAATTGCTTCTCTCCAATAGACTTCTGGTAGGTTTTCCTCTTTCATCATTTTTCTTGCAACTTCCCAAGAAGTCTTTTTCTTTATTTTAACCACTCCATTTTGTTGATGAGTCCTAAGGGCTAACAAAATCCTCTTTATTCCATGAACTTCACAAAAAGTATTGAACTCATTGGAGGTGAACACTCCACCTCTGTTATACCTTAAGTATTATATTTTCATATCCATTTCATTCTCAACCATAAATTTGAATGCTTTAAACTTATCTAGAGCTTTCTATTTTTCTTTGAGAAAAGTAATCCATGTCATTCTAGAGTAATCATCAATTAATAGCATGAAATACCTATCACCTTGGAAACTTCTTCCTCAGGTAGGACCACAAAGATCAGTATGTACCAACTCCAACAGTCTAATAGTAGATTGTTCTTTAACTTTGAAACTTCTTCTTGCTTGCTTCCTAATCTGAAATTCTCTGCGGATAGCATTAATAGTCTTTGTAATCTTTGGCAGGTCTCTCACAACATGAATTGAATTGATCCTTACTAGGTTATCAAAATTGATGTGACACATCCTTCTATGTCATAGCCAACTTTCATTAATCTAAGTCATAAATCAATGACCATCAGCACCTTTAAGCTAATAAACATTTCCATTTTTCCTTCCAACAACAACCACAATTCCAAAGCTTTTTCTAATCTCACATCTATCATCCTGAAACATAAGATTATATCCTTTGCTACACATTTATCCAACACTCAAGAGGTTATTCCTTAAACCCTTAACATAAATAACATCATATGTATTATGCTTTCCATCAAAATAGATAGAACCTTTTCCACATATCTTAGCAGATGTATCATCACTAAACTTCACTAGACCTTCTTCATACTTCTCAAGTTTAACAAACTTACTATTATTACCGGTCATATGATTTGAGCATCTATTGATGGTCAAAAGTAACATAGCAACATTAAAATAGAATATTTCTACTCTACTTCTCCTGAAAAATACAAGTAATATAAACTACCCATCTTCTAAGGTCTCTATAGTTGGTTCTCAACTATGTTCTTGTCGTTGAGTGGCCTATGCAATTGTAATGTTCAAGGGGCCTGCTAGTAAAGAGTACAAACTACATAATACAAAATAATTAAATGTTTGGGGGTGTAAATAAACAACAAAGAAAGGATGAGCTCAAAGCTCAGGTGGATCAATTGCATAGGTTCTTGAAGGACTTGTCTTCACCTGTTTCTTTACAATTTTTTGCTCCTGAGACACCAATTTTGCTAAGTAAGAAAGAGGTTGATGACCTCGTAGAAATGAGAAGAAAAGTAGGGATGTTGGACAAATGGACTAGTCAGTTGAGCCAAGAGGTAGAAGAACTACTTGTTGAAAGTCATAAGGCTCATAAAGGTGCATGGGAATCAGTCAATGACATGACTGCATATGTCGAGACCCTCTAGAAATAGAAGGAAGAATACAAAGAACATATGAGGAGATTGAAAGAAATCAATAAGGTACCTCAACAAACACTTTTAGAGCAATCCATCCTTGAAGAAGGTAATATGGATTTCATTGGGAGAAATATTAGCATTATTAGATTTTGGTCTTCATTCATTTTTGCACATAGGAATGAAGTGAAGGAAGCTGGAAAGGATTTAGCAGATCAAATTGTGGAATTAGAGCCAATTATAGCCATGATTATGAATGAAGATATCCCTATAAAGGATGGTCTCCCTCTTGATGAGCTTAGGAATAAATGGAATAATAGATTCAAACAGGAAGTACAAAAGGGGGATGATGATGATGATTTTCTAATAGATAGATTCATGGATATTAAGGAGGTAGTAAAGGTTGCTTGGAAGGAGCTTGCTAAGTAAGAAAATATGTAGAATTTCACCTCTGGCAAGTTGAAAAGAATAAAATTTGAAGACAATTGGGTAGATGGGCTAGATGTAGATATGCTTAAATAGGTATTGGATTGTTATGATGAATATCTACATGAAGAGAAGACATAGGAATGAAGTGGCTATGGAATACTTTTTGGATGAAGCATTAAATGGCACGACCAGCTGGACAGCTCTCTCCTACTTTTATGGGTCATGACACAAGTTCAACTGAGGATCCTCAGTAGTTCAACCTTCTTCCTTTTCATGTATATTTTTGACAAAGAGATATCACCGGTTAACTAAAGATCATAATAGATAGTTTCCTTATGTAGCCCCAGTTGCTCCTTGATTTGTGGATCTGATTTGTGTAACCCTAAAGGCATTAGGTCCCTAGGATTTTTGGTCTATAAGTGGTAATTTTTCTCATATTGAAAAGGTCGGCTAATTGAAGTCAAGATTGGCTGCCTAAAGAGAAATCTAGGATAGTTGTACAGCTTTTAGAAGTTTTTACAGTTTTATGCAAAGATACTCAAACATTTTACAAGTTTTAATACAATTTATGTGATGTTCAGAAGTTTGTTAGTTTAATGGTAATATTGATGAACAATAGTTATTTGTATGCTAGTGAGTTTTGTTGTGCATAAATGTCTCTTTTTTTATGAAAATCAATAGAATATTTTGAATTTGAGACTATTTCATTGAGTTGTTTATGAATGAGATCTATTTACATTTATTGATCTATGAATTTTAGTAATGAGCTGGTGATATGTTCTTGTTTGAAAATGGAGTTTTAAAAAAAAAAAAAAGTGATGATGAATGGTTGTACATCTTGAATTTTCACTATGAATGAATGTAATAGTATAGATTACTCTATGGATTGTGAAATTGTATGGTTTTAGTTGTTTAAAAGAAATGCTCATTATGAAGTTTATATGTCTAAATTAAATGAAATATGTGTTTATGCTTTGTTGTCCTAAGCTTTTTTCTATTGTTTGTTGTTTATTTACACCCCCCAAACGTTAAATTATTTTGTATTATGTAGTTTGTACTCTTTACCAGCAAGCCCCTTGAACATTACAATTGCATAGGCCAATGAACAACAATAACACAGTTGAGAACCAACTACAGAGACCTTGGAAGATGGGTAGTTTATATTACTTGTCTTTTTCAGGAGAAGTAGAGTAGCAATATTCTATTATAACAAGCCCCTTGAACATTATAGTTGCATAGGCCACTGAACAACAATAGCACAGTTGAGAACCAACTACAGAGACCTTGGAAGATGGGTAGTTTATATTACTTATCTTTTTCAAGAGAAGTAGAGTAGCAATATTCTATTATAATGTTGTATTACTTGTGGCCATCAACAATCCACTATCAATAATCTAGTAGTTCTTCTCCTCTCTAGCATGAAAATCAATCACCATACTTCCTTTAGCATTATGCCCTACTTCTGAAGCACTTTCCTTCATACATCTCTTGGAATTAGCAGAATTAGATTAAACATTTATAGCCATGAACAAAAATTCACTATCCTCATCATGCGCATAGTCAGATTTATCATCAGATATATTGGCATCTTCTCTAACATAATAACTTTTCTTAATTTTTTTACCTTTGTTCTCCTTATTCTTTTCATTTAAATCTTTGTTTAGAAATCTTTAAGTATGATGACTTATCTTTCCACAATTGAAACATTTGAAACGTAAATTACCTCTATATTTTCCAGTACCCTGTTTCATTATTCTCACAAAATTTTATTCTAAATCATCAACATCATCTGGATCTGATTCCTCATTCTTCTTTGCTTTTCCAACTTTGAAAGCAATCTCTTTCTTTGAATCACTTGAACCAAACTCCCTTAATTCAAAAGAAGTTAAACTTCCAAGTAGTTGATCTCTGGATTAATTATTTAGATTCTAAAATTCCTCAATAGAAGAAACCTTATGACTATAAGATTTAGACAAAATTCTCAATACCTTCTTTACTGCCTCATCATCTTCAATATTTCCACCAAGCCCTTTAATAGAATTGACAACTTCATCCACTTTCTGCATGTAGCTTGTAATGTTTTCATCCTCTAACATCCACATATTTTCAAACATGGTCTTTAGATTTTGCATCTTAGCTTGCTTGACCTTATCATCTCCTTCATAAATTATTTCTAACTTTGTCCATATTTCTTTAGTAGTTTTTAGATTCATAACTTTCACAAGTTCAGTATTAGAAAGACCACTTAAAAGAGCATACCTTCTTTAACATTATTTTCATAGGCCTTGATCTCATCATAAGTACTTGAACCATTTGTAGGCATAGTGTATCTAGTCACAACAGATTTCCAAACTTTGTATCCAAGGGATACTAGAAAACATTCCATCCTTGTCTTCCAAAATGTATAATCTGATCCATCAAATAGAGGAGCATCTCTCTTGTGCACCATCCCAAATCTACCTCGAGCATTTAAGCTTCCTTCCAAGGAACCTTGCTCCGATACCAATTATTGAATACACAAGACAACTAAGAGGGAGGGTGAATCAGTTGTACATTAAAACATCAAAACCCTCACGAACATTTAGATCCACATCAACTTTAATAGCCTTTAATATGTTAGAATGATTTAGCATGAAAGAAAATAACAAAAATTGAAACACATCAACACCATGCACAATAGAACACCAGATTTACATGGAAAATACAAAAAATGGAAAAACCATGATGACGATTAGCTCACAATATAAATTAATTGCAACACCGAATACAACAGGCTCACTGTCGAAGGGATCACTGCCCAAAAGAAATAGGGGCTCACTGCTAGATTACAAAAAGAAGAAAGAAGAATGTTATAATGAGTGAGAAATCCATCTCAATACAACAACAAAAATTCCACCACAACATCACCAACACATTTGTATCCTTTTTGAAGATTGTGGACATCTTCTCACTGATTCTAGTAGTCTAACTCATTGAAGATTGCACTGCACTTCACAAATTCGCACTTCACACCTCTATAATTCGCATCACACCCACTACACACACATCCTCCATCAACACAACACTTATTTGTACCTTCTTCAACCTTGAAAGCATTCTTCAAGATCGGCTATGCACCTCAATCATACAAATTCAAATTAGGTCAACACCAAAACATTCCCATGGTGGAAAGGAATGAAGGTGGACCACTTCACACCTTAAATCAGACCCAAATTCACTTATACACACCACGCCATGCTTCCACAATCACTGAAGTTGTAGTGTCCCTCAGTTTGTTCTCAGTTGACTGACTGTTGTTTGTATTAGTTTGGGATAGTATGACATTGGCTTGATGTTGGATTCACTGTTGTGATGATAGTTGATGCTACTTTTATCACTGATGCTAATGATATGACTAGTATATGGATTTAATTTATTATGTGGATTAATATTACTATGTGCATCATGTAATCATCTGATGATTTTTTTTATGATGTTAATTAGTAATTGATTATTGTGTGTTGATGTGTTTGGTGAAGGGGAACAGGGTCACATCACTCGCTTGCAAGTGCCCTGCAATGCTGTGATTTTCCCTTCACGATGTATTTTCCTATTTGTCTATGTACATGCTTGACTGTGTAGTTTGCTGCAAGTTGCAGGTAGTAGGAATCGACTCCACCTGAATTGTCAGGTTTGAGCATGCCTTAAACCCAATGGAGATTGTGGACATGGTGATAGCATCGGGTCCCCTATGTTGAGCCATCATCCTTGACAAGGATGAGTATATGTTGTCACCCTAGTAGTATTTTTAGTTTGAGTTTTGGTCCGTCTTGTCGGTCATGGTAATGCCTTATGTTCCGTGAGGTGGTCTAGTTTTGCTTGGAATTTTGTACATTTGAATTAAATTGGTTGATTTGTGTTTTGATTGATTATTACATTAAAATAAAGTTATTAAAAATTAAAAAGACATTGTGATAATTGAAAATAAAAGAAAAGCTTTTATATAATTATGGTATTGATAAAATAAAATTTATTAATGTTTATTTGGCTTAAATAAATATAAGTTATGATTTAATAAAGAGAGATAAAAATAAATATATTAATTAAACTATGTTGCAAATAGAATTAAAAGGTAATTTAAAATTAATAAAATAAATATTTGAAAGTGGAATTATTGTGTGTAACAAGATATTTTTATTAATAAACATGTCGAAGAGTGGTAGGAAGCAATTGTCAAGAATTAAATAAATTAATTTAATTATAGGATTTGCATGCAAGAAGAGATAAGGGAATTCAATAATAAATTAGTTAAGTTGCAAATGAAAGGGGCTTTTGAAAAAAAAAACTAATCTTGTTTTTGGCTCTTCCCGTGAGTTTTCTTGTCCTAGGAGGTTTGGAGTTTCTGGTTTTTCTTTTGGAGGTTTTTTACTATGGAAAGAAGATTGTCTATAGAGATTGCTAAATTGTGGCTATGGGAAAGCTAGACTTGCAACTTGGAACCCAAAGTTGGTAGTGATTTTCACTTCAATCGTTTGATTTAATCCAAGTTCCTTTGTTCCCTCAATTTTTAATCCTATTTAGAAATTGAATAATGAATGAATATTCTAGCTGTAGCAAAATAAATTCTTGTTAATTGTTGAGTGTTCCCAACTTGACTGCAATATGTCTGAGCATTTCAACTGTAATATATGATAAAAAAATTTATCTCTGAATTGGTGTAATCCTCTGAATTTGTTCTTGCTTGTCTTCAAAGGCTTATCTTCTATATTTATGGTCTTGGTTTTGCATTTTGGATTATCGACTTCCTTGCTCTTCTTAAATTTTCAAACCCTACATTGAGTGGTGACTCATGATGCTAATTCGATGTGAATATGTATTTCAATTTCTTTGTAGTGGCTTTATTTAGGCATGAATTTGATTAGTCTGCTTATATTAGCATTCGTTTATATATGTATAGTTTGTTTTTGTGGCATTCTATATGTATATATACTTATATACGCAAGTGTGATCACCTCATTAAAATCTGTATTAATATCTTAAAACATCAAATTATGTTTATCATAGATATATACAAATATAATTCCAGATATGTGCATGCCAAATTTTTGAGGAATTTGATCAAACGGCTTACTTTTTTCTTGTGTTATGGTGCTCCTATGATTTGGTTTGGTTGCTTTCATAATGTCTTTCTTCTTTTTACAAACTCACTTTGTGTGGATTCAACATTCATCACCCCCTTATTAGTTCATATTTATTTGAAGTATTTTTTCATGCATTCTCTCACCTTATGTTGGTATTCGATACAATGAGGCACTCAATCATAAGGTAGGCGTCACCTCTATACATTCAAACCGATTGTTTTGGTTAATAATTTCATCCTTTTACTCTTGAAGAGTAACTGTCACTTATGGTCATGGCGTATAACAAATAAACCATTTTGTGCCTTTTCCGCAATCATTTCATATCAAGAATAGACCATTTTTTTGTTTTGTGTGGTCGCCATGTATGGCACCGCCCAGACTTGGTCGATGGGTCACATATCCCTCTCTCTATTTATCTATTTGAATCCATTTCCTGAGTCGTTTATTCCTCATTGGATATATTATATCTGTGCAGGCCGCCCTTCGTTGTAACCTAGCTATCTATGTCATTGAAAATATATTGCCCTTCATTCAAAAATTCCACCATACATTATGTTTTAACCTTCACTCAATCTTATGTTGAGCCTATGCATCGATAGTGCTAGCTTAGTGGTAGGAGATATTTGAGGCATTTCTTTGCAATAAATTTAGCATGGAACCGAGTCCTTGTCTTTTATCCGCAAATGCAATACTATATATTACCTTTTGACCTATGTTTGTTATCCCACATATCTTGAGATCATGTCATTAATCAAAAGCGAAACCCATTTATGGAATTCGATATGAATACACCTTTGTGGGAATTCTATGGATGTGAGTGGTATGATACTTGATCTCTACTTTTCTTGTTCATTTTAGTGATGACACCAAGAGTATTAATTGATTCAAAAGGATATTCAATACAAAGGATTCCTCGAATAGGAAATTCGCTTGGTCATTGAATATTGTCCATTCGATGCATTTGTTTATCAAGGCATCGGTTGTATCATAATTCATTTATTAGAGAACTATATTTTGTTTGGATGCATGTACCTATTCACATATGCATGTATGTATATAAATATATATATATATAGAAATATATATATATATGTATGTATATACATATGTGTGTGTATATATGTATGTATAGATGCAAGTATTACTATTTTATGGTTAGTGAAAGGACAATTCTTTATATGTGAATTGAATGACTATGAATATGAACGTATTGAGGAAAAATAGATAGGAAAGGGATATATGATATCGAGATAATTGAGTATTAATTAAATGATTATGTGGATGTGTAATCAGTACATAATTAAATAGGAGATATTGGTTTACTTATATTAGATAAAATGTTTATTTCTTTTATTAGTTGAATTGTAGTTTCATTCTAAAAGTGGTTTATTAGAATAATGTGTGATTATTATAAACCTATCATGCATTTAGTCATTGATTATACTTGCAATTAGGAACCAAGTTAATGTGTTTTACGAGAGGGAAAATAATGCTTTTCAAGGATGTAAAGGTCAGTTGCTCCTTTGGATCTTATGTTTGATTTTGGACTTGGAGTGATTGTAATAATCATCTTGTAGTGAGAATTCTTTGTGTTAAATGGAGTTGTGAGGCTTCCAGAGGCTTGGGAAAATATGTTTTTGGCTAAGCTGTTGTGTTCAATCTTGGTAATGGTTGATACTATACTTGCTTTGAGTTGTTGTGGTTCTTTGGCCATGCACTTGTTATTTGTGTTACAGTTGTGTAATGAGAGTGAGATGGTCCATACCTTGCTAAGGATTTGTACTTTGAGGTTTTCATTTTATGTGCATGATGGCTTAACCTTGTTGATGTTTTGGGTATCCTATTTGCTAGTGGGGGGAGTGGCTCTCAATGGGGGCTGGCGCACAAAGTGGCACCAAGGTAACTCATGTGGGAGTTTCTTAACAAGGTGGTAACTTAAAATGAACTAGGGGGTTGGGTAGTTCACCCATTAATCAAGATAAGTGGATGCCTCGCCCATGCCTGTAGGCTCGTTTAGACTAAGGATGGGTTGAGAAGGCCTAGTTGGAAAGACCAACTTCCTTGTCCTCACAAAAGGAATATCGGTTCTACGCGTGTCACCTTATGGGACCAATAGCCAGTGAGAGACTGCCAGGGTAACTATAGATGGGGTCCGGTGGCTAGTGAGAGACTGTCAGGGTAACCATAGTTTGGGGTATGTGGCTAGTGCTAGACTACCAAGGTAATCCATGTGAGGACCATGTGATGACACTCTTCCCTCTACAGACTAGTATTCCTTTGTTTTTTCTCTCCCTTGGGTATGTGATGTCCTCTGGAAGCAATGTATGTACTTTTGTGATGTGTTGTTGTTCTAATGTCAGTTGTTCTTTGTTAGTCATGTTTGTCAGTTTTTGGTCGCCTTGTGGTTGTTCTTGTGGGACCAGGTGTTATCTCCTAGCACTGGGGGTGGACCTTAGGGTTCCACATGGTCGGGTGGAATGTTCCTTGTACTCCATTGGGTTTCCCTTGCGGTTGTTTGTGTTCATGGTGACTTCTCTTAGTGGTGTGGACCTCTACGATTGTTCTAGTTTGAGTGAAATATCCTCATGTACTTGGGCTAAATTGAATCAGTTGTATCATTTAATTTAACTCTGATGTTTAATCTTCCCAATTGATCATGGGGAAACATTGATGTAATGATGCAAATTTGTAATTAATTGTACACTCTCTCTGGTAAAGAAAATGTAAATGATGTTAATTGTATGATTGTTAATTAAATGATCTTTGATGTTTATTTCATGTCATCTTCATGTTTATAGTTGTGTAAGTAATGCAGTAATGGAACCTTACAATACTTGGTTTAGTTTTATATGTTATGTTGTATGATGCAGTTCATTGTTATTCATCTTTTAAAAAAAAAATTGTACCATTATTGTTGCATATTGTGTTGTCCTTTGGGGTTCTATGGTGGGGCATTACAGAAGCAAATCTGCAATTAGTGTAAACACCCAAGGTCGATTGAACCTGTGTAAACACCATCAAACATTTAAGTACAGACTTCCTTTGAACCAAAGATGACTTGAGAACCACACACAATACTTGAACACAATTTGGAATATCCCATAAACATCTTGAAATCAAAAAAAATCCTTCTCAACTTTCACCTAAAGAACAAACTCATCTTGTACACCTAGTTAACCTTCCACACACTGTAACTCATAAAAATAACTTGTGGAGCACAAGCCACAAGCAAAACTATAGAGAAATGTGGAGAAAAACCATTTCTCCCAAACACTATTGTACTGCACATTTCACACATTGGTGAACACAAATTTCTCTACACAATGATCCAAACCAAGAAACTTTGGATATAACATCTATGAACACCTTTGATCAACATAACATTTCTCCTAGAGAAATGTGGAGCAAAAATATTTCTCCAAATTCAACCGAAGGTATATATGAACATTATCAACACACCCAGAACCAAAAGACCAGAAACTAAACTACAGAGAAATGTGGAGTAAAACCATTTCTCCCAGACACTATTATATTGCACATTTCAAACACTAGTAAACACAACTTTCTCTACACAACAATCCATACCAATAAACTCTAGATATAACATCTATGGACACCTTTAATAAAATATTTGAACCACATAAGAATATCTTCAACACAAAAGAAATGTAGAGCAAAACTAGAATACCACTTTGTATGCTAGAACACACTATTTCCTCTTTTATTCAAATTTTCTCAAAATCACTTGGAAACCAAGCACCAAAAACACGTTCTCATCATCCTCACCAATTCCTCATCATCGCCAAACCAACTGCAACACAACAACTCAACCAAACAACACCCACGAGTAGAATATTATCAAAGTAACACTAGAGGTTGATACTAGTAACACTTACTAATGAAAACATAATGCAACTAATCAAAGCATCACAACTTCTCAACCATCAGTAGAATTCCAACAATCAACAATAGTATGGACCAGTTGGCATCAATAACAACAAAAACATAAGCCTATTAACATCAATGACAACACCAACTACTCATACTTGCAACACCAAGTAGGTAAAACCTCCCACCTTTTATGAGTAGTTGGAATTAATGCACCTCTTGGATGTATATGTTCATATTTTTCTATATATAAAACACTCTCCTCTCACCTTCACTAGTTTGATGACTAGTTTGGTGAGATTAATGTGGGTATTCTCAAAATTCTCGTGTAGTTGTCTGTTGTTTCTCTCTTTCAGGATTCTCTCTCTATTCCAGTATTTTGATCTTCAATAATTTTTTGATCTGATTTGTGTGTATCTATGATTGACATCTAATTGTGGCTTTGTTCTTGCTTCTCACAAAATCTAACATGGTATCAAAGTGAATTTGTATAGTATAGCTCATTGTATTTTCTAATTTTTTGAGAGATTGAGACTAATAGATAGCTAATATTTATCTCAAAATATCAATATTCTCTTCTCTTGCATCCTTAGATGATCTAGAGAATTAGACTAGTTGAAGGAAAAATAAGCATTTGTAATCTCTATTGTGCATATTTGTGTTCTTGTGAGATATGGGTGATTTAAGTTCTTTGGTAATATTGGAGGTATTTTAAGCCTTACTATAGCATCCAAAAGTCTTGAGAAAGTTGTGATTGGCTTTCATTTCACCAAAATCAGAGATCGAAAGACACAATAGAAAATAAGGGGTTGAAATTTGCAAATATTTTATTGAAGGTTTTTTAATTTTGCATCAAATTCTTATCTTTTCCTCATAAAACAAAAAAAAATATGGGTTTTGTTCACAACAATGATATTTGTTCTATGTATCTATTATTTTTGTAGATGGTAAGAAAATTCTACAAAAAATAATGTTAGAGTAGCATAGGTCGACTATTTTCTTACAAATTAAAGGTTAAATTTGCATCACAAATCCATCTTTTGGTTGCTAGAAAGAAAATTGATTTCTTGTATTGTTTGCAAGACTGAAAAAAAAATTGGGTATCTCTTAATTTATGCATATATTCAATAAATTTTGTAGAAATTAAATCAGAAGAAAAACATTTTTTCTTGCCAAAAGGGTCATTCTTGTAGGGAAAATTCAACTTGATCAAAAGTGCTTAACTTTTTCCTCAAGTGTCAAATTTTGGAAAATGAGTAGTCAACTGAAAGTTAGAGATGAGAGATTTTCATCCACACAGATCTTGATAAAAAAATTCAGCCTTTTTTTTAGATATTGTGGGTTGAAGCTTGTACATGTTTTTCCTTAACAAGCCATAAATTTTTCCTCTGAGCTCTTTTTTTCATAAATAAATAGGCATTGGAAAGGTATTTAACAGCATTGTACAACTACAAGGCTATTTTTTCCATATTTTGTATTAGATTTATTTCGTATCAAAAATTGTAATTTTTCCATTATAAACCTAGAAAGAATTGTGATCTACTAAAACCCTTCTAATCCCACTAATCATAAAGTTTCAACATTATAATCTCTAGGAGTGATTTTTGAGACTAGTGGAAAGGGGTGTCTTATGAATCTTCTTTTTTTCACTTTTATTTCTACCTTGCAATCTAGTTTTTTGCACTCATGGATGCATCTACAATTATTTTTTAACACCATATAATTAGTTTGAATCAAAATCTAAGATTATAATCTATCTCAAAAGATATGGATATCACCATGTTACAATGGGACTTGAAACTAAACCTTAGGAGCTACATAAAAGATAAAATGGTTTAACAAATGTGATGAAGCCTTTGGTACTTTGTGTATGTCAATCTCTCCTAAGTTTCTTTTTCACATTGAATTTGTCACTACACCAAATGGAGTGTGGACCACTTTGGTAAGCAGGATGAGTTAAGGGGTCATTGATTGGAGAATGAAATCACAAGGTTATGTCCTACTATTTTTGATACTGTACAAGACTTCTTCACAAAATTGAAAGTAATTATATTATAGTTAAAAAAATGTAGAATTAAAAAGAAAGATGAGAAAATTATCTTGTGTTATTTATAATCTTGGTCCTAATCATTTTTTATTTGTTTCTACATTCTATGCTACTAAATGTGCCCTAGGTTCCACCTACAAAATACCTTCTTTAGATGAATTTGTTAGAGAAATCACTAGGGAGCAAGATAAATTGTTCCAAATGGGTACAATTAAACCCTCTAATTCACATGCCTTAGTTGCAATTTAAAGCATGAAAGAATAGAAAGGGTCTAGCAAATAGGATAAGAAACAAAAGAAATAGGGAGAGGAGAAGAAAGATAAAAAACCTGCTACTTTAGATGTAACTAATCAGACCTCTTTATCAAAAGGTGAACAACCTATGAAGGATAAGGTCAATTGTTCCTACTATAAGAGGCATATCCATGATGAACATGTTTTTAAAGAAAAAAATTGATCACCTTTCACATCTTCTCGAAAAGAACAATATTGAGGTGCCCTGACTCAGTCAAACAAGGTTCATCAGAAGGGTCTTCTAAGGAAACAAAGAAAAGTAAGGGGAAAAGAAAGGGTAAGGCCCTAGTTGTTGCTTCACAACCAAATTATTGGATTATTGACTCAGGTGCTTCACACTATAAGGCTTATTTAGAAGATGATTTCACCTCTTTATAGTCATGTTCTATGTCTACCATACTAATGGGTGATGACACTCTTGTTGAAGAGCATGGGAGATGGTTTATTGATGTGAGCGAAGGAACATTTAAATATGTTTTTTTTGTTCCATATTTATCAACTAGTCTCCTATTTTCTTATTAGATCACTCAGACAAGTTATGACAAGCGAGTTGAGTTCACACTAGAATTACAATGGTAATCAGTGAAATGCATAGTGGGTCAACAATTGCCATGGAAAAAACATATCATCATTCTAGAATATGATAGATTTTTCACTTTGTTCCTAACTTTCCCTCAACAGAATTACTCACTCATTCAAATGAGGTGAGTTTTTTGTGGCATCAACAGTTTGGTCACTTGAACTATCATTAATTCCAATAGCTCGGTCAATAGGACATGATTTCAAGGTTGCCTTCTATTCGATTTTTGATGCATTTGTTTTAAGGATGCATTCTTGTTAAGCATCCTAAGGAGAAATATGATAAAGGAAAATCATAGAGGACCACACAACTATTGGATTTAGTACGCAGTGACTTGGTAGGACCCTTTCCCCATCAATCTTTTAGTAGGGCTCAATATGTCTTGATATTTATTGATGATCTTTCCATATACACTTGGGTTTACATTCTCAAATAGAGGTCTAAGGTCTTTGAGTCTTTTATGACTTTAAATCTTTTGCATAGAAACAATCTAGGAAGTTCGTCAATATTTTATGTATAAATAATGGGGGTGAATATGTTAACAATAAACTTGAAATATTTTGTGTTTCAGAAGGTAATAACATGCAGCACAATAGTCCTCAATAGAATGGTGTTGTAGAATGAAATAATAGGTCCTTGAAGGAGATGTAAAATTATATGATACATTCTAAATCTTTGGCACCTCAATACTGGGCAAAGGCCATAAACTATGCATGTTACATCTAGAACCAAGTGTCTCACAAAGATCTAAAGGGGGTAACTCCTTTTCAAGATTTGGCTAGTTGGAAACCCATAGTTAAGTACTTTCAATTGTTAAGTTCTCTAGCACGGGCCTACATTCCAATAGAGAAGTGAAAGGTTGTGGATCCACAAAGAAATCCTTGCATATTTGTTGGGTACCCAGATGATGGTAAAAGGTACAAGCTTCTTCATCCCACCACTCATGAGTTGTTCATTAAGAAGAGTGTTCATTTTGAGAGAAACTCTAGTTCCTACCTACCCATATACTATTACATTTGATACATGATCAATTCTTCAAATCCTCCTATTATTGATGAGGAATCTTCTTCCTCCACTTTAGATCATGATAGTGATAATGAAAATACAAATTCTTCTCATTGTCATAATTCATAGGTTGATGATTCTCCTCCACACTTTCCAACCTTGAGGCCTCTTTGGACTCATCAAACATTGGATTCAAAAGGTGATTGGGTTGGTGATCTATCAAATACTAGAAGAACAATCTCACAATTTCAGTAGGCTCCACATCTCTTCATTGCTTTAGCTTCAAATCTAAAAACTTTTCAAGAAGCTATGGGTACCCCTGAGTGGGATCTTGCTATGCAAGAAGATTTCAATTCCTTAGAGAGGAATCATACATGGGATCTAGTCCCTCTTAAGGGAAGAAAAATTGTTCGATGCAAGTGGATCTATCAGACAAAATTTGCAGCAGATGAGTTAGTTGACAAGAATAAGGCTCTCTTGGTCACAAAAGGATTCTCCCAAGTTCTCAAGATTGAATACTTTGAGACTTTTGTACCAATTTCTAAAATAAATTTCATTCAACTTGTCTTTTCTACAACTAAATCACATCATTGGTAAGTTCATCAGATGGATGTGAAGAGTTCTTTTCTTCACAAGGATCTTCAAGGGGAAATTTGCATGGAGCAACCACAGGGGTTCATTCAAGACCTCTTCACTTGTTTTTCATCTTCGAAAGGCTCTCTATGGCCTCAGATAGCCTCCTTGATCTTGGTATGCCAAGGTAGACTCCTTCCTTCTAATAGTTGGGTCCACTTCATGTCATTAATGATTCAAACATATAAATTTGTAGCAAGATGACACTCACATTTTTGGCTCTCTATGTTGATGACTTGTTGATCACAGGAAATATTTCATCCACCATAAAAGTAGTGAAAACTTCTTTGCATGATAGATTTATTATGTTAGACTTGGATATTTTACAATACTTCTTTGGAATTAATATTATTCAGTCATCTTCAGGCATCTTCCTTGCACAACCCAAGTATGCTTTTGATATGCTCTCTAGATTTCACATGGATAACTATAAGCCTACTATGATTCCATGTATGTCAGTGTTCAATCTTTAGGCTAATTTTTATTCACCCTTGGTTGATGGAACTTTATATCAACAGTTTGTTGGGAATCTCATCTACTTGACTCACACAAGGCCCGACATTTCATATGTTGTGGGATTGGTCTCTCGATTCATGCAGGGGCCACATGAGTTGCATTGGAAAGTAGCTAAGCATATTTTCCACTACATTCAAGGTACTCATAGTCATGAAATTTAGTATGCAGCAAGTATGGATATTGACTTGGCAGGATATAGAGATTCAAATTGGGTAGGCAATTCTCAAGATTGCAAGTCTATTTAGGTTATTTCTTCTCACTTGGTTTTGATCCAATCTATTGGTCGAGCAAGAAGTAGTTTGTAATTTCCATTTCATCAATAGAGGCTAAGTATCGAGGCATAATTAATGCCACCGCTAAGGCTATTTGGCTTCAAAATATTCTCACAAAGTTTGGCATTCCATTCAAAAAGCCTGCAGTCATCTTTTGTGATATTTAAAATGTAATACAAATCTCAAGGAATCTAGTTCATCACCAAAGGATGAAACACATTGAGATACATATGCACTACATTCAATAGTTGATTCAAGAGGGCATCATTGATCTTGTACTATTCTACATCAAAGCAGAATGTGAACATCTTTACCAAACCCTTTACAAAAATCAAGTTCCTTCATTTACGAGCTTTGTTAGGGGTGCGAAAGGTGTCTACTTTAGGAGGTCCTTCTTAGTCCTTCATTTTCTCTCTCTTCTTTGGGGGGATGTTTTCTCTCTATTTACAGGGGCTATTCCTCTGATAGGGGGATTTCTATGTACATGGGTACATCATCGGGATTTATTTTTTGGGGCCCATCTTTTCACCCATCTAAGCTAAGGGGGTGTTAGTGTAGATTTTTTTATTTCCTTATGTTAGTATTTTTTTTCCTACACAAATTATTTAAGCTTGCTTATATTTACTAGATGTGGTTAATTTGAGGACACATGGTAGAATACATCAACTACATGTGTCACTTTCTCCCACACATGGGTAGTTGAGTTACACACCCTCTTTTGGCTTGTTGTGCCACCTCTCATAACAACTTTTTGTCTTTACTTGAGTAGGTTATGGGGTGGTTGGGTAACATACCCTCTTTTGGTTTATGTGCCACCTCTCATAACCAATATTATTTCTTTACCTGAGGAGGTTATGCCACATTTTTTTGAATTTATGAAGTAGGTAAAACCTCCCACCTTTTATGGGTAGTTGGAGTTAATGCACCTCTTGGATGTATATCCTCATATATTACTATATATACAGCACTCTCCTCTCACTTTCACTAGTTTGGTGACTAGTTCAATAAAATTAATGTGAGTATTCTCAAAATTCTCTTACATGTGTATTTTGTCTCTTTCAAGATTATCTCTACATTCCTCTATTTTGATCTTTGATCATTTATCAATTGGAGTTGTGTGTGATCTACGACAAACATCAGATCATGACTCAATTCTCACAAAATCTAACATGAGAGACTATCTCATAGAAAAGAATGAATTTCCCAATTTATAATCCTCTTGGAAGATCTTTAACACCCTCAATCCACAAGCCAAAGCTACCTTTACTAAAGAACTAGCCAATAGGAATGTAATATTGTTAAATAAAGAAGATGAACTTATTTGGTGTGGGGAAAAATCTTGAATATACATAGTTAAAATTATATACAAATTACAAATTCATGAGGACTATGTGCAATATTGGCCGAAGGACCTATGTTGGAGCACTAATGTACTACCAAAATTTGAGGCATTTGCATGGTTTTCTCTACAAAATCACATTATAACAAGAGATTAATAAAACTAGATTTCTTGGGCCCTTATAGATGTCTTTTATGTGAGTGTTGTGAGGAAATTACGGATCACTAATTATTACAATTTCCATAGTGCAAGACCAATGGACATGGATGTTCCAAAAATGAGATGTCAAGCCCTCCCTTCCAAACTTGTAGAGCTATTCCAAAGTTGGTCGATATTGTTCAAAGGATCCCTATGGTCTTGCTTGTGGATAGAAGAATCAACTGTGATTATATGGAAATTTTGGAAGGAATGCAACATAAAGGTCTTCAAGGAGAAGGTGTCCACAACTAAATCAGCCATCAACAAAATTGAAAATGGAATAAATGAGCACCAAAATACAAAGATAATGAATATTAGAAAATGGAATTTTTCTTCCTAGGACAATGATATAAGCAAAGATTGACAATTTTTGAAACCCCCTCATGAATGTAAAGCCATGAAGGTAAGCCAAAACAAAAAATGTAAAATTGGTGGTTCCCCATGAGTAAAAATTAACTTAATCTTAATGGGGAATCAAGGGGAAACCCTAGTGCTTTTGAGGCTGATTTTATTATGTAAAATGATCAAAGGGAAGTGTTTATGGCTGGGTCCATCAAATTATCTAATGGATTTAATAACGATGTGGAATTTTTTCCCATGTTGGAAGGTCTCAAAATGTGTGCCCAGGAGAAACTATGCCCAATAGAGATTGAAGGTGATTCACAGATTATGATCAAATTTATCACCAATAGATAAAAAAAATGGATAAAACAAATCCAATGGCACCTAGACATAATCAACGAGTTTACAATCCAACACATACAAAGAAACTAATCCAGTTTTTGACTAACTATTTTTGCAAATCTGTATGAGCCAGTGAGACTCTATTTAACCACACCTAGGTATGTTAAAGAAACATGATGACAGGAAAGAACAATAAAGAACTAAAACAAGAAATTACTCTACTAAGAGATTAGACATATGCATTCTTTATGGATCATATAGATAACCTGCTCACCCCTGCATAGATAGAAAGATTGCAGGAAATGATCCATGGTCTCTACACTCTATTCCATCAATGAAATACGTGGTTCTAGGAAAATTCATCGTCAACAATTCACCACCAATGATTCACTTCCAGCAATTTATAGTCAACAATTCATCGTCATGACAAATTCATCTCTAGCGGCAATGAATTGATGGTAGTGAATTTTCCTAGAGATGAATTTGTCATGGCGATGAATTGTTGGAGGTGAATTGTTGGCAGTGAATTGCACGAATTGTCCTGAAGCCAAAATACATTATTGTAACTTCAAACTTTGTAACTTTTAGTATAACAATTTTAGATGAAAGGGAAGCTACTCTATGATAGCAATTTGTCTATAAATAATAATAATAATAATTTAAGTTATTCTCATTATTTTTTTAATTTTATAGAAAAAATGAATGGTGTAAGAAATAAATTTATTGAGTTTTAAAATTTAAAATTTTATTGCATTGTGTTTTAGTCTTTTGATGAAATATGATTAAATTATTTTGAATATAGGAATAAATTTTCATCACTATTTTTCATTGATTTAATAAATACTTTTTCAAAAAATGTATAGAGATGAAATTTTAACATTGATTTTGAAAGTAATTTGGAAATATTTAAATTATACAATTTTCATAATTAAATTATTGTAGATACCTAAAATTTTCCTAGCCTGTGAACAGCATTCTAACACTAATACTCATCTTTCCCCAATGATTAAATAATGTTCTATTATTTAATTATTGTTTAAAATCATATTTCCACTATTAATTAAATAAGTTTGTTAGTTAATTAATTCATTTCAAATTATATATTTAATTTTTTATTCTTCTTGATTAAATAAATAAATCTTATTTATAAATAACTATGTCGTTAACTTAACTTATTCTTCTACTTTAATTAAATAGTTATCAATTAATTATTTAATTAAAAAAATCAATCTCCCCTTCTAAATTAAATAATTATCTTTAATTATTTAATTATATATTTCCCATCATGCATAAATTAAATAATATTAAATATTATTTAATCCTCTTTCAACTTCTAAATTAAATAGTTATCTTTAATTATTTAATTCCTCTTTTTTCTTCTCAACATTATCTATAATAATCTTTTATGGGGATGACCCTACAGTGTGACGGTAAGTCACAAGCCTTGTTGAGAGGGCGTTCACACATTCGAGTCTCACCCAATGAATGTAGGAACAAAGGACCAAAATAGGACCGAGGATGGATGGGCGCACGTTGGATGAGGAGATAGTCACTGGTCGTTGGTCGCTGGGTGAAGACTGCAGATAGAAAGAAGGGTCAAAGGCAGGATCCACGATGGCAGATATCACCCTGCAGTAGTGAGTGAGGTTTGTACACTGGTAGGGGAGACGTGGAAGGGCAGCAGATGGAGGATGCCCCAAGAGATAAAGGGAGGACGAAGAAGACAAGGAGAGCAGAGGAGTAAAGATGGCAGAGAGAGGAGGAGAAGACAGGAAGAAGGATGAAGTACAGGGGTGAGCGGGAGGAGATAACTGCGGGAGGAAGGGTCGAGGCAGAGAAGAGAAGTGGAGTAGGGAGGAAGGTTGCGGGAGGTAGGAGGTGAGGCGGTGAATAGAAGTGGGAGAAGAGGAGGAGGCTGCGGGAGGTAGGAGTGGAAGTGGAGAAGAGAAGTGGAGGGAAGAGGAGGAGGCTGCGAGAGGAAGAAGTGGAGGCCAAAGGAGTGTTGGGTTGGAAGGGAGAAGTCAGAGAAGATGGAGAGGTGGAATAGAAGGAGGATGAGGAGAAAGGAATGGATTGGTATTAATTAATCCCAGACAAACATGGGGATTGAGGTCCCCCATAAATTGTGGCCTCAGTGGTTCAAAGCTCCACTCAAAAGTGAATTACCAATCAAATAATAAATAAATAAATAATCTTTTATTTATTAATTAAATCTTATCTTGCACGTTTCTCCAACAATAAATTAATCATCCTCTCATGTGTTGTTTCCTCAAACGTAACAACCACTTTCTTCTAGTGAACTAAGTAACCAATGTTACTTGACTATCCAATCTATTTGGTTAACTATCAATTAATTCTCTTAACTAATACTCTCTCCCAACCAAATGAAATTGGCTATTCAATCTATCGAGTGAACTATTCAATCTAATTAAGTTCACTCCCACTCACTTCCAGTCTTCATTGGAGTTAACTCTTCAATCTATTTCCTCTCAATGGACCTTGACCATTGATCCTGATCTTTCACCTCTTCATCCCAGTCATTGATTCAATTTCTTGAAATCTATAAAACAACCTTCTTCCTTCTCATAATCTACCTAGAATTTTCATAGCGAAGTCCTAAGCATTTAATTCTTGAGTGATTGAGAAGTATTGTCATTTATCTAGGCCGCCCTTATTATTATTGATTTGAAGCTTTTGTAAACATGGAGGCTTCATATTGATCCAAACAATCCAACATTCATTATCAATACAAATATACTCCGACATGGGATGGTAAAATTGTAGTCTTTTGAATTCATTTATATTCTCTTTTATTGCTAACATTGCTTGTTGAATTCATTGCCTTTCAATTTCATTTCATGAGTAGGTTGGGATTCATCTTGTTTTGAATTGATTTGTATTCATTCATTGTCAAGTATTCTTTATGTTTGTTTTCCCTCTTACAATTATAATTACTTTTGACATGCAATTGATCTAAATATATATATTTTTATAGTCTTTTAATTCATAATTAATTTCATATTTGATTATTTATAAATACATAACCATAAGATTTTGAGACTTATATTTACAAATTTAAAAATATATATAAATAGAGAAATATATAATTATAATGTTGCAAATTATATATAGCTTCTTTCAATATTATCAACTTTTTATACAAATGGCTTGAAAGGCTTATAAAAGCCACAAGTATATGCATAATGTTTTTAACACCTATCGTTTCTAATAGAACCAAAAGCCTTTAAGGTCGTGATCTACATTGGACACAGTTGAAAAACATAGGGTTTGACAACTTAGAATTTCTTTTAGTATTGTTGTTTGGCACGATACTCTCATTCATTAGGGAATAAATATTAATAAGGGTTAAATCTTGATTGCTTGATCAATGGGTTTCTAAACTATACTTATCCAAGAGAGTATATAATTAAAACCTTTGTAAAAATAAATAATAATTATCCCACGTTTATTAAACAATCAATATGAGCATTGTATATAATTCAAGCATGATGTTGTAAATAAATAAAGGTAATAAAAGTGGACCTCAGCTTATGACCTAACCAAACCTAATCTCCGGTAATTTATCCTATGACTCTATCTAAGCAACATAATTATCCATTTTAACTCTTTAAATAGAGAAGAATATTTTGTTTCATGTGTATTAAATAAAATATAAATTTATAATATGAAAATGGTGTAATGTCTAATTTGATTTAGAAGCATGTCATGGGGTGTCATATCCTATTTTTTGATCTCATGTTAAGTGTAAGAATCTCTTAATCGCACTACCAAGCGCATAAAAAGGGTTGAATATTGACCAACCCTCAAGTGAAGTAAGAAACTCTCCTCGAGACAATTTGTAACTAACTATATATTCATTTTCTTCTATTGACAAACATTGATCTTTAAAACCAAATTTAGATAACTTGACGTAAATGAAAATTGTCTAAAAAATTTGGATCTAGGATATGAACTTGAGCATTATTAATCTATCCAAATGGATAGCAACTGATGGGAAACTTAGTAAACATTGATCTTTAAAACCAAGTTGAGATAACTGGACATAAATGACAATTTTCTAGATTAAATTTAGATTTAGAATATGAACTTGATTGTTACTACTCTATCCAAATGGGTAGCAATTGACACAAAAATATCTAGAGAAACTACTTCCTGGAAAGGGTTGTGTAGCCACTTTTGTAGTTACCTAACTTAGAATACACGTCAAAATTACAACCTATAAACCTTGATTTCATGTATTTAGATATGTAGCTAGTTTGGTTAAATGAGTAAGGTTCCTCAAGCCAAATTTTAATGTGTATAGTATATGAGTTCTCTCTACAAAGACTTGGGGATTCTATAATGCTTTGAAGTTAATAAGATTAGTGAATATTAATATAAGATTAAACAATCTAGAAATTAAGAAAAATCTCATGTGGATTTTTCTTGTCTCCCCAAATTTTGAGATGGGACACAAATCGACATCACTTATAATTTTATATTCCTCTTAATTGATAAATACCTCAATGTACTTTGAAAGGGAACTGTAATCTCTCAATGAGCACCTTTAGACCCAAATGGTCCTAAATCCATTTGATTTTGAGTAGAAAATTTATGGCTAAAGCATCATCGTTGGCTTGTATAAACACTTATACATGTTTGAATTTTTAATCTCATTTAGATAATTGATTCCTTTCAACTCTTCTTGTGTATTCAATTAATTAAACATGTGTAAATTATTTTTAAAAATTATTAGTGTCAGACTATAGGTGTGAATCTTTGGGTTTTTGCTTCTTGACCAACTAGGTCCTTACAATAGAGATAATTCTATGCTCTCTCCCCTTTGGGAAAGAAAATTAAATGAGTGTCATGTTCCCTAGAGCCAATGGTAGAAAGGGTTGGCTTGTCTTTGAGCTACACAAATGAAGGATATGTGTGTAGGTCTCACTCCATAATAATGAGAAATTCCACATAGTCAATTGATTTAAGACTGAAAAAATAGGCAAATTGAACCAAAAGGAGATTAGGGCCGTTTGAAAAACATCCAAACTTGTAGTTAATGGAAAAAGGTACTTGTAAAATGAGTGGGCCTAAACGCACAAATAAAAATCAAAGTAAAGATCACTTGTTCGAATATAAGAGGGCTTGATTGCATGTGCAAGAAAAGCCTCTTAAGTAATTTAAGGAAGCAAAATAAGCCTTGTAGTTTGTTATTGAAAAAATTCAAAATGGATATGAATAGATTTTAGAAAATAAGGAATGAGACTTGGAAGAATGCTTCCTTCTTTGTGGTTAGTTCTCAAGGTATCTTTGACAATCTAGTCACTTTATGCAACCCTTAATTATTTAATGTTGATTAATTAGTGTGCAACTCTAACCATTTAATCATCCTATTTACAAACAAATTTGATAGCTTCTGATGAATTTTGTCCAATGTATATACCCCTAACTCCAACTAGAGTTGCAAAATCCATTGGAATGAAATGGTCAATTTTAGGAAGGTTGGGAGGGATATTAAGCGGATGGTGGTTGGAGACTTCAACTCTTTGTTGATCATGAAAGACAAGAAAGGGGTTATGTGGAGTTTAATAATAGCAACTTGGTCAACTGTATTGATTACCTTGACCTCATGGATGTGGATCTAGAATGGTCATAATTCAGTTGGATCAGCATAGCGCTAGGAAGTAATCTTATTCAAATTAGATAGGATAGTGTTAGAAGAAGAATTTGTTGCACATGTACCAAATAAAGTGTAAACTTATAATATAATATAGTGTAGTTTCTAATTTGATTTAGAATCATGTGGTGGGGTTTCATGCCTTATTTTTTGCTCTTGTGGCAAGGTCCAAGAATCCCTTAGTCACACTCCCAAGGGTGCCCAAAGGGCTAATAAATATTTACCAACCCTAGAGTGAAGTAAGAAACTCTCCTTGAGTTGATTCATAACTAACTATATATTTGCCTTCTCTTAATAATGAACATTCATCTTAAAAACTAGATTGAGATAACGTAAATAAAAAATATCTAAATTAAATTTAGATTTAGGATATGAACTTGATTGCTACTACTCTATCCAAATGGGTAGAACCAAAGGGAAACTATCTAGAGAAGCTACTCCTTGGAAAGGGTTGTGTAGCCACTTTTATGGTTACCTAACCTAGAGTATAAGTCAAAATTATAACTTATACACCTTGATTTCATGTATATAGATATATAGCTATTTTGGTTAAATGAGTGAGGTTCCTCAAGTCAAATTTTAATGTGTGATTTGTGAGTTCTTTCTACCAAGACCTAGGGATTCTACAATACTTTGAAGTTAATAATATTAGTGAACTAATATATAAGATCAAACAATCTAGAACTCAAGAAAAATCTCATATGGATTTTTCTTGTCTCCCTAAATTTTGAGGTGGAATGCAAGTCAACATCACTTATTATTTTTATATTTCTCTTAATTGAGAAACACCTCAATGCACTTTTGATAGGGAACTATAATCTCTTAGTGAGTACCACTAGACCCAAATGGCCTTGAATCAATTTGATCTTGAGTGGAAAGTCTTGTCCAAAGCATCATAGTTTATTATCTCATTCAGATAATTGAACTTGTTCAACTTTTCCTATGTATTCAACTCAGGGAAAAATTTAGTGGCGAATCTTCACCAATTGGTGAATTCTAGGAATTGGCGAAGTCGAAATTGGTGAATTCTCTCACCCAACAGGGTGTCCAAATCACCCGAATTTTACAAACTATAGGTGCAATGCATGTCCATTCGCCAATGAGGTTTTTTATGAGGCATATTTAAGCAACAAATTTTCCATTGTCAAACTATACGTTTCAATTGGATTGACTAATATTTTCACCTGGAATCCTGAAAGCATTTCATAAAACACCTACATATTCACCAATACTATTAAAACAACATTGTATCAGGACCCATTTCGCCAATTAAAATTTACAAATAGTTGCTAGTGAAGACCCATTTAACCAATTAAAATTTATAAATAGTTGTTCATGAGGACCTATTTCGCCAATAAAATTAAAAAATAATTACATTTGAGGACACATTTTGCATTGAAAATTACAACATATTGTTGTATAATCACACGGGATTCGCCAAATTTTTAATATACCATTTAAAAATCCTGCAGAATTCGCCAAATATGGAATCATGGATTGATATAAATACAATCGAAAGTGTCATTTATTCTTACACATTTTGTTCGGTTATGAGGTTCTACTTCTCCATTCGGAAGTCAGCGAAAGCCGAAAACGTAGACTTAAAAGGTGAGTGATTATTTATTCATAGTGTTATTAGTTATAATAATAAGTTTTCTCTATCTCTTTTCCATTCTTGCTTCAACAAAGTGAACCTTAGAAGTTAGAACCAAACTCTGAAGTTTCAAATTTTTTGAAACCTCCGACCCACCGAGTAGAAAGATGACCAAGAAAGACTTGCAACTCAACAAAGTGAACCATCAACCAAGTCGGGGAATCACGAAGTTATGAAAAATTAGAACTCCATGACAAGGTTATATAACTCTTAGGACTAGCGACTAAGTTTAGGAAAATCCAAAAAAATTATATTGTATTCCATGGTATTGAATTTGATATGTGATTATGCACCATTTTTAAAGAACAACACTTACACACTACTTACAAATTACTATTGCATTGCCATTCATACAATCTTTGATAAATAACTGAAAGGAATATTATTAATCCATTCCTTGAACAGAAATAAATACAATTGAAAGTGTCATTTATTCAGAAGTCAACAAAAGCCGAAAATGTAGACTTAAAGATGAGTGAACATTTCTTCATAGTGTTATTAGTTATAATAATAATTTTTCTTTATCTCTTTTCCATTCTTGCTTCAATCTTAAAGATGATATTGAGTAGGGAATGGGATCTATATTATTATTCTCTATCCTTAAATAAGAATACATTTTTTCCAATTTTTATTCGAAGTGAGAGATGAATATGTCGAGCGAATCAGACATCAATATGTCGAGCAACTCGAGCAGCAAGGGTAAGGCTCCTGCCACTCCTCAGGGTGGTGAAGAGACTCATGCCGCTCCTCAGGCTCCTCAAGGTGGTGAAGAGACTCCTATCACTCCTCAGGCTCCTCAAGGTGGTGAAGAGACTCCTACCGCTCCTCGGGATGGTGAAGAGAGTCTTGCTGCTCCTCAAGCTCCTCGGGGTGGTGAAGAGACTCCTACCACTCCTCAAGGTGGTGAAGAGACTTCTTCCCTCCTAAGGCTCCTCAGGGTGGTGAAGAGACTCTTTTCACTCCTTAGGATGGTGAAGAGAGTCCTTCCACTCCTCAGGCTCCTCAAGGGGCTGAAGAGAGTCCTGCCGCTCCTCAGGCTCTTCAGGGTGGTGAAGAGACTCATGCCACTCCTCGGGATGGTGAAGAGAGTGGGAGGCCATCAAAACGCAAAAAACTTAGATGTACCATATAGTCTTTGGAATTTCGAAAGCTTCTGATCCATCAAGTCAAGATGGAGCTACGTCATCAACTCTTCCACCAAATATTGGTAGCATTCCCAATACCTCATCGCCACCAAAAGGTCAAGTTGATATTGTCATTGATTTAAATCAAAATGTATCAAATCAAGATAGAAATACTACAGAAGATGTTACAAGTGATACCCTGGGCTCGGTTAGCCAGAATGAGATAATTGACTTGGATGAGGATGATGATGTTGGTAGCAAGAAAAGGAAAAATAAACCAAAAAGGGGGCGCGAGTGGGAAATGAGACGGTGTTTTCAACTTGGTTGGTTTCCAAATACCCATTCATGGTACCAGTGGAGATTGGAAATGTAAACGATATTGAAAAGGAAGCATTGGCCAAATGTAATATTTGTAGTTGGAAATGTGGAAGATCCAAGATGTTGCATCTAAAGATTGACACTATAGAAAAGCATATCGGTAAATTTTATGAAAAATAAATCATAGACGGAAAGGAAGAATCAGTCATAAAATCAAAGGAAGAATGTCTTCATGTTAGGTATGTCGCGGATTATGAAGAGCATGAAAAAATAGTGTCAAACATTATTGCATGTAAAGGTACACTTGAGGCTCAATTTGGAAAAGCAATGGAAGGAGCAAATCTGTCAAAAACTGTTCAGATGAGTGTTGTTTTTTATATTTTATCCAAAGGGCATCCTATGACAGACTACCCAGAATATTCTGGTTTATTATCTTATTTGAATGTTCCTCACTATCCCTTCTCACATTGGTTAGTAAATGCTGGATGGGATTGGGAAAAATATCTTGCTGCAGTGGAAAAGGAAGATTTAAAGGATAAAGTAAAAGAGTCAAATTTCATTGCATTATCTTTAGATGAAGTTACTACGATAGACAATACTTCCTAGGTCTGTATGCATTTGTATACTGTACAACAACATGTTCTCCAAGCTCATCTTCTCTGTGTTCATAAAATGAAGAATAGTTCAACATCGCAAAATATATTTGAACTAGTCAAAAAATCTTTGAATGAAATTGCAAGTATGGATGAGTTGACAATTGCAAAAAATTTGGCGTGTGTAGGAGTTGATGGAGCTACAGTGATGCAAGATCAAAGGACTGGTGTTTGCACAAAGCTACAAACTACTTGTGCACCATACATGCTTGGAATTCACTGCATGGCCCACATAATGAATTTAGCATTCAAAATTCTAAGCAAGTTTCCTACAGTATCAAAAATCAAAAATCTAGTCCATGAGATCCACGCATACTTTTTCCGAAGTCCTAAATGTTTCATAGAATTTCAAAATTTTGTTGAGGGAATAACACCAAGAAACAAGCTTCTCAAGGATTTCAATACCAGATGGATCTCCCTACATGGACCAGCGCAATGAGTTCTTTCAAAATATCAATCTTTGATTGGAGTGATGTACAAAAATCGCAGCACAATAGACAAAGCTCTTGACCTCTTACATAGGTTAAGCGATATAGAGACACTCTTAACTTTAACTAGTCTTCTCCCCATGTTGGATGTGATGAACGAGCTTGTGAAGAAAGCCCAAGACAGAACTATGTATATTAATGAATATGCCAATCTACGTAAACATACATGCTTGGACCTCGATCATCTATATCTAGATCTAACACAAGATAGCCCAAATTATTTCATGTGGCAGAGAATTACTGATTTGAATAATCCTGATAAATATTTACACTTTAATGCAAGTGGGAACTTATGCATCTGTGTACGTGGATATGAGATACAAATGTACCAATGTAAGACAGCCAGGCGCTCTACCAGAGAAGTAGTTGTTAACAAGGAAGATTTTCAAGGCATTGTTAAATCTGTTGGTGATAATTTGAAGGAAATTACAAAATCTCTTTCCTCAGAGATTCATGAAAGATTCCCTCAACATGAAATACTTGAATCCATGAGTATTGTGTATCTTCAATTTTGGGCAAACCAAAATAACCCCACATTTTTTCATGCTCAAGTAAAAATCTTGATCGAACAATTTTCAAAAATTGTAACATACAATGAGCAAAAAATAGAAGGAATTTTAGATGAATCTAAGCTTAGAAAACAATGTGGGAGTTTTGCAACAGCTATGAGGGACCAGTATAAATCCATGGGCAAGGACAAGGCCTTTGAACTAGGATCAATAAAAAAGGTTTGGACAAAATTAGGTCACAATGAAATATTGTGTGGTTTGATATCAGAATATTTCAAACTTACTGATTTATGTTGAATAATTATATTGGGGTCGGTGGAGGATGAGAGAGTTTTCAGTACATTGGGGTTTTTGAAATCAAAGTTAAGAAATAAACTAGACAAGAATTTGGAAAATTGCTTGAGGATGAAAGGAACTACGTATAATGTCAAAAAAAATCCTTTTGAAAGGGCGCTCGCAATTTGGAGGTCCAAAAGAAGAGGGTTCAAGTTGTGTAACACTCCACTTCCAAAGGCTAGTACTGGTGGCACTAGTAGTGGCAATGGGACTCAGACAGCTGACATTGACAAAAATGACACAATGAATGTTGAATTTGAGACACAGGCCAAAGAAAATGAAGAGAAGACTTGGAATCAAATTCAAGATGACTCTTTTACTTTATCTAATGATAAACGTCAAATTGAGGACCCTGAGTCCATTTGAGAAATGGAAGAGATTCAAGAGAATTAGCAGCTTTTAGGTATTTATATTGCACTTCATGGATCCCAGGATCAAATTCCATTATTCCATACTGTAGTTGATGATATTTTACGTTGTATTCAATGAAATTGTGAATCATTGCACTTCATGATATTTTATTTTATATTGCACTTCATGAATCATATTCCAAGTTCAAACTGTAGATGATATTTTATGTTGTATTCCATGAAATTGTGATATTTTATATTTTATATTTTACATTAGTCTGTACATAGCATGCTTTTGGAAATTCCTGAAAAGACAACTCAAGTTTAGACTTTAGTCTGTACATAGCATTCAATGAGATGTTAAATGATGGCGAATTTGAAAGGAAAGATAAGTCCATAATGTCATATGGTCACTAAAACTTGGAACCTTAGAACCAAAGTCTGAAGTTTCAAAGTTTTCCAAACCTCTGACCCACCGACTAGAAAGATGACCAAGAAAGACTTGCAACTCAACAAAGTGAACCATCAACCATGTCAGGGAATCGGGGAGTTATGAAAATTTAGAGCTCCACGACAAGGTTATAAAACTCTGAGGGCTAGCGACTAAGGTTAGGAAAAGCACCAAAACTGCGACTTTGAGTGATAGTAACCACAGCAATGAAACTAACCAAAAATCCATCATTCCAATTCCAATAATAGATAATCCACGACATGAATTCATATAAATGTTTAGTGGATATGCTAAGTATTCATGGAGATTGAGTATTGATGTGTGAATTGTAATGCAATTTCACTAAGATTATGGATGCCTGGAACTAAAATCACATTATAGTTCATATTTTAATTGTGTTAAAAGTAAAACTTGAGCATGTGCTCAGCGATTCATCACTCAATTCAATGCTTATTAGATTAATAACATATTAACAATAGTATTAGTAGCATATACAACAATGAATATAATAACAAGTGTATCTAGAAGTTGAAACCACTACCATACTTTTTCTTCAAATGATATAATAAATAATACAGATAATTGAACATCAACACATTACTGAAGTCTAAATTTGAGCTTTTAAATTGATTATCATTGTATCACATGAAGGAATACATAGAGGCATTGGCAATGAAAAATCTTGCTCAAAGACAACTCTACACAGAGCTAAGTTGGAACTTGGAAACTCATATTATCAAAAACTAAATCACTGCATCACCTTTTCTAGCAACTTCCACTCTTCAGGTGTTGGAATTTTCATTTGTTCTAAATGATGTTGTTTGAATTGAAGATTTGTTAACAATTCATGATTCAAATTGGAACCTATCTTGGATTCTTCAGTCAATTTTGCATTCAGGGTTAGCAATGGTTTGATGGAATCCAAATAGGTCACCACATCTAGGTTATGAGGAAACTGGTCCAAATCAATCTTGCTTGCATCCTCCATCTTCTTTCTGAAATCATTCCATTCAACAAATCGCTCATTTGTGTCAAAATCCTCTCGTAAACCAAGCTCTATGAAGTTCCTTAACTTTTCATCCACCTTCATCTTGTCTATAGCCAAATGCAAATATTTCTCTATTTCATGCATTCTCAAACACTTTTCAATGACAAATGACAATGTCATTAATGTAGCAAGCCAATTAGTAATCCCTTTTGATTTCAAAACATTGTCACTGGCTTTGTAGACTATTTGTTGAATTTGATTTGTTGATTTCTCTAATGCCAGCACATTTTTGTTCTCCATTAAATATTTGTTGAGCTTCTTATGATGTTGTCTGATAGCATCAATCAATTGAAACATGTCACACAAATGATCATTCCCTTCATTATTTCATCCCAAATGTTTTGTTTCATATGCCTCATTGTTTCTCTACAAAATGAAGATAACTTAATTTGACAAGACTTAATTTCATTTTTTGCTTCCATCAACTCTGCCTCCAATCTTTCATTTCTTTTTCTCTCCTTCTCCAATTTTCATTCCCACTGTGCATTTCCATTTACAATGCTTAGTCTTAATTTTTCTAAAGTGGATTTTTCCTCATCATATTTCTTGTTGCTCTCATCTAGCCTTTGCTTCAGTTCATTCACTACAGTCTCATTCTTCTTATCCTCTTTGCTTGTTAATGTAGAGGAAGACTTTTTAATTTTTTTTTTCTAATTAATTGCTCTTGTTATCTGTTGCTTTCCTCTTTGCTTTCTCATTTTCTAGGTTTGCCTGTAACTTTTCAATTTGAGTCTACAACATTTTTTCTCTCTATCTTGCTTTAGCAATGATTTGTACACCAATTCATTATTCTTCTTTGATAAGTTAATTTTGTCAGTATTTCTGAGTCCAGAAAAATCCAATTGAAAATTGTTCACCTAGAATTCAAATGGAGCCATCTGATTTGTTGGTTTGTTTTGAACTGTGGGAACAAGAAATGTGTACTCCATGATTTATTTACTTGTGTCAAATGTGGGTAATACCATGGTTGTTGTAGGCTCTAAAGTTAGAGCAGACGCACTCTCCATCAATTGCTTCTTTTCTTTTTTATTCAATTTTGATTTCTTTTTAAACTCTTCAATGTAATCAAAACCTGGGGATGCATGAACAATGGAATGCTTGAATGGCAAAGGAATAGGAGTACTTGCAGTTCCTAATGATGTCACAGCCAGACTAACTGGCATTGGGGGAGTGCCTGGAAATAACTCATTTGTGGTGGATCCACTAGTAGTGTGACTTGGAGTTGGACCTGTCAAAATCCTTTGCCTCTTTTGTATGCCTTGATCACTTGGTATTCATGTGGTATATTATGTTCTCCTCTTGTGTGTAATTTTTTGTTGTAGCACATGTTGACCACTACTAGTACTACTAGCCATACCATCACCACCAGAGGCAGTTCCTATTGCACTAATCCCTCCACCATGGGCATGTCCTATATGTAATTGTGTCTAACCATGAGGATGAGGATTTGAACTTGAAGCTCTAACAAATAGACCTGTATACCCTAGGTCTACTTTTTCACCTCCAACCCCAAGGCCATATTTATCAATTGGTTTTCTATGCTCTACATTTGTTACCATCCTAGGGCCTTGTCTTTGGGAAACCAAAGGACGACCTTCATAACCCATTTTTCAGCTATGGTTGCTCCTGTAGTAAATGCTTCTTTTGTGGCCTCACTTAAACCAAGTTTGAAAATGACATGGCTTTCTTCTTGCCTATCATCATCACTTTCTTCATCTTCTTGTTCATTCAGATGCTCTATATTCCATAATTTTCTAAACTCGAGATCTTCTTCGTTATCTCCATACTCTGCAAGAGCTCTTGGATCACCTAGGTCCTTCCTCAGAGATCAAAAGGCAGTAATTTTTTATCATGACCAATTTTTTTTTGTAACTTCCTTCTCTAGAGAATCTGGCATTTTTACTCTACTAGATGGTTTATGACTTTTTTCATAAAAATTGTTGTACCTCCTAATTTCCTTTCAATGCAACACCATAATTTCTACTAACAATTGTTCAAAAGAAATACCATTCTCAGCAGCACTTTTCTCCATTGCTACTTTGACCTCATCCCAAGAATCCTTGTTTCTCAAGTTTTCAAGCAAGGGTTTACTTTGATGTTGAATTCTACTTCTAGCATTCTTATTGAGTACAATCATTGATTTAATGGTATCACATGGATCATACTGCCAGTGACAGATAGCATCAAAATCAAAAAAAATCAAAAGATCATGTGCCACACTGAATACTTTTCTCTTGAATGTGATCCATCCACATGAAAAAGGTAAAGAAGGAAATAAGGTCTTCTTTCCCTAACTGGTAAAGTGTCTTTCATCAGTACTCTGCATCTGCCTTACATATTCCAAAGCAAAAACCCTTTCTGTCACATGTATTGGAAGTTTGTATGGTTGTACTTTCAATCCATAAAATCTTAGCACAGTATATTCTTCCATTAAGTACCAATCAGCGAATTGTATTTCTTTTCCTAGTTGAATGTAGTTTCTACATGACATAGGCAATCTAGGCATTGGAGTATTTGTAATTGTTTGATGCAATGGAGCCAAAAAGTAGTCTACAAAATGATTGTAGTTCCTTCGAGAATCATGCAACCTTATAATAGTGTTCCATTCATATACTGGAGCCATTTTCTTTTGCTTAGGATTACTATTACAATAGGGTTGAATCGGAAGCTTGTTGGTTTGAAACATTCCTCTAAATTTGAATAGAAAAAGATAGCACAAGTAGGTTGTGAACCTAAATGTCTTGGTGGAACCTCCTTTAATCATTCAAAATTGTTTATGCATGGATTCTACAATGTGCTCAATAAAATTATATTTGGCATGTGGAACACCATAATGGATATTATACACCATTTCAAGGAGGCATGCACCCACTTCCAAATTGCTATCCAGTCCAAGGAAAAATGCTAGCATGGAAATAATATCCTGAACCCATGGTTTTAAAATATCCAAATCATAAGGAGGCTTATGATCACCTTTTAATTTGTTTCTATCCTAAACTATTCTATTTAAGAAATATTTTTTCTCCATTTCATCCACTGCTTCATAATCACTAGCAAGCTTTTCTAGGTCAATGTGGACGTTTTCAAATTCTTCAGTCGTAAACCCCAAGGCCAACACTTTTCCAAATTCTTCTCTATTAATAGATAACAAATCTTCTTTGCTAGCTTTATTAACAATTGATCTTTTGTTATCATCATAATTTAGGGCACATAATATGATAAATTTTGGGCAAGGGAAAACCTCATGTAACATCATGTGCCCTAATCCAGTTACCCATGGTGCACTAATATTATTAACTTGAATTTGCTTTGCAGCCTTATTCTCAGATGAAAATATAAGTTTTGAGGTACGCCTACCATCAGTTTTAGGATCATAAATATCATGGTATTCATTAGTGAAACCTAGGGTTTTAAGTAATCTTGCATAATGTATTTTTTTATCCAACATTGCTCTAGTGGTATTGGTGGTAGACATGTTGATACAATCAACAATATGAAATTTGTGAATTCCCTAAATTAGTCCTTAATTTTTCTTAATTTTTAATCCTCTTAACCCTAAACCTAAACTTCAAATTTTGACAAAATAAGATTTTAAGAAATGTCAAGCGATGAAACGTAGCCACAGGAATTCTTTAACTTACCCGGATTTTGAATTTTGATTCTTGAAGTTGAAACTACATTGAAGCTTGAAATTGGGTTGCTGGAATGGCTTTGTTGGAAGTGGAACTGTGGAACCCAGGACAAGGTGGTGCACTACAATGAGTAAACTAAATGACACTGAAACGTCTACTCATTACTTATGGACTACACAGTACACAATTAGGTAGTACAATGTACATAGCTGACAGCATTTAAAACAAGCCATTAAAAACAATGATTTACTCTTGCTTTAACAGCAAATTCTAAATCGTTGATCTCTATTAATCTAATAGTTATAGGGTGATTATGGAGGTTTAAGTTCGCAAGCATAGCGCTCTATGCATTTCATTCTGGAATGCAACTACAACCATACATCAAATGTTCATCGAATGGTTGAGTAATTTATGATATAAATAATAAACATAAAACATGTGTTTTAAATTTGCTTTAAAGTTTAATGCGCTAGGATTGACATCAAGGCCAAGGGGCTGAAAACTTAGCATTTCAAAGGCCTTAATAAAATGAATTACAATGTCACATTAATAGCAAATTGCACAACCATTAATAGCACTTAACTTGCAAAGGACTTAATAAAATGAATTACAATGTCACATTAATAGCACAACCATTTATTTTATTACAACAGAATTACAATGTCACATTATTACATAGTACAAATACAAATGTAAACACAAGCGCCAAGCTTCTGCTGGACCACTGGTGAAAAGTTGAAAACATAAATGTGATACATGTATCTCTGAAAATAAATGGAACGTGTCAGGTCAACCATGAGCTCTGAAAATAAACACATGGGACTTGTCAAGTCATCCATACCCTAGTCACTCTGAAAATAAATGCATGGGGAAAGAGGGCCCGATCAAACTGGGGAAATGGGAGCCATGACGATAAAAAATGTAATTAGCCCCTTTCAGAACCAGACTGATGCAAAAGATGAGGGATTGTAAAATTGCTCCCATGCAGAAGATGAGCACTAAAAATAAATACATGGGGCTTGCCTGGTAGGCCATGGTGTTTCAAAATAAATGCAAGGAACTCACCTAGCCAACCATGTTGGGGAAATGGGAGTTGTGAAGATAAAAAATGTGCTTATCCCCTTTGAGAACCAAAGTCATGCAGACAATGAGGGGTAGTAAAACTACTGCCACCTTCTACTTGCAGAATCCATGCATTGGGATAGCACTTATGTCCATCAGAGCTCCTCATCCTAGTTCAAAACCTCTCTGAGAAGTCAGGTGAACCAAATCAACTTCTTTCCAATTCCACCCATTCTAAACTTGAAGGAAATTGGTCTTTTAATCTATAACTACATAACTTGAGGCAGGAGAATTTAGAGCATCCCCAATAATACTGCATCATCTTCTTCTTGAATCCTTATTAAGTTATTAACCCTATAAAATGAAAACCCTTATGACAATTAAACGAATGATTTTAGTTGTGCTCGCTATCCTTATTTATGGGCCTAAAGTGTTGCCAAAAGTGCCACTACCAGCCCGGTACCTTGTACACCTCACACGTGTCACGTGTGAGCTTTGAGGTTGTGTATAATTACTACTGACTACTTAGTAATAATTGTGATTCACACAAACCAAAAATCCAAATTAATTGGTACCTCAAGTTGGCTACATGCAAAGTTGCAAACTGTAGCTCAAGCTAACAAGCTATTAATTGTCAAAATTGGCAGTGCCACCCAAGCTGTCGATTGTCAAAATCACTGGATTATTGACATCATCATCTATGATTCTACAGTACATCGTGTAGTTTTCAATATAAAGCTATCAAATCAATCACTCTAGCTATTCATATGGTATTAATCCGTGCCGCCACCCAATACCACAGCCAAATTGAGAATTTCAATAGAATAAATGAAAGGTAGAGTACTTCCATGCATTGAAAAGAGAGAATTAAATGTCTTGTTTTACCTTAATGATTATCAATGTCCTAGCTAGTAAGTCACAATAAATTTCACTCACTTATGATCGGAACTATATGTTGATTTATGAAACCAATCATTAATAAAATCTCAACCATTGATTTCTGAAAATCTAACAGTTCTACTGTTATTCTAGAGGTTTAAGTTCGCAAGTCTAGTACTTCAAGGATTTACTTTTGGAATGCATCTATAGCCGTCCATTGAAAATTCATTGAACGGTCCCTCTTTTAAAACAAACTTTATGCACATGCATAATTTAAAATGGGGACATCGCTAGGTTGACGAGACTCAACCCTCAAGATTAAAGAGTTAAGATTTAAGGCTTTGTCATAAAATATTTTGGTCTAACTTAGGCAATATTAAACGGTAAACAAGAGCAGGATGACCGACAAACCTAAATAATTAATAAAATCTCAACCATTGATTTCTAAAAATCTAACGGTTCTAGTGTAATTTTGAAGGTTTCAATTCACATATCTAGTGCTTGAGAGATATACTTCTGAAATGCAACTATAGCCTTCCATCGAAAATTCACCAAACGGTCATGATCCATAATGTCGCGTGGTCATTGAAACTTGGAAACTTAGAACCAAAGTCTGAAGTTTCAAAGTTTTCAAAACCTCTGACCCATCGACTACAAAGATGACCAAGAAATACTTGCAACTAAGGTTAGGAAAATTTGCACTGACACTTCACCACTGCATTTATTTTATTAGTTTGATATTATGTTTAAATCACCAATGTTTTTTTCTTAATCATTTGAAAAACATCCAAAGATGTATATAATGGCAACCAAAGTACTTGTAAAATGAGTGGGCCTAAACCCAAAAATAAAAATTACAAATGAGCCTTGTATTTTTCTATTGATAAAAATTCAAAATGGATATGAATAGATTTTAGAAAATAAGGAATAAGGTTTGTAAGCACCCTTCCTTCTTTGGGGTTAGTTCTCAAGGTGCCTCTAGGGGTCTAGTCACTTTGTGGAACCCTTAATTTATTAATGGTGATCTATTAGTGTAACTCTAACCATTTATCCCCCCTAATCACAAACAAAGTTAATATCTCTTAATGAATTTAGTTGAACGTGTACTCTCTAACTCCAACTAGGGTCACAAGATTCTTTGGAATGAAATAATCAAGTTTAGGAAAGCATCTAAGGACATTAAGTGGATGGTGGTTGGAGACTTCAACTCTTTGTTGTACATGAAAGAGAAGAGGGGTTTTGTGGTGTTTAATAATAGTATGGAGGATTTGACCACTTTATTTCTTATTGTGACCTCATGGATATGGATCTAAAATCTTCATGATTCACTTGGACCATCATAACTCTAGGAGGTAGTCTTATTTAGGTTAGATAGGATAATTTGGAAGAAGAATTTGTTCCACGTGTACTAAATAGAATGTATATTTGTAATATAAAAATAGTGTAGTGTCTAATTTCTTTTAGAATCATATGATAGGGTGGCATGCCCCTTTTTGTGCTCTCATTCCAAAGTGTGAGAATCCCTTATTCACACTCCCAAGGGCACCCAAAGTGCCATTGAAAATTGACCAAAATTCAATATAAGTAGGAAACCCTCCTTGAGCCAATCCATAACTACATGTTCCTTATTTTAATAAGCATTGATATTTAAACAAAGTTGTGATAACTTGACGCAAATAAAAAAATGAATTAAATTTATATTTAGTAGATGAACTTTTTATATTAGAGATAGTTTACAAAAAAGAAAGTATATCATATGGAGTTGTTTCTCTTGAAAGTTTCAAAGAGGATTACAAGACATCAAAAACCAAAATCTATGATCGATTTTGAAGTTCCTAAAACTACTATAAGAACAAAAATCAAAATAAAACTAGTCCCAAACTCCCATTATATTGTTACTAAATTATGCTCTATCAATCTCGTAAGTGCCAATAGGAGGCATGATCAGATTAGGATCCATATTCATGACAGCAGACGGATCCATGTCCTTCTCTTGGGGATTTTTCTCTTTCAGATCTGCTTTATCCATCTTCCTCTCTTCCAAATATTTTTTTAGTAGCTCGAGCTCCTCATTCCAGTTTATTCCTCCCATGTGGAAAGAAATGAGCTAATGTAATGCCAGATTTGTAAACCAACATGACACCTTCCTTTAACAGGATCATGAAATGATATTTAGGAATCTCCATGGTAGCCAATACTTGTGACATAATATTCAAGAAAGTGAGTTCACTATTAAACTTAGTAAGATGCCTTAGTTTGCTCTAGAAAACCTCTTCATTCCTCATTTTCCATAAAAACCATAAAACATCATTTCAAAAAATAAGCCAAAATTTATTTAAAGTATCATCAAACCTCTCAACATACCTAGCAAGAATCTCATGCCAAGCAAAACCAATATCATCATTCTAATTCACAGGATGACTAGAAAATAAAGATCATATAGAAATAGCATATTGGCAATCAAAAACAAATGTTCAAAAGTTTTAGGCATAGAACAACAGTCACAAGGTTTGGTAGGAAGCCCATAGTTATGCAACACATGCCCAATAGCTTTTCTTTTTAAATAAGCAACCAATGAAAATAGGCCCTTTTAGGTTCAACAGTATTATGCCAAAGATGGGTAAATATTTTAGTCCATTTAGAGTTAGGTCAAGTTAAGTGCCAAGAGGAATTCAACTACTCAAATACCTCTCTTGAGCCAACAAGCATCAAATATGTGTTTTTAATAGAGACTGAAAGCAAATTAGAGCAATCTTCCCACTTTATTATGTCTAGAACATAAGTATTACACACTGCAAACCCAGGAAACCAGTCCCCCAAGCTATTACACATCATGGTATATATTTGTTTTTGGGATAGAGGCAGTCCATACTTAGCACTCAACTACTCCCAAGAGCCCAGGTTTTCATTAATAAGGAAGTGTTGAAGGTCTATAATCCCTCGAGAGTTCCATTTTTTAGCAAAACAACCTTGAGATAGACCCAATGGTTTTCCATTCAAAGCAACATCCCACCATATAGACCTATTAGGCACATTGTAGGAGGGGGAGATATTCATTGCATCACCACTAGATAACAAATGTCTAACCTAAGTCGAAGCTTTCCAGAGAGTAGAAAAAATAGTAGAACCAAAAACTCTAAACTCAAACTGGCCAAATATGATATCATGAATGTGTAAATGGGAAACAAATAACAAGAAATTATCTAGAGAAACTGCAACTTGGAAAGGGTTGTTTGCCTATTTTTATAGTTAGCTAACCTAGAATTTAAGTCAAAATTACAATTATATACATACAATTTTTTTGGATATAGATATGTAGGTAGTTTGGGTAAATGGAGGTTCCTCAAGTCAAATTTTTATATGTGGCATGTGAGTTCTCTTTTCCAAGAGTTGGGGATTTTATAATTCTTTGAAGTTAATAAGATTAGTGAACTAAAATATAAGATCAAACAATATAAAACTCAAAAAAATCTCATATGTATTTTTCTTTCCTTCCCAAATTATTAGGTGGGACACGAGCTAACATCACTTATTATTTTATATTTCTCTTAACTGATAAAGACATCCATGCACTTTCGGTAGGGAACTATAATCTCTCAATGAGCATCACTAGACCCAAATGGTCCTAAATCAATTTAATTTTTAGTGGCAAGCCATTGACCAAAATGTCAAGTTGTCTCATATAGAAAAATATTTCTTGTCTCATTTAGTCATTTGATCCCATTTAACTGTTCCTAAGTATTCCACTAATTAAACATGTGTAAATTATTTTAGAAATTTGTCATTGACTAATGCTCAACTATAATTGTAAATCTTTGAGTTCCTATTTCTTAACCAATTGGTCCATACAAGAGAGATAAGCCTATCCTTTCTCCCCTTTGGTAAATAAGATTAAATGATGAGGTTGTGTGCCTTGTTACCTTGACCTAATGGTAGAAAGGGTTGGCATGTCTTCAAGCTACACAAATGAATGAGATGTGTGCAGGTCTCACTCCATAATAATAAGAAATTCCAAGAAGTCAATTGATTTAAGAGTGAAAAAAAGTGGCAAGTTGAACCAAAAGAATATTAGGGTTTGAAAAGCATCCAATGATGTAGCTATTGGCAACCATGGTGCTTGTAAAATGAGCGGGCCTAAACCCAAAAATAAAAATCATAAATAAATATTATTTATTGGAATATAAGAGGGCTCAATAGCATGTACAAACAAAGCCTCTTGAGTAAATTTAAGGAGAATAAACCTTGCCATTTGCTATTGCAAAAAATAAAAAATGGATATGAATGGATTTTAGAAAAAGGAATAAGGTTTGGAAGAATGCTTCCTTCTTTGGGGTTAATTCTCAAGGTACCTTTAAGGGTCTTGTCACTTTGTGAAACCCTCAATTTGTTACTCTCGATATATTAGTGTGTAAATATAACCATTTTGTCATCCTATTCATGAACAAAGTTGATATCTCTCGATGAATTTTGTCTGATGTGTATCACCCCAACTTCAATTGGGGTTGAACAATCCTTTTGAATGGAATGGTTTGAGTTTTGGAATGTTTGTAGGATATTAAGCGGCTAGTGGTTGGAGATTTCAACTCTCCATTGTCCATGAAATGGAAGAAACGGGTTCTATGGAGTTTAAGGATAGTAAGGATGAGTTTTCCATCTATATTTCTTATTGTGACCTCATGGATGTGGATCTAAAACTGAGGTAGTATTATTTAGGTTAGATAGGATAGACTTCTAATTTCACTAGACTGATTGTTCTCTTTCTTTCTTTGTCTTTCTTCTCTTTGTAAGATTGGCTCTAATCACAACCATCTGATGTTGTCCTTAGAGAGTGTGACAAAAGGAAGAAGCGATTTTATTTTAGGTTTAAAAACATGTGGCTTCACCACATGGAGCTAGAGAAGAAGGTGAAGGAATAGTGGGTGATAAATGTAAAAGAGACAAGAATATTTAGAATCGTTAAGAACTTCAAAAACCTTAAAAGTAATACAAAGAAATGGAATAAGGTTTCCCTTTGGCAACATCTTTGCCCAAAAGAATAAATTAAAGAATGAAGAGTGTTGAGGAAAAAAAATTGAGGAAAAAATTAAGAGTGTAATGGTTATTTGAAGGGGACAAAAATACTAAGTTCTTTCATCTCACCTTCCTAAGACACTAAAACTATAATAAGATCAAGGAGATCTTTGTGCCCAATGTTGCATCATTATATAATGAAAATATTACGAGAGAGGAGGTGGTCTCCTTTAAAAATAGGTTGAGCATAGAGTTGGTTGCCCAAATCAAGAAGAGGAAATTCAAAAAGTTATTTCATATATCCTAGCCCAAAAGGATAATGAGGACTTGATGGGTTCTATCTCCTTCAAACAAGTAAATTTTGGTGTATTCTCCTTTGATGGGAGTAAAGCTCCTAGGTCAAATTGTTTCACCCCAATGTTCTTCCAAATAGTTTTGGAACATTATCGAACTTGATGTGACTCAAGTTGTGTAAGAATTTGTGTCTTTTGGGAAAGTGCTCAAAGAGATCAATAATTTTTTCCTCATGCTTATCCTAAAGATAGTGGGTGCAATAGAATTCAAGGATTTCAAGTTGGTCAACTTATGCAATACTATTTCTAAAATCCTCACTATGATCACTACTCTAAGGATGTAGTCTATCTTACATGCTATTAGTTATACTTAGCAAAGTAGCTTCACCCTTGGTAGACAAATCTTGGATTCCATGTAATCCACTCCACAAAAATAATAAGGTGGGATTCATCCTTAAACTCAATATGAACAATGCTCATGATAGGGTATAGCGATCTTTCCTATACAAGGTATTCCTACTAAACTTGGGTTTCACCAAATTTCAAAATGAACTAAGCATGCATCTCTACATCCATGTTTTTAGTTTCAATCAATGGCTCCCCGATTGGTTTCCTTGTTATTAGTAGATGTTTGAGATGAGGTTGTGGATGACACCATTGTTTGGGGTGAAGTTTTAATGGTGAAAATTGAGGTAAAAAACTTGTTAATTAAGTATGAAAGGTCCTCTAGGCATAAGGTTAATATTGTTAAAAGTTGTTTGTTTTTTCTAAATATTCCTCTAGTGAGCCAAGGTAAGATTGCTCGTGTTTTTGGGTGCCAACCTAAAGATCTCCATTTCACTTATCTTTTTCTTCCTTTGTTCCTTTGTTCAAAGGCAAGATGTCAAATTCCTTGTGGAACTCTATCTTGGATAGGTTTCAAAGGAAATTGGTGGGTTAGAAAAGATGCTAAGTCAAACTAGATAGCTTCAATTATTGGAATCTTCTTTGTAAAATCTTCCTATTTTTTTCATGTTCATCTTCAAAACCCCATTCAAGATAGGAAAGAAAATATAGCAGATTCAAAGAAGGTTTCTTTGGTCTAAAGTTGAAGAAAATAAGAGAGTGGTGCTAGTTTCTTGAGATCAAGTGTGCTTGCCTAAGAAGATGGGTAGGTCAGGGCTTAGGAAGCTGAGATTTTTTAAATTTAGCTCTCATAGATAAGATCATTAGGAGACTGCTTAAGGCAGGGACTCCATGGACTAGCATCTTGAAGGCTAAATACCCCTAGCCAACGATAACCATACAGTTTGTGCTTTGTCTCCCTCCTCATTGGATCCAACAGTTGGAATGATTTGATCAATATTAGAAAGTTATGCTAGAAAGGAATTAAATGGAATGTGAGAAATGGCATGAATGTTCTCTTCTAGGATGACAACTAATTTTTGAACCAACTACTTGGCTCCTTGAATCATCTTCACCCTTGTGTTACATCCTTAAAAGGGACATGGATATGAAGGTTGAGACTTATTTAGAGAGAAATTAGTTGGTCAAAGTTTGGAGAGACCTAGTCCCTATCTCTACCAACGTTGATATCTTGTAGCAAGTCAACAATCTAAACAACATTTTCAAAGGCTTTCATGTGTGCGAACTAAATAAGGATGATGACCTTGTTTGGGTCACAACATTGGAGGGCTCTTACAATGTCTCATCGCTTTTCCTTGCTTATTAATCCCTAGATTGAGAGTCCCCCTTGGTCACAAGTTGGGATAAAACTTCTCTTATGTAAGACTTTTTTGTGGGTAATTATGCAAAATAAAGTCCTTACCCAAGATAATCTGGTCAAATAAGGATTTCTAATTCTCATCAAATGACCTCCTTGTGAGAAGGATTTGGAGTCAATCTATCATCTATTCATTAATCGTCTATTTGCTTGAAGCATATGGTGCTTCTCTCTTTGCTCAATGCTAAATCAATGCAACCAACTTCCATTCAGATCTTACTCTTCAATTGAATTCCCCCTTCTCTAATCCCAAGCTGAAAACCCCATGGAAATTTACTCTTACTCATATCCTTTGGGGATTATGGCTAGAGCATAATCCTAGGATCTTCAAGGATAGAAAAGCTAGCCCTTGTAGAGTGGAGAATTATAGTAAGGAAAATATTATGGCTTCTAAGCTAAGTCAATCTATTAGTAAGGGGAATGACTCCATTTTGTTTATTATTGAAAGCTATAACTTATATGTTACTTCAGAGGATGGTCATGAAAAGAAGAAAACAACAAGAGTAGAGTTGAATGGTGTTGTACACCCACCAATGGTATAAGTTAAATATTGATGATACCTCAAGTGTAGCCACAAGGAGGGAAGGGGGAGTAGGTCATCAAAGACGACGAAGGCCTCATTGTTAGAGATTTCTCTATCAACCTTGGTTTCCAAAAAATCATTTCGCTTTTTCTTGTCCACAAACTTTACTTCAATTCACGTGTATTGACTTGAGATTCCCACTATCATCTCACATACTGCATTCAATATTTTTCCTGCCCACGAGTATTGACTTAAATACTCCCACAATATTTTGGGAGCGTCCAGAGTGTCTTGTATTGACTTAAATACACCATCGAAATGCGACATCCTTCAAGCAATGAATTTTCTGGCACGCGCTGATGACAACTTCGACGCTACCAGACAAACACTTGAAAGCAAAAAAATGACATTAGAAAATCTCTTTGACGACATTAATAAAGGATAACAGCGTGTCATAATAGTGGCAGCATCCATCAGAAATACGATACCCTTGAAGCAATTATATCCATCGATAGCAATAACCGACCTACTTTTTCTTCTATCATTACCTTTACTAGTGCAAGATAATGAATTTAATAGTCTCGAAATTTGATGTTTTGCATGTAGTGGGCATAGATCTATCTTCATTAAGTAACTTGAATGACATATCTTTTATGTTTCAAAAAATCTAACCTTTTATCTTGTCTCTCCTATTCCTCAATTATTCTAAGATGGCTATGTTTGCCAAATGTGGGGTCTCAATGAAGAATAAGGTACTTAGAATTTCAGAAATGGGGGGCAAGCTCAAAACTGAACCAATGACCTATAAGGATGTCAACAAGGATCACAATGTGGCATATCCTCAGAAGATGAGGTTTAGCTAATTTCATTAAGAGAATAAAGTGTCGTGATCCTACTTGTTTGAAGGAGATTGCCAAGGGTTGGAATTCTTCGACGGTGGTTGTCAAAATCTTAGAAGTTGATATCTTTAAGGATCTCATTGCTTAGCATTCAAGGCTACACATGGAGGGAGCAAAGTCTTTCAAGGACAAGAGATGCAAAGAGGAAATAGTGAAGACTTTCCTTAAGGCAATGAGAAATTGAAGAGGCAATAAGCCGAGTACATCAGGTAGTCTCTCCCTAAGCCTTGGGATGAAGTGGCCCTTTAATTTGTGTTGTGTCACTCTCGAGGAGATTTAAGTGTATATCCTCTCTTCATTTTTCCCTCAACCATATTAAAAACAAGTAGTTCGTTAGGTTTATGTTTCTTGATGATGTCCTTGGAATATTATGTTATGGAAGTGTTCCTTGGTAAGGCTTCTTAACCTCTTTACCAATCCCTCATTTTTCTTCTAATTTTACATGCCTAAAATCTCACGCCCCTACATTCTCCTAAGCCTACCATGAGAAAGGAGCTAGTTTTTGGTCAAGGTTTAATGCACCTAGATGGAGAGAGAAGTTTTGCCTCGAGTTCAACGAAGGGTTCTAGATGAGCAAATTAGCAAGGGAAAAAGAAAGGCTGCCTTAAGTGTGTATGCTCACTCTATGAAGGATATTGTGGATGACTACAGGATGGCTCCTAAGGGTGGAAGGTCCCTTTCTGTTAAAAAGGATGTAGATGAAGAGTATGTTCATTTGATAGAAGGGAAAATACAAGGTGATTGAAGAAAACTATGTTGTGAATGTTTACTCTATTATGGGTGAAGGTCATATCCTTGATATGCCCCTTGCTCCCCATAATTGCTCGAAACTAGAGGCCCCTAGATTCAACGATCTAGCCTCCATTCTTGAGCAACTAGCAAACAAATTATGTGAGATGGAGTACAAAATTTTGGTCCACCATAATATTCTTAAATGGCTCTTTTTGGAGAACAAACAACTTGACCTTAAGATCTCTCTTTGAACCAAAAGATCCAATGGTGTTTCTTCCCAACCGAATGTGCATATTAAAGTTGATGGTGTGCAATGGGACGCTTGGTAGACAATACTAGACTTAAAGAGGAAAAGTTTAAATAGGAGTAAAGAGTCAACAAACTATAAGGCAAGTTGGAAGCCATTTTCAAAATCTCAAACGAGTGATTGAGCAATAACTCCATCCATAACCACACCACAAGCATTCAAACAACTAGCCAATCTATAGAAGAATGGGAAACCACAATTGCCTTGAATTCACCGTAGTTCTATTATTTGTTATTATTATTTGCTTTGCTTTTGAATAGCTATTTTGTTGCAGCCTTGGTGACACTTTGTTGTTTCTCTATCCTCTTCTCCTATTTGGCTGTCCCTTGGGTGGGGATTTTGTTCTCTATACTTTGCTTCTTGTAAAAGGGATGTGCCCCCTTCCAAAACCCCCTCTTTACCTTAATCAAACAAAAAAGAAACATACAAGGTTTAATTTGTTCTTATTTTGGGATATTGGCCTGCTTACAACATGAACCAAATAAAACATCAAACAATCAAAATGCCTCGTTAACCCAATGTGTAATTTCTAAGATAAAGCAAACCCTATGAATTCCAAAATTATAAACCACTCAATTTTGAACCCAACTTTTTTAAACCGAAATGTTGTGAGCTTAAAATGTGTAAAGCTTGTTTATAAATTATCCAATCATTCTTCACTCTTTAACACAAATTAAAAAACTTTCCAATAAAAACAAGCAAGATTTCATTTGCTCTACGTTTAGGATACATAGCCATGTTTGTTTGCAACATGAACCAAATAAGACATTAAATAATCTCGTGAAAGTAACTTTGAAGAAAACAATATTTCATGAATTCCACAATCATAACCCGCTCAATTTTTATCCCAGCTTTTTCTGACAAGCGTATTGTGAGACTTGAAAATGTGCAACCTCGTTTATAAATTCTCCAATCATAATTATTCCCTCTGACTATACACACTGAATTTGCAATAAAAACTTGCAAGATTTCATTTTCTCTGCTTGTAGGATACAATCATGTTTGTTGTAACATGAACCAAACAAAACTTCAAACAATCAAAATCCTCCATTCACTAAATAAATGAGTAATTTTTGTGTAGAACCATTCAAGAAAATAACTAAAAGCCCATTCCCATTATAAACTAAATTCAGCAGCTTGAAACCCATATTACTTTTTCTGGCTCTGTGCATATGCTTCAAAGAACTACCTCTTCAGTTTAACTGCTGCCTTGTATTTCTTCACAAAATACTCAAATGAGATTTATTTTGTTTACTTATGAAACAAACAAGTAATTTATCCCATAGTTCAGTAATAGAAGTACATGAATATCATACAACTGCACAACACAAATGCTTTAAGAATTCAATGCAAGCCATGCGCTACAAGGTTATGCTACTAATTTAACAGGGTATACACATCAATAAGTTGGAATGACAACGAAAGCATCTCAGAAGTAGATCCCATTAAGGCATCTCAGCATCGAATCTCATATGAACCAGCTCTTGTGATATAGCGAACCCACTCAACTGTGTTGTAACCATTTTTCTCCCAAACCTGCAAGAAAGATGAGTACAGACAAATCATATTAACTTCCACAACCCAATCAATAGAGGCTTAGAGCATTAGAATTGGATTAGAGAATCTGATAAAACATATACATAAAAAAATGGACCAAACATAAGAAGTCAAGGGAGCTCCTATCCAATTTTAAAATCTCAAAGCATTATAAACACCTAAGCTTCTCAGGATTTTAATATGAAATTTATGCTCCCACCAAAGGACAATAACATATTTGAAATAATAGCCAACACAATATCCCAGTGAAAAAGCTAAACCACTACAGATTGGATAAAAAAAACCACTACTAAATAGCAACACATCCAACATGGAAATAAACTGAAGCCAAATACCCAATATCCACAAACTTTATACAAATGGTGAGGCTTAAAGCACACACGACTGGTAAAGGTGGTGAATGGAAAAGATAAGGAAGTGCATGAAATTAGACTAATGCTAGGGGCGCTAGTGAAAAGTAGAAATAACACTGATTCATCTAAATATACCTTCAAAAACCGCACACGCAAACCAGATGCCGTGAACATGGGAACCTGAAACAATACATCATACAAAAGAATACATCTTAGAGTTAAAGATACTTTGCAACTACACAAAAAGCATTAAACTTTTTTCATTTCTCTGATCTATGCATTCACAAATATACAAACCGACAAAATAGAAATAACATAACAGAACTCACTACTGGAGGAAAAGTTTACGCATATTATGCAGAGGTTCAATGACTTAATCTCAAATCAATAGACACAGAATACGTAGGTTGCACACCAATCATTTTGGGGGCCTACAACGCTGAAAATCATACTCTAGAACACATTTCATAATCTTATAATGCCAACAAGGAAGAAATTACAATTTGATAATTCCATCTTTAATCTATAATTCCGTTCAGCGTTATAAAGATCTCTTTCTTAGGTCATTCTGAGTCCTGTTGTCTTCAGAAAATTGTAAAATCAGTTCACATTAATGATGATCATTTCTCTTCAATTCATTAATTCACAAGGCATTTGCATGGTTTTAGTAAAGGATGCTTACAATTAAAGGAAAACTCTCAATCATCCTAGCCATACTCAAAGAGTTTTTTATCTTAGACATGTATGCCATATTTCTCCACCTTAATAAACAAATATTTTCCTTTTCAATCCCTAAAGCATAATAATACCGTACCAAGAGTTCTTCAAATGTTTACAACAAGTTCTGATTGCAGCAAAACATTAAATTCGCTCTACTGTTCAAATAGTAGCAAACTGCAAACAAAAGTATCCAAAGAAACATTTTTCCCTGAATAGTAAGTAAACCACAAGCTTTCTTGAGTTATTATGATGAACCATTCCTAGTAGGGTTTCAAATCAATATCCAAATTTGGGATGCTCCAGTTATGTCCACAGTCCAACTAATCATGTGGCTCTCGCCCTTTTCTACACTCTTCTGAATGCTATGTTACCAGGTTCTTGTAAAAATCCCAGAGAACCCGCTCCAGGAGCATTTGGGAGTGGGAGCGGGCTAGGGAGTGGCTGGGAGCGCCTGGGCATCCCTGGGTTCCCTGTGGGTTCACTGGGAACAGACCCACAGGGAACCTGAGGGTGCCCAGGTGCTCCCATGGAGCTGGGCGGCTAAAAAGGCATATAAACCTAGAATTGTTTTTGTGAACCTTATTTCAGCTTGCAACAGGAATTGGAGGTGGTAAGCAGCTGTTGGACATGTCATATTTAGGAAAAGATGGGCACAAATCAGTGAGACAACATTCCTCATTGTGTATTACTACCAAAGCATCCCAAACACACTCAATCTCACTCTAGGAGGAGTAGATATGCTTTTTTTTTTAACTACATCTAATGCTTTCCCCATGGATATTTCGTGCTTTTTCTCTACCTCCAGAGATCATTGATTGTTGAAAGTAGGAATACCCGACTTTATACTGGGATTGCCTACCCTGACCCAATCAGTTCTTGACATTCCCCTATGAGCAGTAACATAATTTACATTGACCCTTTTGTGGAGATAGATAATGTTTCTGTTTGTTCTGCAGTCCTCAGCCTGCTGCAGACATATGACATCACTAGTCTTCACTCATGCTCTCCCCCTTCCAACTCTTTCAGTTCTATGTTTCAGGGATAGATGCTTCTGTCTAGAGTAATCTGTACTTGTACTTAGTTCTTATGGTTCAGAGTTTAATTTCTTTAGGTTCACATCTCATGTTATATTTACTTTTCTTCAGTGCTTAGTGTTTAGTACTTTTTCATAGCTAGGTTTTTTACCCGATTGCTTCTCCATTGGCTTCTCCATTGTAAGTTAATTTACTTTTGAAGTCCCATTGACCAACTTTTGGTCATCTGCTAACATTAATATATGTTCTTTTACTTTTAAATTTGTATTACACTACTGCCATTTATTTAATCTGTTTTATGATTTTAGAATCATTTTTAATAAATGATCTTCTAAACCACTGATAGAACTATATCCAAACCCAACAGTGTTCCTTTAATCTTTTCCTGGTCATTGGCACAGCTGCAAAAACAAGTATTAAAGCATGTTTCAAGGAATTAGGAAACCTTTTTGGGTGCCATATCTAAATTTAACTTGATGAGATTGAATACAATGGGCCAATTGATGATTGATGAAGTATCATACTATCAAATGTATTTAAAATTCTGTATATTTTTAATATATATATATATATATATATTAATACAGCCGTACCCAAATATACTGTACACAAGGAAAATCACCGTACCAGCGTACCCGTGCCCGTTCCCATACCAGAACCAGCAATTTAGTCTCAATGCTATAAAAAATCTCTTTCATGAGAGCCTTCCACAGATACCGAATAAATTTATACAAAAAACTAATATAGGAGCCATTGTAGCCATCTATAATAATCATTTGAGCTTTTGGCCTTTTTCTTACCTAGTTTTTCTATCATATCACCCAAGATACCATCTGCAAGAATTTTTTTACCACAGAGACGAAGAAACTTCTATATGGAAATTAATATAAGAGGTGATGAAGACATCTATGGTGTTTAAAGGAAGCACCAACCCACTGAAGATTCAAAGAGCCATGGCAAAAATATTAAGACTATAAACAGTCAATACTAGGGAAGGCCCACAATGGACATCTCAATCAAATGAACATGAATAAGTCACATGCCATGTTCAAAAATAGTAGCTAGATTAATCCTAGTTGCAGACATTAAAGGTACAAATAAGTCAATAAAACACACCATGTACTGCACTTTCATGCTCTAGATGAGTCCTATTAATTGTTGGAAAGGAAAAAGATAATATTGGATAAGAAAGAGAGACTTTGATAAGGACTGAGGGAACTCAAATTTCATATCCTCAAAGGTCATTTTCATTCCTGATAGGAGGCATTAGTATCAAATTATTAAGCCAAATCTTTACAGAATAAGAAATTTAGGATGGCTCTGTATACAATAAGTTTATTAACTCGTCTCCAATTAAAATTCTAACATTCAACAAAAGCAATTGAAGCAAATATTGCAAAGTTTGTAGATTTGACCTGCACTAATCTTGTGCTGCTTTCAATAAATTATCATCCACTGCCAAAGTACCAGAGAAACGCAGGAAGGATTTCTAAATCTATAGCCTAAACAGGGTTACTGTCTGCCAGTTCACAATTAGGCCAACCATACGATCAATCCATCCTGTTGACAATAGTTTACATACTCGGAATCAGAGAGTACTCGGCAAGCCCAAAAATTTTGACTCGGGAAAAACTCGGAAAATACTCGGCAAATGTGTGGATATATATGTATGTGTATACTCAGGACTGCACTGTGCACACATACATATCTATAAACATACACAGGATGCCAATTTTGCATGCATATACACACAGACATATTTATACACACACAAACATGCCAGGTTTGTGAGTTTTTTGTGAGCTACTGGTGATTACTCAATAATTTGACAGGAGAAAATCTATCAGCATACTGCCCGCGAGTAAAAGAAAAAATTACTCGGCATGCAAATTTTTTGGAGATTACTTGGCTACTCGGAGAGTAATCAGAGAGTATGTAAACTACGCTGTTGACAACACAAATTGGGACAATTGGGGGTGTACAGCATGCCTACAACAAAATGTTCTCTGACTCCAAATGCGCAAAGGACAACAAATATATGGAGCCTAATTAAAAAAAAATTAATTAGTAAAGTGCGCAATTAGGACCCTCTCCAATAGTAATAAAAAATACATTAAGATTCTTAATGTAACTTAGCCTTCAACAAATAAGAGACTCTGCAAACTACAGTCATGGAAGAAAAACACAAAAAAACTAAAGAAACTACTTCCTAACTGAAAGATGAGTCTCTACTCGCTGACACAACTGTCCTTAAAAATGTTTTGCAGATTGCTTCCTCTTGCTTCTTGTGAGGAGAGCATCAATGGTCCACTGTGTTCTTTTATTAACTGAGTCACAAGCTCCATTCTTAATTTATCCACTTTTGTTTCCCTTCCTTTGTTCTTTCATGCAGCTCCATAGCTTGGTTTATTAATTTTGCAAGTTGTCTGGGAAATGGTAGTGGCTCTATGAGAGACTTTTTCTTCTTCTTGCTCTACAAAATTCCTCATATCCAACTCCTGCTCTTCAGTGACCTAGAGAATAAGCTCCTCATCTTTGAAAACCTGCTCCATGCAGAGCTGGAATTCTTCCTCCTCATCGGTAAAAAAGAATATGTTCATAAAATAGCTAATTTGCACAGGGCAGTGAACACTCTTTTCATTGAAGGAGACCACAGAAAGCACAGATGAAACTGCAATTCCTCCGAGTTGATTGTGAAGCTGAGAGGAAGAGGTTTATTCTGATCAAATAATTGCCCATGATTGCACCACAAGAAATCTGTATCCAGATTGCCTGATTTCTCACCCCGGCTGATGGATCGAAGACCAGGTAGATTTTCAATGAGCACCCTGATATTTTATGGCCAGTCATATTACATCTAAAACACCTCAAAATCAGACCTTCAAAGTTCAAATATTGTGTCCAAGTGCTCTACGAAGAGTGTATCCTGGCAGTATGCATAGTCGGCTCGGAGATGTTCCATCATGGCACACACCCTCACATACCTGGTTTTTGGATTAGTCTGCTCCATGTCCAGTTTCACAAATTCACCTACTTGGTAGACCAATTTTTTAAATAATCCAGAATCTCTCATAACCAAGGGGAGATTATATAGGTGCAGCCCAATCAGCACTTTGGTGAGGAATGCAGTCACAGGATTGGGGGTCACAGGGCCATGAACAATCCAAAAATGCCAAAGAGCCAGAGACCATGCAGCTTCACAAAATTGTAGTCTTCAGCCGGACTAAACTGCAAAAAGAAAAAGCCATGATCTAAGATCTCTATAGACAGGGCTGTCAAATTTGGTCGTGTCTTTTTTATCAACCCCACAAAGTCCTTATAAGGGAGATACTTAATGCAGTCCTCTAGAATATGAAAATCAAGAGGCTCAGCCACTAAAGATAATGTAGTGTCACTTTATGTTCATTGGGAGGGGGGTTGGGGTTCAACTTCCTGGGAATCTTCAATGCCCTAAGGAGAAAACAGCAGGAATTATGGAGAGCTGAAGATCTGGGATTAGAGCACCTTCCACCTCAACAATCACTGAATTTGTTCCATAAACTGTATCCAAACTTCTAGAAACAGGTTTTAGGGAAACCCCGGGGTTGTCTTTCAAAATCTGCCGCATGCAAAAATCACCACAGCCATGGAAAGGGTTTAACAAGTTTTTGCATTTCTAGTGAATTAAGACATCATTTGAATCACCTATTGATACATCTAAGGCACCACTGCCAAGAGTGGAGGTGGGGTGAAGAACAAAAAGCCTCACCTAAGCCCACCCACAGTAGCCCTATCCACCTTAGAGACAATGCCTTACATCTGAGATCTGTCCCACCATTGCTTCTTCCCTCCAAAGAGGGATTCTTTGTAGTCTTTTCCTTCAAAATCTTCCATCAGCTCTACTCACTCTTTCTTGTACACCCATTGAGCAGGTCAAAAATTCAGCTATTCTCCTTTTTCGTATCATCTGCTTTCACACCTTCATCTTCCCACTCACTGCCATCACTAACCATTCTTCATGGAGCCTAATTATTGTAGTGCAAATGCATAATTCAAATTATGCTGCCAGATACATTCTCCTCCCATCCCAAATGTGTGTAACCACATATCTAAATGTAAGCATAAGTTACTAGGATATAGACATTAATATATAATCCATTAATTATGTCCATGAGTTTAGCGTCTATTCATAGTACTTTCTCTACACTACTTGATGTTAAGCTTTTGTATATGACTACGTGTTAGTTACAATAAGATGTTACTATACTCAGCCCTGGATCTATGTATTAATGTTGAGCTACGATACTGGTTCACTGCTTGTAGTTAGCAGATTCGGGTCCAATCTATTCCAGATCCATATCCTAGTCCGATTGAGGTGAGAGTGCATCTACGGAACGCACTTTAGCAAAACCCAAACATATTCTGCAAAACTCACTGTGAATCCAACAAAAAGTGACAATTTTTTAATTAATATTTGACATTTTTTATTGTTTAATGCATTTGACTTTGACATAAATGTGTTCCTAACCCTAAAAAGTTCATTCCAAAGCATTTGAAATACAAAAACAAAGTAGTTTACCTCATTGTGAATGCAAAACACAAAAGTCATTCATTTTTGCTGAAATTCATGAAATAATAATTGATATTTGATATTCATTATTTACAAAGGAGAGGAAAACTCCTTAAATAATACAATACAAGACAATGTTTCTAAAAGAAACAATTGTTAACAAAAGGAAAAAACAGAAAGAACTAAAAGCTAACTGAAGCAAAACTACTGATTAACTAAAGACTAAGATGACCATTAAATATTGCAATAATACTTTAATACCCTCCCTTAATGGTCATTCTACTAACTACACCAAGTTTATCCCGAAATTTTACAAATTTATCCGGATTGAGAGACGTAGTGAGAATGTCTGCAGTCTGATCCTCAGTTGGAACACACTACAACATCAAAGATTCATCTTCAACAAGCTAGCAGATGAAATGACAATGAAGTTCAACATGCTTGGTTCACTCGTGGAAGACTGGATTCTTGGCAAGCTTTAGCACCCCTTGATTGTCACAGAACAAGGGTGAAGGCCTTGCTTGAGACATTTGCATGTTAGCAAGCATCCTTTGAAGCCATACTGCCTCACATGTTGCCTTAACTATTCCCCAATACTCTACTTTTGTCGAGGAAAGAGCTACTTCTTGCTTGTCCATGTGACTGCACCTGTACCAAGACTGAAAACATACCCAAAAGTGGACTTCCTATCATCAACTAAACATGCCCAGTCCGAATCAGTAAAACCAACCAGCCTAGGATCTTTCCATCTATTGTACAGAATGCCAAAGTTAGGTGTCCCTTTCACATATCTTAACACTCGCTTCGCTGCAACCCAATGTTCCGCCTTAGGGGTAGTCATGAAACGAGAAATGTAGCTCACAACAAAACTGAGATCAGGCCTAGTGGCAGTAAGATAGATGAGGTTGCCCACTAGTTGCCTGAATGCAGATTCATTCACCATTGGTGAGTGATTTGGCTGAAAGTTTCAGCCCCTTCTCCATAGGAGTGGATGAGATTTTGCAATCTTCCATCTGGAATTTCTCCAACAAACTCCTAGCATACTTTGATTCAGAAATGAAGATACTAGCACCTGTTTGCCAAACTTCTACACCAAGACAATAGTGTAGGAGACCCAAGTCTGTCATCTCAAATGCTTGACATAAATTCGACTTGATTTGTTCAATCAAATGTAACCCACTGCCAATAATGATGATATCATCCACATAGATGACAAGAAGGATGATATCACCACCAGTGTTCTTGACATACAAATTTGCATCTAAGGGACTTCTTTGAAACCCATGTGCAACCAAGTACTTGTCAATCTTCAGGTACCAAGCCCTGGGTGTCTACTTTAGGCCATAAAGCACCTTCAACAATCTGCATACATTGTGCTCTTTTCCTACAACCTTAAAGCCAAGAGGCTATGTCATGTAGACCTCTTCCTCCAAATCTCCATTGAGGAAGCCACTCTTCACGTCCATCTGGTGTATTTATCCAGTGTTCCATCAGCTTTGTATTTCACCCTGTAGACCCATTTGCAACCAATGGGTTTCTTCCCAGGTGGAAGATTTGATAGAACCCATGTGTTGTTCTTCAAAAGACTATGATGCTCTAAATCCATAGCCTTTTCCCATTTAGGTTTACCCCTCACCTCCGAATAGTGTTGGGGCTCATAAACGCTCTGAATGTTGGCCATAAGAGCAAAGTTTATTGTTTCTTCTTGCTCTTGCCTCTAGACGATCATCCCTCAACAAGCTCATCATCGTGAACATCACCAATGAGCTTCGCCCACCACTTAGGACGAGGAGGAGATGCATCTTCTTCCAAATCAGGATGATCATCATCATGACTTGGGCTGCCTGGAATAATACCATCTGGATGCTAATCAAGGTTATCCTGAGGGAAATTTGGTGGTGCTGGTACAAGATCTTGCCTAGGAGATTCCACAATGTCAGAATCATCAGAAAAAGCAAGATTTTTTTCAAAAAAAACTTCAAAAATTCAATAACTTTGAGACTACATGAATTCTTTTTTCAAAAAAAATTATTAAAAAACTCTGATCAATTTTTAGAACAGCAAAAAAATTATTTTATTTTTTTTGAGAAAAAATTTTCAAATAAACTCAAACTTCAAACCCACGAATCTACAAAAACCCTAGTTGATGAAATTGATTTCAGAAAATCCGCCACAGTGCACAGAACTCACAATTTTCAGAGATGCAGACCCATCACTGAAAACTCTAGCCAACAAAATAGACCTATGATTTTTGAAAAGTCACGTCAAAAAATTGCAAGACCCCAATTTCAAAAAATTGCCCAGAAAAGTGATAAAACCGCCCACAAAAAATGGGTGCGCAGCTTCAGGTCGCACAGCCAGAAGATGAACAGAACTTGTGCGGAGAAAAATAGAGATCACAAAAAAAACGTTGCTCAAAACAAACATCACGCTGCAGGTCACGTGGAAAAACCCTTCAAAAATCCACGAAAAAGCCAACTGCACAAGTGAACAAAAACACATCCAAAAACTTTAAAAAAATCCACCAAAACTAACACGATTTTTAGCAGAATAAATGCTAGCGATTTTTAAAAAATTACCTAGAAACCCTCACAAAACAAATCAACGATTTCTGCACAAAACCCAGGTCATGAATTTCTGATGCAATCGCCGCAATTTTTCCAAGTATAAACACTCAATATCTTCTTGCAGACGAACTCGTGAATTTTCTTCTGAAAAATCTTTGTAATTTTTCAAGTAAACACCCAAAAATCTTTGCTTGAAAAATTCTGCGATTTTTTAAGCAGAAAACCTTCACGATTTTTATTAAAAAATCAGACAAAAACTTCCGATTTTTCGGGTAAAACCATTAACATTCAATTTTTAAAAAAATAAAGCAAAAACATCTAAAAAATTAAAAGAATTTCTTAGGAAACCATGAATTTTTTTTATTGCTAAGAATTTGTCAAAAAAAGATTGAACCTAAGCTTTGATACCATGAAATGATAATTAATATCCGATATTCTTTATTTACAAAGGAGAGGAAAACTCCTTAAAATAATACAATACAAAATGATGTTTCTAAAAAGAAACAATCGTTATCAAAAGGAAAAAAAAGAAAGAACTAAAAGCTAACTGAAACAAAATTACTGATTAACTAAAGATTAAGATGACCATTAAATATTACAATAATACTTTAATAATTCATTCTTGCTTGCCATCAAACAAATAGAGTTGAAGATTGATCGGTGAAGGTTCTAAAGTGATTGATTTGTTATTTCTATGCATGTGCAAGACTCCATTCACTACGAAAGAGATTGTAGAGGAAGATTTTGCAAAAAAAGTTGAATTTTTTAGTTTTTTTCCTGCATTTTGGTTTTCTTTTGAAATTCTTTTATTTCCTTTCTTCTATGAATGCATCTGCTTAAATTTAGTTAGCTCGGTTATGTTCTATATATATATATATATATATTTCATTTGTTTAAAACATGTTTATTGAACTTGTTACCATGGCAGCCAGTTCAACCTCCATTGAAAATATATATATATTTCATTTAGGAATTACAATGGCAGCCAGTTCAACCTCCATGGACCGAACCCACTTCAAAACAGACCCAAATTCACTCCTTCGAAAATATGTTAGTATGGTACAGCCAGTTCCAAGTGGTGGAGGTTTTATATGGATATGTGGTGGATTTGATGTTTAGTATTCAAGCTCATAGAATCAATGAAAGCCCATTTGTGTGGCAACTTTGGATGGGCATCAAAGATTGCCTAGGGAAAAACAATGTACCTAATCCATCAAAGCAAGTCATAGCATATATTAATGAGCAAGAAAAAGCAAATGAAGTAATAGGTCATAAATCAAATCATCCTTTGCTAAAGAAAAGATCTCAATGAATGAAGCCCCCTCCACCACCATCTAATCATCAACTTGTAGAGAGCCACCCATGTTTTGCCACACTTGAAGAACCTGTAGCACATAATAGTTCAAAGGGACTATTTGCAATGGCATGTCAAAAAGAGTCTCATGAGATTGTTGACCAACACATTACGAAATGTGTTAATGCAAATAGATTGGCTTTCAATATTGTTCGCTCAACATATTGGCAACAAACGGTAAAAACAATTAATGAAGCTCCAAAAGGGTACAGGAGTCCAAGTTTTGAGGAGGTGTGTTGCACCTTATTGGAAAAGGAGGTGAAATTTGTAAAGAATTCATAGAAGCCCATAAGTAATTCTTGGGCACAAACAAGGGTATCCATTGCTTCCGATGAATGGAAGGATGCAAAAAATTGGTTATTGACAAAGTTATTGTAGTGTTCCCTAAAGGAAATGTTTTTGAAGGCAATGGATTGTGAGGGGCAAGTTATGGATGGTGCATTTATTACTAATATTCTTTGTCAAACCATTGAGGAAGTGGGACCTTGAAACGTTGTTCGAGTCATAATAGATAATGTCAAAAATTGTAGAGCAACTAGTTAATTGCTTAAGGAGTGTTATTCGCACATCTTTTGGACACCTTCTGTGGTCCACTCCCTCAACCTTATGCTACAAAAAATTGGCACCGAAATTGATTGGATCAAACATGTGTATATTGAGGTTGAAGACATTCAAATGTTCATCACCAACCACCATATTTTGCAAGGCATATTTAGAACACTTTCAAAATTGGAGCTATTGGAGTTAAGTGAAGCAATAAGGTTTATTATATATTTTAGATTTTAATATTTATGTTTCAGTTAAGTAATTTTAAAAAAATTTAAAGTTAAGTTTATGTTTTCTTCTTTAAGAAGTTAAGAATTCTTTTCTTTTCTTTTCTTTTCTTTTTTTATTTATATTGAAAAGGTGGTTGAGTCTTATTTTGCCTCCAACACAATTGTCTTAAGACAGCTTGTGACGGTTTGGTAGGCACTCTCTAACACCGTCATCAACGAAAGTTAGTCCATATGGAGACAATCTAATTCTACAAGGGCAGCAAATATTAAGTAGATGATCCTAGATTTCCCTTCGCAGGATAGTGTTCAATATCTCCTTAGTTTCACCAAGCACATATCGAGTATGATCCGTTATACCAACATGGATAGACATTGTTTGAGAGAGATATATGATAGCATTGACTCAATGATTGAAAAAATGAAAGCCATCATCAATGCAAAAGAGAAAGATCCTAAAGAAACTTTCTTGAAACAAATACACAAAATTATTGAAGAGGGACGGAACAAAATGACCACCCCACTACATCTTCTTGTCTTTGCACCATGTAATGTCCCCTTTTTCGATGTCCTCCTTTGGGCTAGTGTGGTTCTGACTCACTTACTATTTTTAGTAAGTACTATATTTAGTAACTAGTCCGGGTGGCAATGCAGTGTAGGGTTTCCTGTTTGGGCAGTATGTTGGACTTGTCCAACGAGCTTTAATGTTTTGGCCCAGTTTGTTATTTGGTGAGCACTTACTATTTTTAGCAATTGTTATTTATAGTAAGCCTATTTCAGAAAACTGGTCTCAGACTCTTAGTGTCCTCAGCAGTGTTATTTCTATTGTGGCGTTGGAGAGCCTAAGGTTGAATTATTTAATATTCGTTTTTTAGAAGTCACTAAGTTATTTTAATAAAATAACTTTATAACTTAAGTGAGGGGATAGGTGGTCATCGAAAAGTACCTTGGTGCCTAATGAGATAACTTAAAGTTGTTTTAGAATGCTGAATAAGGTAAAATAGTTTCCTTTTGAGGAGGACACCCCTTTGAGGAATATTTGATTATGTTCTAAAGTATAAAGCAAATATATTAAAAGTTTTTTGATTCAAATGGGAGGTTGCCCTAATTTCTCCCTCCACTTCTATTTAATCTGGTTTTTGGCTCTCATTTGGTTATGATGGATTTGACAACTTAAAGAGACTCTGCTGGATTCTTTCTAGTTTATTGTTTGTAGCTGGTCGAAGACGAAAACCCTCATCTTTGGCACCAATTTCGATGGTGAGAGATCCACCCTAGCTGGAGGGAGTGATTCTACATCAGGAATCACCATTGCTCTCAAGAATTTGATCATTCTAGAGTTCTAATATGAAGATTAGTTAATTCTATGATTGCTTTAAGTATGCTAAAATACCTCTCCTACAGTGACGTGCTACAGTTCACCGCTACAGTATGCTGCTACAGTGTTAGGGCTTCTGTTTTTGGCTTGTGTTTGGGGTGAAAGGCATCTATTTGGAGCATAGTGTCTGCACTTGTGATGGCGTGAGGTTTGTGAAAGGGTTTGTGAGTCTCTGGAGGTTGGATGTGAACTCTCAGGGACACCAACAGTCAAATATCTGCCGTGAGACTCCTTGTCAGCTGCTGCATGTGAGTTTGGTGGTTTGTATTGCTGGTAATAGGAGCACTGAGTTTTGAAAAGTCTGGGATGTGACTGCTGTCTTGACTTTCTGGGCAGTCTACAAGCTATCTTGAGCCTATATCAGACCTAGGCGAGCATCTTTTCGGGTCTGAGCACTCTAATTCCATTTATACTTGTTAGGTCCAGGTCTGTGATTGTAAAAGTTGTTGTTTTCCTGATGTATATTCTGCTGTAGTGAAACTGAGTCAAACGAACAATGTATGACAGACTTTATTTTACTCAGAAAATTGTTTAAAACTGCTGTCACAGTATTCACTGTTATAAACATATCATCTAATGCACTGCCAATAATACCTGGGAGGTCTGATATAGTCTTAGGAATGCAGAATAACGTCCTCAATTGATCATTCTGAATTTGTAAAGGTCTGATTATAATTTCTGAGCAATAATCTCTACACAGCAGCTCTTTTTTTAACCCAGAAAGCTCTTCCTTTAAGTCTAAAGTGATATTTCTGAGTGTGCTCTGTTATTTCAGTCAATGGTTGAATATTATGCCACTGTTCTGAGTTATCAGATTTATGTTCATTGCTCTTAGAATTCAGTTTTCAATGAACAAGCATTGTTAAGTTTTGAGTTTGTTAAAATAGAACATCTATCAACTGGTAAAGAATTGAAAAAACATATCCAGCAAAAAGGGTGGGTCATTACACACCGAGTTCCAAATACTATAGTGTTGAGATCCTTTCTATGTCGACAAGATATGCCCCATATAGAGATTTTGAAGTCAGCCAAAGTACAAGGCAACACTTCGTAGACTCTTCATTGGTCCTAACATGCAGAATGCAATTAAACATAAGTTCATGGATTTTATACACTTCAATGACTTTATTACTGATGCTCTCCATGGCAAGTTTAAGGTTGTTGTTCACAGATGGTGGTACTTCCATGTACAATCATTCACACACTTACAACCTCTTGCAATCAAAACTTATCACAAGTTTTATAAAAAGAATCTTTTATCTTTTCAATTTCATTTAAAATTTTACAATTTTATATTTTATATTTATAGCTCAAACTCTCTAATTTTGTCTTAATAGGTTGCTAGTTCATTTTGCATTTGAGAGGAGTTGGAATACACACTCCATCCATTTGGTAAAGCGTAACCGACTACACTCAAGAAAGGTAGAGAACTTGGTGTATGTGCATTCCAGCTTGTGTCTCATTTCACACAAAGAAAGTGGCTACAAGGAAGGGGGTACAAAGCAGTGGGATATCAAGCCAGAGCATACTGATTTGGATGCTACTACTTCCCACATTGATGTTGAGGACAAGCCAACTAATGACTATGAGAGTGCCAATGCAAGTGCTAGTCCACTATTTGTGGTTTCTAATATACTAGTACCTACATCATGTAATATGGATGGTGATAATGATATTTTTGAAAACCTATACGGCACTCATACCTGATCAATGATGGTTGATTGTTGACACTTGAAATTATTATTTTAATTCTAAAACATATCATGACATTCAAATTTGACTAATTAACATTGCAGTATTTTTATTTTTTTATTCTTTTATGGAGGTTTTATTTATTATATCATGTTATGTGGTATTCTGAACTTAATTACTGCTTTAAATATGTATATATTCCTAATTTGTATATGTTTTTGTATGGATGAACCCAAACCCAAACTTTTTTTGACCAAAACCTTGAACCAATAAGAGGATCGGTAAGTTCAATGTCGAGGTGAAAACCATTTTCAACTTTTACATGATCATTTCTAGCCAGGATGGTGATAATGACCAACAGCCATCTAAACATATCAAAAATCTCTCATCTCTAGGGATTGAAATAGAAAATAAGGGTCTTGTGGGAAAATGAATTTTGTTGATTTTCACCAAAATCATAAACATTGCAGTAATTATCAAAATGTCAATTTAATAGTTATTAATTAGATCTACAAGAACATTGAAGGAGAAAAGGGGAAACAGATAGTCATCTAACATATCAGCACGCACTCACAACCAGAGATTGAAAAGAAAACAAAAAGCAAAGGCTTTGTATGAAGGAGATTTTCCTTTTTTTCCACCATATTTTTTGCAAGGTTTATGAGAGGCATTTATCCTCTTTCTCCAAAAGTTTTCACGCAATTTCTACTACTATATCTCTCTATTTTCTTCTTCAAACTTCTGTATTGAACAAGATGAAATTATGATTCCAAAAATGATGAATTGTGCTGAGAAGCCAGGCTCCAAGAAACAACAAATCCCATCATACAGGTAAACCAGTCAACAAAGTTATGCCTTGACTGACATTACATGACGGATATGGTTTGACCACAGCAATACCAAGCAGCTAGCTGCATGCCCTTTATGTCAAGATATTGATTATGTGGCCTTTAGGTTGGTGGGGATAAAGAGATTGCTTCTGAACTGGAACGAAGAGAAGATTGAGATTACCTGTAAACTAAAGAAATCGAGGGGAGATTAGGAGCTCCCAATAATCAAAATGTTGTTACAAAGGCTGCTAAATCTGACACCCCAGACAAGAAAAGGTGTACAGAATTGCTCCACAAGAGTAATGGCCATTACATAAAGAATATGCAAAGTGATAGAAATTTTAATTTAACCAAGTTTATACATCCACAATTGATTAAACTGGCACAACTTTGGATGTGCCTATTTGGAGTATGGCTTATTTGTTTTGGTTCACTCGACAAGAAGATTTGCAGCTAGACACTTTGCTTGTTACGAAGAATGAAGGAATATTTTCAAGATGCTTTGCCTAAGCACAATTGTCTGTTTAGCCTCTTAATATATGCCCAATCTTATAATCTTGAAGCAGCTAGGGCTACAAGCTTTAGCAGATAAAGAAATTATCCTAGAACTTTATTCAGTTCTTTGATCTTGTCATGAATATGGAAGACTTGACCTAAACTATTGCAAATGGAGAGAAAAGAGGAAAAGCTTTGGTGGACAAGGAAGGAAAATCTTTTGGAGAGATTAATCCCAGAAGCAAATAATGAACGTTTATACTGTCAAATACAAAAGGAGATAAAGGATTCACCATTACCCAATCTGCATATTAGGCAAAGTACACAACAAATAAAATATTATCCAACCTCAGCATGTTTATAATATAGACCAACTGATTGGTACAAATCATTTGACCCCATCTTTATGCAGATATGGGATATTAGCAGTAGCACGATTGATGACATATACAGTGCCAAATATCAAACAGAACAATTGGTCTATCTTTTTATAAGTTTATACTTGTAGTCATGGCATGACAAGTGGCTCTAAAAAGGCTTATGGGAAAGTCTAAAGATTCTATCCTGACCTGGATAGTCTTCTTGTATAAACTAAATGTGAATTTTCCAATTAAACATTAAATAGAAGCTTTTTTTAAAACTAAATAGATATTTTTTGAACAGGCAGATTGTGCTCACTGAATCCTCTTCAAGTAAGATTAATATTGTAATTTGAGACCAAAAAAAACACATGCGAATTTGCTAGTATTAAGCTCGCTGGTTACCTGCTAAAATGAACTTTATTTCAGGCAAGACTTAGAAAAACTTATATCTAAATCTCATATTCCATGTGAATAAAATGTTTTTTGCAAGGTGGAAAAAATAAAATATTTACCTGGAACTCCATTTGAATTGGTGGTCTTGTCCAAGCTTTCTTTTCCACCATAGTGGAAATAAGCTCCACTTCCGCACTCATTGTTGCCTCTGTCTGACCTGGAAATTTTCTGATCCTGCAAAAAGACAACAAATCTATGAGGAACTAAAAAAGGATCAGTATCTCAGTATCTCAAAGATAAGACTGCTTGCAAAAAATCAGAATATGAAAACAATTCTTATTACGATAAACAATACTCACTTCCAAACCAGGCAATCAATTGATGCATTATATTTTGCTCGACCTGTTGTCACCTGAAAGTTCGCTTTAGCTGTTTGCTTTGGCACAGGTACCTTTACCACCACTCCCATTGCAAACATCTTCACACCAAAAGCACTCTTTACCTGTAACATGAAAGTTCTTACTCTGCTATCATAAGGCCAACCAGAATTAAACACTGAAGATCGAAGAAAAGTATCTTAAGGTACCTTCACATTTACTTCCAGACGTGTTCGTCCCAGTTCCTTGATGGTTGGCAAAACCCGAAAAGGAAGGCTAACTCCTTCCGTAATACGATACCTATGAAATAAGAAGTTGAATAAAATAACATTAAAAATGCTGGAGCAGTACAAAGTCGGTCATTATAAAATAACATACTACTTTTACATGCTTGTAATCTCAAAATATTGTAGCTCTCAAGTTAAACAAAAAATCAAGTACTTTCAAAAAGAATAGAGAATGATATTTAGGCACATGAAAACAAATTATTAAAACTTACTTCATCAGTTCAAATTCTCCATCGGGTGGGACAAAACTAACTGTCTTCTCAGAGTTGAATCGTGTCAAGTTCACACATTGATGGAAAGTAACATCATCAAGTTCAATTGTTTTACCACTGTTCAGAGAGGAATCAGATAATCAAAAGCTTGGATTCAAATTCAATGGAAAAAAGAAACCAGAATTAAGATCATGTAAGAATGCTGGTCAAAATTCCCATCAACATGAGAACTAAAGCATTATGAATCTGTACAAAATTAAAAATAAATATTACAAAACTTATCATCAAAATTTGGAAAGAGGTTATTAAAAATAATTATGCCTCATGAGAACTCATAATGAAAACCAATAAATCAAATGAAAATTTCGTTCACGTTATTCCAGGAAGGCATTTATGGAAATAAGTAGCTACACCAAAGGAAACACATTAAATGCTGTCTATAATGTTAACAAAATCCTGATTGAAAATGGTGCAGATGATAGAATTATTCCCTCATCACTCTGTTTAGTTACGAAAATTGCATAAAATTGCTTCTTCTAATGATCAGTGCATCTTTATAAATACCGACAAACTAAAAATGGGCATAACTCAAGTACTCATTTGCCTTGAAACTTGAATCAAAAAATTCGCATGTATTGAAAATCTAAAAAATATCCAACATATATTAGGCAGACACAACAGGTATGTTAAAAAGGGGTTAGATGTTGGGTATAAAATTTGAACACAAATAAGTGAAAAATGATGCTTATTCCATACTCGTAACATTCTGGAGGCTATTGGCAACAAGAATCTTTATAAATAGAAAACTAACTCTTAATGCCTATATGAATACATTTGTACATGGAACCACTATATCTCAAGGACAGTTTTCAACTAAATTGTAATTACCTTCTTGTTGGACGAGCTTTAATTTGTGATTCTTTTTCAAGGCCTATTTTATCGTTCAAACCCAACTTCAGGTCAGGCATGCCTGATAGAAAGCACTTCATAAGGATTTTTCCAGTCACATCACACCGGAGAACACTTCCTGGGGACAATTCCAAAAGTAATTTATCTCAGTGGTAGACTATTAACCAAACAGACATCCTACTTTGACAACATATTCCTCCTAAAAGCAGGGTACATGCTCACCTTTTGAAGACATCAGAAGGTTGACACTTTCTACAATGTCAAGGAAAACCTGCAATAAAGAATAAATTTGAGATAACTGTATGCAGACATGAGAAACTACTTCAAGTTGCTACGACTTAAAACATGAAACAACAAAACAATGACATACTTCATTCTTTTTATAAACCAGGCCCTCTCGCCGCCAACCGACAGCACCTGTCACTTGTAAAGTCGCATTGGGGACCGGCTTATCCGGAGGCTACACAGCATTGCCATATTCGAGAAAATATCACACCAGTGAAATACAGTATCTTTTACTCAATAGTGACTAATTGAATCTATATTACATATAACAGTAAGAAGACTCCAACAATAGAGTTACTAACCTTGGAGGAAAAGGGAGATCGGACACCTTCCTGTGTGATGTACAGCTTCAAAATCTCAGGGGAGAGATTCTGGGGATAGCCAAAGTCCATGATCTCTGAAGCAGTAAAAACAAGTATTTCAGAATAATTCCTATTTGATGTACAAAACAACTGCTCACATAATCAGCAATTTCAGTTTAACAGCACAAAATGCAGATATTTTGTTTATATTTATAAATACAATACAAGATAGACTTTCCCTCTTGTATAAACAGTATCATGCTGCTTATATAAATGACTGTAGCAATAAAGAAAAGGGAACTAACTGATAACATAGTGCAAATGTGGCTCGATGAACTGGCCAACACCGTTAAGGAAATTGTTAGAGATGAGCCAAGAGATTACAAATGGAATAACATAAGAATATCTAGGTTCAGCTCTGAAGAAAATATCCACAACCCCAAAACAATGAAAGGCTAGGCATTACAAAATATCATAGCAAGAATTTATCTTCTTCGAATGGTTCCCAACAAACAATGATAAACTAGACTTTATTTTCAATTGTCGATGGTTCAAGGCATAGCAGCAAAAATCTTTTGGGGAAAAATCGGCAAACCAAAAAGTATACATTTTTCCAAAAATTGAAAAAATGGGGAAAAAATCGGATTATCAAAAAACGTACAAAAAAAAAAGAAAAAACCTACTAATTTTTTATTTATAGGCATTTTAATAGCATGGAGATATAAAGAGAAAATAAAAATGAGAGTAGGGATCTAGGGTGGTAGCACCTAGCATGTTCAAGGGGCAATGCTCCTTCTAGGGGGCAACACCTCAAGCAGGATTAAGAAACAACGCCCCTTGTGGGGGTTTTGGGGCAACACCCCCAATGGGGTCAAGGGGCAGTGCCCCTAGCAAGGTCGAAGGGCAGAACCCCTCACGGGGTCCAAGGGCAGCTCCCCTAGCAAGGTCGAGGGGCAGCACCCCTCACAAGGTCCAGAGACAGTGCCCTAGCGCATTCCTTGTCGCAATACAAGACAAGGTCGAGGGATGGAGCCCTCGCCACCAAGCCCAAATTAAAATCCTTTGAAACCACACAAACCTTCATGGGGCATGCTATTTTTCATAATTTGACCACTTTTAACCAAGCTTAAAGAATCCTCCAAACCTTTAAAAAAATGCTTTCAATTAGAATATTAGAAATATATAAAATCTTAAAAATCTCACACTTAATGTACAAACAGAACATTTGGAATTGACGAAACCCTAAATAAATTTAAATCCCACGACTATGCTCCACACTAAATTTCTCAATAAACATGATTAGCTTTTCAAAGAAGGAAATGATGGAGCTAGACAATTTAGTTAATAAAACACAATAGCAATTCAAATGTTGTATAAGCCTATGGTTTATAATTCGCTCCCATGACTTTAGTTAACCTCTAAAGTCATTCAAAAAATTTACATACATATATTCTGATCAAATTTAAAATTCATAAAAATTCACAACTAATTTATTTTTAAAAAAACAAAAGTTTAGGCCTGGGCTAATTCTCTTCTTGTTTTAACAAGGCACAAATATGAGGACTATTTAGTTTCACAACAATTTTTTTGTTTCTTTAACAGCACTTAGTTAAAATATTTTAATATCTATTCAAATGAGAAACATTAAGAACTAATTGCATACCTACAATATTTTTGGCCATTACCAACTGTTGGGTATTTGGAAGGCAAGGGAGTTGAGAGGTCATCATTCCAAGGACGTCTCCTAAACGACCTAATCTCACAAGAGCCGGACCTCAAACAGTTAATATAGTATATACTATATAGAGTCCACTGTGCCAAGACAGGCAGTCCTAAAGGCCAAAAAAAATCACAAATATAATAAAAAATGTTGAAAATTGCTGCACACAATTTTGGCACAATTTTAGTGCGATTTAGACACAATTTTTGCCTGATTTTAGAGTGGGCATACAAGAATAAATAGATCATTGAACATTGACCATGATTTTTTTTTAAATGCAACTTTTTTGAGGATAAAATCACCAACTATGGCATTTCATGAGTTTGCTGATTAATCACGCATTTTTGGCAATTTCTGCTTCTATGGTTAGAGGTCCTGTTAATTTGGTATAAAATTGCAAACTGCTGCCTCAGACTTGATTTTCTAATTTTCAAGGGCATTACATGGGTCGGTGATGTGGAAGCATCATTTAGCAACTTAGTTTCTGCACTGCATAGTGGACTAGCTGCTGTGTTTTTTGGTTTGAAGTGTGCATTTCGTATTTTGGTTTGCAGTTTGCATCAATCAGCATCACAGCAAAAGTCAAGCCCTACAAGCAAAAGTTGTGAGTTTTATAACAAAGTGCACTTATGCATGGTTTGCATTGCAGGTGGTCCAAAAGGAGCAATGGCCTGCAGAAGAGGACAAGTAGGAAACAACAGAGGTGACAAAGCACCATGTGCACCAAACTCAACAGAAAATGGAAAAGAGGAAGAGTCATGACGGAAGAAATTAGCAAGGATGTGAGGAAAGATGCTGTCACAAATGGACCAGTAGACCTCAACTTTGGGGAGAAAGTCACCATAGAGGATAGGTTTGCAAGAACCGTAATGAAAGTCACAAGCCAGGGTTTGAGTTCCCACTCTATTCAGGAAGCCTAAATCGAGAAGAATTGATAGACTAGATAACAGAGTTTAAAAAATAATTCAAGTTCCAATCAATTGCAGACCCCAAAAGAGTCAAGTACATGAGAACAAAGTTGAAGGGACATGTTGCACTATGGTGGGACTTTGTGCAAAGTAATCATGTTAAGAAAGAGAAGGAGGCCATACACTAGGACCACATGGCCAAGAAGCTCAAGGGTAAATTCATGTCTTATTTAAGAAGCTCCAGAATCTATGCTAAAAGGAGACATTTGTAAAAGAATATACAGACAAATTTTATAGACCCAACATTCAAGCTGGTCTCATAGATGTTAATGAGAAGAAGTTTCTAAGTGTGTTAATGGATTATGCATTTCAATTCAATATGAAATATGTTTGCTTAATATACATTCTATAAAAGAGGCCTACCAAGTAGTGCTTAGTGCAGAGGAGAAATTGTTCCATAGACAACCAAGCGCAAGAGTAAAGGGTAGAGATGGAATGAGAAAAAAGGCTATTAAAAGATAGACCTACGCACAAAAAGAAGACACAAAAACATTTTCTCCACAAAGCTCAAAAGGTGAGCAGACTTCAAGCTGCAAAGGAATAGGACATTGTAGAGAATGTGGCTTTAGAGGAACAGACTACAGATGTGGGCAGGCAAGTAATTGGGCATATTAGTGTTTGAAAGTCAAGCGAGAGTAGGGTCATTCAAAGAAGCTAGGGTAGAAGGATAAAGGTGCGTCTCACTTGTGGGCCACATGCGGATTAGATGATTTATGCAAAATTATACCCCAATCCGGTGCCACAAGAAAAACAGATTAAGTATTTTAGATGACGTTTTCAACATGTATATTTGCTTCCCTTAAAAATTCTATGTGGTATCCTTTTCCCTCCAAGCCACATGGAAGGATTTTATTGGACACAAACTACCAATTTGAATCACATTTTTCATGATCAAACAAAAATCATGGCACAAAATTTTGCAAGAAAGTAGCCTTAACAGCAAAGATTGGAAAAATATACATATTAGTATATTTATTTTCCATTTTCTAATCAACATAGTTTCATTATAAAAAAAAAAGACCTCTATTCAACACACATGGAAAAATAGGAAACAGTTATAAATAAATAAAAAATAAAAGACAACTCTTTGTCATGTCTTTCTTTCAACAAAAAAAAAAAATTTGGTTTGGGTATATACAAAAAAAGTTATGCATTATGGGAAAATATGTGTCTAAATTATAATTATTCTCATTTAAAAAATTAATAATAAATTAAATATGCTAAGAAAATGTATTCCTCATATATCAATGTGAATGATCTATGTTTAAAAAATTACAAGGAGGTTTTCTTTATAACTCAAGTTATATGTTACATGAAAATATTACTTTAGAAAATAATAGAAGCATAAGAAACATTTTATTAACAAATATTCAAAAATGAGAGAAATAATTTTTAAAAATTGGAAAGAGAATCTACATAGAAAATCCTACAAATAATTAGTTTACATTATGTTCAAATTTTCAAAAGTTTGTTTGCTATAATTGAAAGATAAAAAATTTAAATGTTAGTTTTTGCAGCCCACGTAGGTCAAAGAGTGAGATACATTATCGTGTTGTCACCTGCTAGTGCATATCACAAAGGCTAAGGAGAGGAAAAGAAGGCAAAAGGTGCACCTACAAAGAATGGAGAAATTGTAATGGGGAAAATGAATCATGGTTGAAGATGAGCACCTTTTGCACCAAGCGCAAGTTAGGTGGTAAGTGCTGGAAGTTGATAACTGATGAAGGAAGCACAAACAATTTGGTGTCTGATGAAATGGTTTAGAAATTGGGGTTAAGCGTTGTCACACCCCACACCAAATAGAGCCTTTTGTGTAACGTCCCCTTTTTGGGATTGCCCTAAATCTTGCCCTAGAATCAAAAATTTAATATTAGTTAGGGTTATAACTAACCAATTATATGCTTGAAGCAATATAAAACTTGGCTTAGGTCCTACAATCATGTTAGACAATATTGGAAATACAATTCATATGATCAAAACATATATAATGAATGTCTTATCTATTTAAACCATGTAAAATATATAACTATTTCAAATCTATCTACACAATATCCATAATGCATAGTGGAAGTTTAATCATAATAGGACTTGGATGAGGAACATGATAAGTCCGCCCGAAGCTATTCAAGCTAAGCCCAAGAGCGGATATACCATCCCTCTTGGCCCCAAGTGGCAGACCCCCAGCCATCCAACATGGGGTGGCGTACTTAGTGGATAAACTTGTATCTGCTTTCCCTAACCATGCTGCCTTATCCATCCTTCTTATGATTGAGACTCCTTGAATCCTTCCCAACAACCAATCCATGTAGAGATTGGGGAAAAAGCTACAATAGGAGACCCATAGATTCCTCTTTCTAAGCCCAAGGGCAGCCACTCACCCCCTTGGGCCCAAGTGGCAGACCCCTGGCAATCCACATGGAGTGGCGTACTTAGAAAGTAATCTAGTATCTGCTCACCCTACTCGTACTTCCCCTACTTCTCCCATGGTTGCTTGGTGAGAATTACAAATACTAAATATATCCAGATTCATAGAGATTAATAAACATATCATCATTCACAATAATCTTAATAGTGCATACAACAATACTTGCTAAAATATAAGACTGCTATATTCTAAGATGCAAATATATTAACAAATGCTGACTTCTGCCCTTGTCTGCTGTGTGCAGATAATTATGTTTGATCTGCTCCAATTGCCTTTCTCAATATTCAGAAGATATTGCTTAAAGAGAAACAAATTAAAGAACCCCTTCCTTGACCGCTGCTTTTAAACTTCTTTAATTATTATTCATCACCGCCTTAAACTAAAGTTTGTTGACTTAAATAAAGTTAGCTGCTTTTAGGGGTTCTTTTATGGAATCGCTAAATGCAATATTTATTCTAAAGGCTCTTTAATTTCTGTTGTAGGCTTGTGATCACTTTAGTCAGTATTTAATCTTTTGTGCAGGCTATGATCGGGCAGAATTAGCTTTATGTATATGCAAGTTTTGGCCACCAATCATGAGGTTGGCCCCTGTTTGAAAGAGAAGTCAATTTCATATAAAGAATGGTGATAGGGATCAACCAGCATTACAATGCAATTGTAAAGAATATATTTCTCAGCGGGGCATGAATAAAATAGAACATCACATTTTGGTTATTGAAGGGGCAACAGATCACTCTGATGGAATAGTGCAAGATTGTATTCTGCATTGGAAGATACACGGATAAGGTATGGCGCACTGTGATATCTATGAATGCATTCCATTGGTTGTTGTGCAGGCCATGGCAACAAGATAAAAATGCAATCTATAATGAGTGGAAGATCACCTTCACCATCATGAAGGATTGTGAGAAGTTTGAGTTGTTGCCCATTAGAACAAAAGAATTTACCATGACAAGTCAAGTGATATTTTTGTCAACCAAGGAGTTTCTAAATGAGCTAAAGAACATGGAGTGACATCAGTAGTGCTCAAGCCCATGCCAAAATAGAAGTTGCCACAATGCTTTGAGGGACCAAACATCACAGGATTACTCAAGGAGTATGCAGAGATCATCAATGGGTGAGATGCTAGAGGGATCGGTATTAGCATGGAGCATCTCACATTATATTGATATGATCCAAAAATACAGTTTGCCAAATAAGGCACTTCACAAAATGAGTCCAGACATGAGTGCAAAATTCAACAAGCAAGTAGAAGAGTTGCCAAAAAGAGGTTTGAAAAAGGAAAGTATGAACCCTTGTGCAATGCCTATTAGCACTTGCACTAAAGAAGGAAGGCAAGTTGGTGCATGTGCATAGACTCCAGGATAATAAACAAGATTGTCTTCAACAATTATTTTTTGTTCCCACAGATGCATAATCTCATGGATTGTTCAAGTGGAGCTAGATACTTTTCAAAGATTGACTTCAAGAGCAGTGATCATTAGATCAGGATCAGAGGAGACAAGTAGAAGACCATTAGAACAAAGGATGAAGAGTATGAACGGGCAGTGATGCCATTTGGACTAACAAATGCCCCAACCACATTCATTAGGCTTATTAATTGGGCCCTGAAATCGTTTCTCAGTATGTGCGCAATTGTATAACCTCAAAAAATGTAGTTTTATAAAAAAGGAAGTTGTCATATTTCTAGATGGGTTGAGGATGGACACTTGAGCAATAATCAAGTGGCCACTAACACAGAATGTTGTAGAAGCTATAATTTTCCATGGTTGGTAAGCTTCTTTAGGAAGTTCATAAGAAACTTCAATGGTATTTATCTACCACTAATTCACTGTATGCAGAAAAGTGAGTTTGAATGGATTGTTATCATAGCCAAGAGTTTTGAGCTTTTGAAGAAGGTGACTCAGGCCTATGTTGGTGCTCACAAATTTTAGCAAGGTTAATCAAGTTGACTATGATGCCAACAGAACTGCAATAAGTGCAGTTATGAATAAGGATGAGGCCAATTGCATTCTTCAATGAGAAATTGAATGAAGCAAGGCAGAAGTACTCAATTTATTGCCCAAGAACTTCATTCTTTATATGAACCATCAGGGTTTCAGATGCATCAAAAGCCAAACAAAGCTAAACCAGAGACATATGAGGTGGATAGAGTGGTTGCAAGGGTATTCCTCTGTATTGAAGCATAGGTCTTGCAAGTGAAATCAAGTTGCAAATGCCTTAAGTAGAAGGCAAGTGTTATTGACAATGATGACAGTTGAATTAGAGGGCAGAGGGGGTAAGGATTTCTAAGAGACGGATCATGATTTCGCAAATGCGTGGAGAACATGAATGGAGTCATGGGCTAGAGACAGAGGCCAATCCATAGATTGCTCTGCATGAGTAGGATACTTGCTCAGAAGATAATAGTTATGTATCCCATGAAGTTCAATGAGGGAGAAGCTCGTCATAGAATTAAACAGTGGCAGATTGGGAGGCCATTTCAGAATTCATAGGACCCATGCCATGCTGGAGCAAAGGTATCACTAGCCTGAATTGCATAGAGACATGCATAAGTTTGTAAAGAGATGTAGACTGTGCCAAATTGCAAAAGGGGTGGCACAAAACACTCATGCAAGAGTCAGTTCAGTCTGTCTGTGGCACAGAACTCATATCCAATGGCTTCTGTGGGAATGTTGTAGATTAGTCAGGCTCCCAAACACAAACACACAAACCACAAAACATGCACTTCAAGCCAAAAAAAACTGCAGCTATTAGAATGGTTCTCTGCATAAAACTAAATTTCTTCAGATTTATACCCAACTCCTTCAACTATGCGAAAACCTGCTGCAGGTGTGCAAGATTCTTCCCTTGTCTTGCTAGACACCAAAAGGCAAAATATAATAGCAAGGATGTATATTCTTCCAATAGTTCCCAACTGACAATGATAAACTATACCTATTTTCAATTGCAAATGGTTTGAAGTCCTGTCAATTTAGTGTTAAATTAAACTACTGCCTCAGACTTGATTTTTTATTTTCAAGGGCATTACAAGGTCAGCATCACTGGGTAGAACAGGAAAATCAAAAAACATAAGTTTAAACCTTCTCATTTTACCAGTGGCAAGGATATACAACTTAATTTGCCCCACATAAGTGCTGCAAGTAACACCCACCTATTTTGTACTACCCAGTCTCATGGTAAGTCTCCAGGTTGGCAACTCAGAATTAAGATACATAAGCTCAAATAAAAAACTTTTGTTCAAATAAAAAAACCACATAAAAGGAATTTATAATAGTAAAGTGTACAACTATAAATCAAATGCAAAACTAGCATTGTGACTTGTTTTTCAAAAAAAAAGAGATGGGAAAATATTCATCCAGAATGCTAAGAAGAGACCTCAAGAACATGCATTTCAAAATGCTGGAAGATTTGTTAACACTGCATTCAAACCATAAAATGAGTTCCAATGGACATACCATCAAGTAGCTCATAGATGAGGACAAAATTATTCCGTATAGCATCTTCATCAAATGCACCACCAAAATATGACTTGAAAAGTCCTACTGCCTGACATGCAAAGGATTACCTGATCAGTAAACAAACACTAAAATAATTCTATGTGCATTTTTAATTTGAAGAAACAGTTTACAAAAAAAACTAACACGGCCTTTCTATCATACATTCTAGATTATTGTCTTCTGGAGTTAATATTATTAGTCATGCCCTAGAACAATTTTGTAACCCTTAAAGCTGTGTTACCGGATTCGTACCCACAGGCCTCGAACCCGGTTCGGGTGAAACCCGTTTCGGGTGCGAACCCGGTTCGGGTGCGAACCCGGTACGGGTTCGCCTGTGGAGGAGACGGACGAATAGCGTGCCGTAAAAAGGTTCGGTTCAGGCAGTTGCCCGAACAGTGCGAGCCGGGTGAACCCCTGCGAACCCCACGGCCCAGCACTTCAAAAGTGGGCCCAAAAGTGAATAAAAAGCAATTTTTTTATTTCTATTTTGCTACAAAACCCTAAAACGACCCAATATGAGGCATTTTAACACTAAAGCATTTCATTTTTACCTCTCATTTTGCTCTCTCCATAATTTGTGTCCATCTTAGCATTTTGAAGGGAGGTGATTGCATTTGAAGGAGATCGATTGTGGAGTGGCAAATAGATTCTACAAAGGAGATTTAAGTGTTCAAGGTATGCATTTAAACCCTATTCTTCAATCTTTTGATGATTTTTTTTAAGTTTCTTAGTTTTTGATGAATTTTTTCAAGTTTGTGAAGAAGTTTTTCAAATATATATATTTTTTTTTCATTTTTTTTATAGATTGCAACAATGGCAAGTAGTCAAAGTTCAGTGGGTGGGGATGGAAGCCAAAAGTTTAAAATTGATAAAGGATCTCCTTTATGGAGACATACCACACGAATTTCACAAATTCCTGGAGGTGGGGGGTTTGTTTGGAAGTGTAATTTTTGCAATGCACAATATAATAGCTCCTACTACCGAGTAAAACTTCATTTTATGGGCCCTGGTGGTAAAGGGATTAACATGTGTGTGGGTCCAGATAAGAAGGGGTTATCTACTGTACAAATAGCAGGATTTATAAAAGAACAAGAAGATGCCGACAATTCAATTGCAAGAGGAAAACAAACTAGTTATAGTTCCGGAAAGAAAAAACAAACATTACCCACTCATCAGATAGTTAGGCCCTCTAGACATCCCTTCTTGTCTATACCCTCTACGGAAGAAGAAGATGAAGAACCAGAAACCACCACCCGCAAGAGAGGTCCATTAGAGAAAGCATTTAAAATGGAGGCAAGAGATATTGCTGAAGAAAAAATTGCACGTTGCCTCTATGCCAATGGTCTTCCATTCAACTTGGTGAGATCACCATATTGGAAGGACATGGTGTCAGCAATAAATAGTGCACCTCCTGATTTCACAAGTCCTGGGTATGAAAAGGTGCGTACCACCTTATTGCAAAAAGAGAGGAAATATGTAGAGGCCCAACTAAAACCAATTAGAGATTCTTGGGTTGAAACAGGTGTATCTATTGTTTCCGATGGATGGAAAGATTGCAAAAACCATCCATTGATTAATGTTATTGCAGTGTCCCCCAAGGGGGCAATGTTTTTGAGGGCGGTTGACTGTGAAGGGCAAGTGAAAGATGCAATGTTCATTTCCAGGATTCTCATTGACTCCATAGAGATGGTGGGTAGTGAAAATGTTGTCCAAGTAGTTACGGACAATGCAAAAGTTTGCAGGGCTGCAGGTGCTTTGGTAGAGGCCAGATATGAGCACATCTTTTGGACACCGTGCACTGTACACTCCCTCAATTTGGTGATGCAAGCAATTGGCACCCAAATAGAGTGGGTGAAAGAAATATACCAGGAGTCTGAGGAGATCCAGATGTTTGTGACAAACCACCATATGTCACAAGCAATTTTCAGAACTTTTTCAACATTGGAATTGTTGAAGGTAAATTTTAAAATTTAATATATTTAGTTTCATTTATCATTTATGTCATGTTTTACATAATTGAATAAAATAATTTTTTGCATTATTTACATATTTTAAATGTGTTATTAACTTACTATTAACATGTTCTTAGGTTGCCGAGACCCGGTTTGCATCTCACACAATTGTTCTGAGACGACTTGTGAAGGTGAAAGATGCATTGAGTCAAATGGTTATTAGCAACCAATGGAGTATATGGAAGCAATCAAATTCAGAGAGGGCCCAAAAAGTCAAGGCATTGATCTTGAATGACGATTGGTGGGATCGTGTGAATTATGTATTGGAATTCACCGAACCTATCATGTCTATGCTTCGGTTTGCTGATACAGATGAACCATGCTTGGGGGATGTCTATGATAGCATGGACACAATGTTGGAAAAAATAAAAATAGAAATACAAAAAAAAGAGAATGATCCTGAAGACACCTTGTACAAAAGGGTGGAAGCAATTGTTCTTCATCGTTGGAACAAGATGACAACTCCATTGCACCTCCTTGCATATGCCCTATCTCCGAGGTACTATACCACTGAAGTGCTTTCTATCCCAGGGAGAATACCGCCATATAGAGATGCTGAAGTTGCTAATGGGTATAAGACGGCATTTAGTAGAATGTTCAGTGATCCAGAAGTGCATGCAAGTGTCATGAGAGAATTTGGAATGTTTGTCACAGGAAAATCAAAAAATCATACCGCTTCTGTTGCTAGAGACCAATACAAAATGGATGGTCTTACATGGTGGTACCTCCATGGTCAAGATTATATGTACCTCCAACCTCTTGCAATCAAGATCCTCTCACAAGTTTTTTTTTTTTTTGCCACTTGTATTGTAAAATTTAACACTTAACATTCTTGAATTTATCTTGCATTTTTTTATTTTATTTTTAATTTTGTTGGTTTTCTCTCCAGGTTGCAAGCTCTTCTGCCGCTGAACGGAATTGGAGTACATACTCCTTTATCCACTCAGTGAAGCGTAACCGGTTGGCTGCAAAAAGAGCTGAAGACTTAGTGTATATTCATTCCAATTTGCGTCTTCTGTCACGTAAGGATCCTCAATACAGGCAGGGGGCAGCGAGGCTTTGGGATGTAGCACCCGAGTCTACTGACTTGGATGCAACCATTCAGGATCTTGCTAGAGCCACTATGGATGATGTGGGTGATATTGATGACATATCACATGGTGTTGGATCCGCTTTGGGTTCAAATGATGATGATTTTGAAGTTGAAACCACTCAAAATCCAAGTCATGATGATTCTGACAATCCTTTTGATGATTGATGAGCATATGAACAATGAACATTGAATCATGTTTCAAATTTTCAATGTTTCATGAACTACATTTTGTAATTCAGTAATTTTATTTGAATATTTTTCAACTATCAATTGGCATTTAATATTTATCTTTGGCATTTGGCATTGATCAATGATCAAGTATCATACTATGAAATGATTTAGTTTTACAATTCTCTATGTTTCTCTTATTTTTTTGTATATATAATACATATATATAGATTTATAATATATTAAATTATTAATATATATATATATATACACACGTACCCATACGTACCCAAACCCCTAAAAAAATTTTGCCCGTACCCACGTACCGGGTTCTCGTACCCGAACCCGTCCCCGAACCCGAACCGGTAACTTAGCCTTAAAGTGTTTGTGAGTAACACTTCATATCTGTTACAAAGCAACTCCCTGGAATCGACTGCTTGACAGAGTGGTGTGCTTTTGGATGTGAACTGTTTGCATTTACTTTTAAAGAGGTATACTATTGGAAGGGTAATGTTCTCCTAATTCATTAAATTACTGTTGCATCTCTCCTTGTCATTAACTTTTGTTATTGCAGTGAAAGTAAGGAATGTCAATGCTATACAATTGCAGTTACTGCATAAAAGTTCAGAAAGGAATGAACAAGGGCAGCAGTAGCAGTAGAATATATTCTTGCAATGAAAACAAAGGGGAGCATGAGCCCGGCTAGAAAAAACATTAATCAAAGAAGAAACTATTGGAGCATGCAAGTCCTGTTGCATCAATCTAAGAAGCCAGTCTTGCAAGCACACAAGTTCAGTGAAAAACAAGTTCAATCAAAGTAGCACCCTTGGCAATTCTCCAAGTCTATTGATCAGAGAAATAGATAAGTCTAAAAATCATTGTCTCACAATATGATGTGTGCAACAATTGTTCCCAAAAAAGAGCACAATAGTTCAAAGACAATGTGCGCTTATAAATTGCCAATGCATCAATAATGTCTCACGCACACACACCAATGATCTTTATGTGATAAACGCATTCACACTTTAAGAAGAAACACTTCATCCAAGGAACGAAAAATACATTGTTTCCCAAATTAATTATTCTACTCAGGATCATTTAAAACAAAATACATACCTCAACTACAAATTTCAATGCACAAGCTGCATTTGCGTTGCTGCTGACTACAATAACAATATACACATTGCTGATTCTCATGTAAAGGAAGGAGCATCCCCCTATTTGGCGAACCGGACAGGTCCCAAGGTCCTTTGTCTGCATTATGTGTGATCTGAAAGCATCCACCATATTTCCACTGTATATATCAAGCAAACACACATCAGAAACTATTTACACAGTCTAGGGAAAAGTTAGAAAGAAACTGTAGACCTAATGGCCCAATGTTAGCTAAAACAATTATGTTTTTCATTCCGAATTCCACATACGCAATTTAAGTGACACATAAGAATTTTACACAGGAACTTGAAAAGAGAATCAGGAAGAATGCCATATTTATTTAATACAAAGTATGTCACAAAATAGTTTGTTATGAACAAGACCTCTTTCCATCTCAACTAAATGGTCAAAAGAACAATTATAAACCACCACAGTAAAAATTCTACCAGGATAAAATTACAGTAGTATTGTTAGTGTATATGGTATAGTGAGATAACTGGAAAAAATCAATAAAAACAAAAGTAATATCAGATGAATAGAACAAGGCTCGAACATCAGAAGTCTCAATCACATCCATATGCAATATAAAGTTGTACAGTAAAATACACCGTCTAAGTTGAAATACTGCTCACAGTTCAAACAGGATAACATAGTGAAATTATCATCAAGCAAATGATAAAATAGCATACCATGATCCCAAAGAGTTATGAACTTCATGAGATAGGAGAGCACCATTCAAAGGTAACCAAAAATGTCATCTCTCCTTATTGTCTTGTGTATTTTTGCTATGGCTTAAAAATTATTTGAATGAACCAATGATTATATTCAAGATTACATGTGAATGTCCAAATACCCATGATAAGCATCTTCACCATAAAAATCATCTACATGAGTTACAATTTCAGAGAGAAATGCATAAATTGGAGGTTCACTTTGGTATAAGATTGCCCTACATCAAATTACAATTTGCAAGAGATAAATATACAGATGAGCATCCTTACTAAGGGTTGCAATCTAATGTAAGTATTTGATGTCCTTCCAAAATATATTAGTTTTGTTAGTGTTTGGTAGCTTAGAGAGCTATTTTCCTCCTAAGTAAAAATTAAATGATAAATAATTAATAAGGCAAGTCGGCCTTAATTACAAATTATGTTTTATATTTTATTTCTTAAAGGAGGCCGACCTATATGAAGAGACACCTTGTTTGTATATACACAAGGTGAAGTTGTTTCATCAAATTATCAAGTCATTCTTATTTTCACATTCTTTCAAGAAGGAGCAGCAGACCATCTTGTAGGAGCAGTTCAACTTCAAGAAGAAACTTATTTATCTTTGCATCAAAGGATAGGTGCTATTAATTCATTGTATCATTTGCCCTTGAGAAGGGTCTGGTTGTAAAGCAGTATTCTGCACTTTTTATATGATATATATGAGAGATTATTTGCTGGGTTTTTCTCCCTCGAGTAGGAGGGTTTTCCCAGGGTAAAACTGTTGTGTTCTTTGTTTCATGTGTTGTATTCCTGCTTATTGCAAATCTGATCCTAAAATTAACATGGTATCAAAGCGGGTTCAAGAAATCCGATCAGATTTGTTTAAGCATTCAAGAGAAGTTTGCATCTTTGGCACAGGAAGAAAGGAAAGTGGCTGGGTTGATGGCAGGACATGCAGAAGATTGTGAGTTCTTGGCTGGTGACAGTTTTTTGGACTCTACAGGAACAAGACTACTGTGGAAGATTGATGCCTTCAGTGCTGCGAGATGTACTCTGGGCAGTCAAGATGTCTCATATGTGTGTTTTGAGCAGGTTTTGTATAATTGAAATGTTTCAGGGGAAGGATAATGAATTTATGGCAGATTTCTGGCATTGTAGTTGATTATCGAATGAAAGCAAGTTTCTTTGTCGAGAACTTAACAGGGTGGTAATCGCATGGAACTTTAAATCAAAAGAATGAAGACGTCGGGAAAGACTGGAATCATGCGTTGCTGAAAAATACATAGACTTGAAAAAAATCATGTATGGTTCATCGATTTATCTCTGCCTGGGTTCTTTTCAAGCTGCAAAGAGGGAGCCGTAGTTGGACTGTAATTTAATCGGTTTGAAGAGAGTAAACGTGATTTTTGTCCACCATCATGAGTTATTCCTGGAGCTTACTGGAACGTGAATTTTTTTCTTTGGCTTTTGCGAATAAAACTGTGCAAGCAAGTTACACAGGTCATGACATGCTATTACTGGCGGAATGAGTTATAGCGGGTGACAGTCCGTGTAATATACCTTTAAGCAGTTCAACATGTGATATCTCTTGTCAGGTGTATTGAGCCAGTTAGCAGAGTCTATTTAATGCAGACGAAGTTACATTCATTTTCCCTGGATGCGTTGTGGATGGTGTATTTCTGAGTCCGTCATTATCAGTTTGTGATATGACTGAAGCTTGAATCTCTAAAGGTATCCAGTTGAACGTCTGTTGTTTCTGAGAGGAGAACATCATTTGGGAAACACTTTGTAGTCGCCTGGGTTGATTTCAGACCTCACTGTCATGAAGAATCGATATAATTAATCTTAAGTCATACTCTGAGGATTTGTGGAACTGTGCCTAGTGTAGCAGCATGGAAGGGTAACTCCCACACTGAACTCCAATGTAAAAATTCTCTTGCGTTTGGAGTTGGACAAATTCCTGAGCTGCACCGTTTGCTCTTATATGTAAAAGAGGTATAGAAGAGGATTATACAGATACTGAGGAGAGTGTTACTGTTGATATAAAGAAGAAGATCTTCTAGAAATAAAAAAGAAGATTGGGCAGATCTAGAGAAGAGATTTATGACAGATCTATAGAGAAGAGTAATGGCAGATTCGAAGAGATAATAAATATTTAGATAACTACAGCAGATCTGAAGTGTATAAAGGGCAGATATAAAGGGAAAGAAAGAGCAAAGAATACAAATTGTAATTTAGATTTATATCTGAATATATGAAGATAATAGTAAGAAAGAGCTGTAGGTGTTTGCTTCATGCAAATACAGGGTACATCATCGGGTGAAGATGATGGTTGTCAGGAAAAGTAAAATGGCTGCAACAGAATCAATAAAGAGATAAGTATTTTATGCTTGTACCTTTGAATAATGATCATGAACTTTATGTAATTAATAATAATTCATGCAATAAACATTAGGAATAGTGAATCATGTATGCTTCTAGCATTGGTTTGTAAATTTCTCTTCAGAATAGTTTAATTCTATGAACTATTAGTAATCTCTCTAAAAAATGCTTTCAGAACGGACTGAGGAGAATAAGGATGATGAGAGATTGCATTCAAGGGAGGAAGAGCTTGATGCATCCTGTGAGGAAGTCACGCAGGCTGAAAAATGAAGACATAGCTTGCAGCCATGGGACTAAGTTGGTGGCTGGAGACATCTCTCGAAGAGGAAGAACCCATACAGATTGTCATTGTGATCAGTTTCTTCGAAGAGGAGGAATTAACATTCAAAGGGAGTCTAACAAACCAACAGAAGCAACCTTGGACGAGGAGGTCAGAAAGTTGATGCAAGAACTTGGAGCTTCAGAGGGAGTCACATCATCATGAAGATCTCTTGTAGTGTATATTTCTCTGTGAGGGAGAAGTATGAGGTGAAAGCCCTTGTAGTGTATATTTCTCTGTGATGGAGAAGTATAAGGTGAAAGCCCTTGTAGTGTATATTTCTCTACAACGGAGAAGTATGAGGTGAAAGCCCTTGTAATGTATATTTCTCTGTGACGGAGAAGTATGAGGTGAAAGCCCTTAAAGTGTATACTTCTATATGATGGAGAAGTATGAGGTGAAAGCCCTTGTAGTGTATATTTCTCTGTGATGAAGAAGTATGAGGTGAAAGCCCTTGTAGTGTATATTTCTCTGAGACAAAGAAGCATGAGGTGAAAGCCCTTGTAGTGTATATTTCTCTAAGATGGAGAAATATGAGGTGCGAGCCCTTGTTCATCTTTAAGACTGAGATGAGACGTCATGTTGAGAGACTCCATGACAACATCACGTTGAGAGACTCCGTGATGAACCCTTTGTACTAGTGTTTTCCCACACATGGGAGTAGCCATAGTGGACGTCATGTTGAGAGACTCCATGACGACATCACGTTGAGAGACTCCATGATGGGCACTTGTACGTGTGTTTCTTTCCACACATGGAAGTAGCCATGGTGGACGTCATGTTGAAAGACTCCATGATGACATCACGTTGAGAGACTCTGTGATGAACCTTTGAGCTTTCCACAAATGGGTGTAGCCATTGTGGGCGTTATGTTGAGAGACTCCATGATGTAGATATCTGGAAAATATCTCCCTAGCTAAGAGGGAGTGTTAGTGTTTGGTAGCTTAGAGAGCTATTTTCCTCCTAATTAAAAATTAAAAGATAAATAATTAATAAGGCAAGTCAGCCTTAATTACAAATTACATTTTATATTTTATTTCTTAAAGGAGGCCAACCTATATGAAGAGACACCTTGTTTGTATATATACAAGGTGAAGTTGTTTCATCAAATTATCAAGTCATTCTTATTTTCACATTCTTTCAAGAAGGAGCAGCAGACCATCTTGTAGCAGCAGATCGACTTCAAGAAGAAACTTATTTATCTTTGCATCAAAGGATAGGTGCTATTAATTCATGTATCATTTTCCCTTGAGAAGGGTCTGGTTGTAAAGAAGTATTCTGCACTTTTTATATGATATATATGCGAGATTATTTGCTGGGTTTTTCTCCCTCGAGTAGGAGGGTTTTCCCAAGGTAAAACTGTTGTGTTCTTTGTTTCATGTGTTGTATTCCTGCTTATTGCGAATCTGATCCTAAAACTAACAAGTTTACCAGTGATTTATAAGCATCACCCTTTTGATGGATGCTATTGTCAAAGTACCATTGGAATTCTCAAGGGCTGATAATAAGAAAATTCAATCCAACACTAATGTCCCATAAAGGAATTGGTTGTTGTCACTTCCAGCCCATGGGCTTATTGGCCCTCAGCTTCTAATCATGCATCATCATCAAGCCTTGCTTGGACAAACCAACTTCCAATAATTTGCAGAACAGAAATGACTTTGAATTGAACTCTATAACAAATCAAAGGCACCCTCCAAGCTTGGATCTTTCAACTAGACAAAATAATCTTGGGTCAATTTCCAAAAAAGTCCCCAAAAAGACACCAATCAAGGAAACTTGTGATGAATACGATTACCTCAGACACAAATATTTCAGAAGGAGCTGCAAGGGTACAGATACTTGTATGTGGACAAGATTGCCATTTAAATCGAGGCATGTGAGTAAATGAATAAGAGTACAGCTATTTTATATATAAATATAGTCACCAGAAGATCTGAATAACACTTAATGTCAACTGTAATCAGGAAGCTTAGGAATCAATTGCTATCATTGAGCCTTCAAGAATACATTCAGGCTGATGCATACATCTAGCATCCTCTCATAAGTGTGTCCTCCTCTTAAAGCTTGCTCAGAATAGCTCTGTACTCTACTGGAATGCATGAACATTTTCAGAACAAACTGTAGTTGAAGATCTGCTGCCATTGAACTTGATTACATGAACCCAATGGACATATTTGTACATATGACGTGTCAGTAAAACAACACAGAAGAATCCAACAGACAAATAAGTTAATAACCTTAGTAGTTGGAAGGGAAAGCAATTCATCTTCCAATATGATCTGTCTGATTGTATGACTCTCATATATAGATGGATTTAGCAATGTCTGAATGCATAACTGATGTTTAGGTGACAGATTTGTGCTAGACCAAGTGTGTCACACTGCAGTTTTGTCACAATGACATTGAGCCCGGCAAAAATCCACCATTAATGGATGAGCAACAGATTCAACCAAGGATTAGACTTTTAGCCACACCTAAATCGGTCATGATGCAAAGCTGACAAGTTTGGCCAGGGTTTCAGAGGTAAACTTTTGAAGACCATAACTACGGGCTCAAGCTTTTGTCCAAATGCAATTGAAGAGCTCCAACCTTTGGTGGGCATTACACCAGATTTTGATCTGAATTTTTTAAGTTTTCCAAAAGTATTAAACACAGATCCCTATATTGAACACTTCAAGCTAGATTTTGTCATATGAGAAAATGAATTGTTTGTCCTCACAGTCATACAAACCATGTTCCTGAATATTACTGAATTTAAGTGATCAACAATAAATTTGATATTGGCAGCATCCACTATAGATAACCACTATTTTCACAAGAAAGGTTATTATGTATGCAAGGCTCATTTATTTTTCACAAATGCAGCTTGTCCATAATTAACAGTGAAACCAGCGTACTAAAGGCACTTTCTGAGACAATCTTAAATCTAAATGTCTCTGTTGCCACTAAGGATCTTGTTGTAAGAAATATGAAACATTAAATTCCTGAATCCTCCAAGGTCAAGCTACATTCCTTGATTTTTCTGGGGATAATCTGTTCTAGAATTTCCCTATATAGATGATTTTTTTTCAGCATTTTCAACCAAAATGCCATTGTTGTATCATGTATGTGTACCTTGTCACAGGAGAAAACGAAGACCAAACAAAGGATGGAATGGAGACCTGCAAATCCTCTCCAATGTTTGAGATTTATGAAACCGCTAAGTAACCATACTTTGAGAAGAATATTCCAAGAGAAATTTCATCATGCATGTGGCACTCATACATTTTACAAGAATCCATACTGATCAAATTCAATGATGTAACCAGCTTACCAAAGTCAATGTCTGAGACATTCTTAGATCTAAATATGATAGTCCTCAACAAGGACTTTACCATAAGAAACATGAAATCTGAGGCCCACTGACACTCAAGAACCCAACGGATTCCCTTGAATCCCTAGTATTGATTTGTTTGGAACTACTCTGTTATTTATTTTTGTTGGATTTTCAGTGGAAATCTAAGCATTACAGGTGAAGACAGTTGTAGATTATTACAGAAACAAATTGAAGAACAATAAACTGATTGAATAGGGATCCAAAAATCCCTTTTATCAATAAGACATAAAATATCTCCACAGAGATAAAGAGCTAAACGCAATCTTAACAACAGATTGAATTGGGGATACCCTATATTTGTAACACCCCTCCGTTTTGACTCTTTGGATCAGCTGTGTTCTTCCTTGTTATGATTGTATTTGACTATGCTTTGACCTTGGAACTTGGTTATTTTAACCGCTATCTGTTAAGCGATGTAAACATTATGTTTTGATGTGATGGAACTTTATTCAGATGTTATTATTATTTCATGTTATGGATTAAATTAGCATGTATGTGAATTACTGGCGCTTTATGTTTTGATTATATCATTGATGATTAGATGCGTCAGTTAGTGATATTGTATTGGTGAAGGGGACGGGATCACATCACTCGCATGCGAGTGCCCTAGGATTCCGCGATTTCCTCTTCACGGTGTGTCTTAATATATTATATGCATGTTTCGACACTCGTACTATGTGCAGGATGCAGGTACAGGACATCGACTCCACCTGGTTTCACAGGTCTGAGTGTGTCCCTTGACCAACGGTATCGATTGGGAGATAGTAACTAGGTTTTCTGTGTCAACCATCACCCTAGTTATTGTGTGTCATCGAGTTTGTAGTCGGGCTCAGTTATTTTATGTTGTAGTTTTCTCCTTGGCTTTGTATTTAAAATTGCAAGTTAAAAGTGATTAAATGGCTTTTGAAATTTATAAATGATTATTGTTTTGTCTTATTGAAATGTTGGGAAATTAGTGATTAATTAATTAATTTAATTTAATTAATAAAATAATCTAATTTTGAATTAGATTTATTTTATTGACTAATTAAATTAATAGTGATAAATTAAACCAATTTGGTTGGGTTGGCACCTTTAGATTTTTGGATTAAGTCAAAAATTAGAATTATGCTTTATATTTTACTTTTAGAAATAAAAGTTGAAAATAATTGTATTTGTGAAATTGTTAAATTCATTTGGTTAAATAAATTTAATTACCTTTTTGGTTGAAGATGAATTTTATTTAAAATGAAAATTATGCAAAATGCATTTGGGGAAAGCAAATTGTTTTAAAATTTGAAAAATAGAAAATATCTCCATTTTGGCAATAAATTTAGTGGGTGAGTCAATTTTAGGGCTTTGACAAATTTGGAGAAGAAAGGGCATAAGGTAATTGATGTTTATTAGAGAATTTTTAATTTTTGAATTGGGAAGGGAGAGCAAAAACTTGGTTTTGAATTCTTGGAAGAATTCTTGGTTTGATTTTGGTGGAGAGCTTGGAGGAGGCTAGAATTGTGGAATTGAAGGAGGGCTTGGAATTCTCCATTGTTGAAAGCTTCCAAATTTGGAGGAAACACAAGGTTCCATCATTCTTTCTTCTACTTCTTGCTTTCTTTTGAATGAGGTTATATGATTGAAAATGTAATTTTAGATTCAATGAAATTCATGGAAAAGCTCTCAAATTTGCAAAATTATAGATAGATTTGGAAATGGAAACTAAACAAGGAATTTACACCAAGAAATAGAGAAAAAAATCAAAGAAAACTCTATTGTAGAACTAGATTTTGAAAACCCATTTTGTTGTTTTGAAAATAAGTTCTATTATTGAAATGGGTTTGGATTATTTTTACAATTTAAGTCTGAAATCAAAATTTGGGTATATATATGTGTAAATATACCCATGCATATCAAGACATGGATATATTTACTCATATATATACAAATACATATTCATTTTATTTGAAATTTTAGACTTTGGGATAAACCCAGAAAAATGCTTGTATTTTCGCCATAGACAATGGCTGTGAAAATAAAATAAAATTGTAAATTTTTGTTTATTGTTGTGGGGTGGGCTGTCAAACCCCACTGCCACCACACAGCCGCGGCCATGAGCCACGGACTGTGTGAGGAACACACAGGCCGCGGCCGGAACAACCACGGGCTGTGTGAACCCCACACAGCCGCGCCCATAAGCCACGGACTGTGTGAAGCTTCACACAGGCCGCGGCCTTTAGGGCTCGCAGTTTCCAACGAAACTCGGATTTCTTTTTTTTGTTTTTTTATGTTTGTTTTATAATTATTATTTAATATTATGTTAATATTAATATATATATATTATATATGTAATATAATATATTATATTATATGTATAATATATAATATATTATATATATATAATATTACTATAATATTTAAATAATATTTATTTAAATATATTGAATATGAAAATAATAGGAAATTTAGAATGAGTAAAATGAAATAGATGTTAGTTGAACGACTTAATTATTTAAGTGTTCGACTACAATTATAGTTGCGAAATTGTGAATCAATGAAAGAGTTATTTTAATCAAATGATGTTAGTTAATAAATTGTTTGATTATGATTTGGTTGTGATACTAAGGATGAAGGAACGACTTGATTTATTACAATGTCGTGGAATGAAATTTAGATTTTTTTTATTAGATAAATGCAAGGAAGGAAAAACTGTGATTGATTGGATTTAGGAAATCCGAATATTAGTTTATTTAATTTGATTAAGTGCACTAATGCGATGACTGATTGGATTTACGAAATCCTAATGTAGATTACCTTATATTGTTTGTAAGCTTCCTTTTGTCGTAGGGCATACATTCTTGTTGGAATTTGAGTTAGATTTTGTAAGTCTTCCTTTGAGGTTGTCATTTTAAAAGTAAAGGTTGTCGGTATGTCAGTCAACCTTGTGAGTGTTTTGGGTAGTGCACGTGGTGGTAGTTGAGTTATCACCCGGTTATCATAAACGAGATATGTGGTAGGTCATGGATACCCAAGTACTACGAACAGGTTGTTTGACCTTATGTGTTAAGGTCGAAATTGGTCATAGTTTTGTGCATCTTGTCTACCCTTAGATTGGGGGTTTTGTATCCCAGTGTTGTCAGTAGGAGAGTGGCCCTTTGTGGGGGTCCGACGCCCAAAGTGGTGTCAGGGTAACTCACCTAGGGTTTAAGTAAGTGATAATCTAAAAGAATTAATGGGGAACTTCACACTAATAAAGTTAAAATATGCCTCTCTCATGGAACATGCATTGTTAAGACTCGAGATGAGATGAGACGCATAGTTTTGTATGAGGGTCCGGCGCCGGTAGAGGCAAGCCAGGGTAACCCATGATGGGGGTCCGGTAGCCTAGGAAGGTTGAGCTAGGGTAACTCATGGCAATTTATGTATGACACTCTCCCTACGTCAACATTTAGCCAATTATTGTGTATTGTACAATGGTGTACTTGTCCTATGTAACCTGGTAGCAATGTATTGTCTTGTGAGTTTCGTACTGTGTTAAGTGATGTTGTTGGTGTTTGAGTCGGTTCAATTATGTTTAGCCTTTGTCTAGAGGTAGTTGGTCTTGACCAGAAATCCTTATTACTATCTCCTAGCACGGGGGGTGAACCTTTGGGTTTCACTTGGTTGGGTGGAACGTGCACCTTACCCCGTTGGCTTTGATCGTGATCTTGTGGACGAGACTTTCATGATGGAGAGCTCGTCAGATTCCTGTCACTCTTCTAGTTTCTTTTACTCCAGTTATTCTTGTATATCATTACCCCTCATTGTGATCGAGGTGGAATTTGTAATATGTAATCTTGATTATTGGATTCATCTCATTCGGGGAATGAGTGTTGTAATTATGTTGTAAACTATAAAATTGGAATCCAGTGGTGTTTCATATTCTATGATGTAAATTATCTTGCATGGAATGTATGCGTTCTCATTTCCTTAAGTAATTAAATGTTATGATTCATTTCATGTATGTGGTTTTGCGGGTTTATAGTAATCTCAACCTCGTAGCCTTAGGGGATGTTGGCAAAGTATAGTGAACTTGTATGTTAATGTTCTTAAACAACAACAAAAAAATTGTTGTGTTTGGTTAGTGAATTGCAACTTCCCCTAGGGTTGCGTGGCGGGGCATTACAATATTGGTTGAAGATTGAAATTAATGTTTTCAACATGTCCAACCGAAAATTCACTGTTACAGGTGCACAGTATCAAAAAGCATACTGAAAGCCCAACAATGAATTGAATGGAGATACCCAAATCCCTCCCATTGATTCAGATTACAAGAATCTCTAAAAATCAAAGAGCAGGCTGCAAGCTTAGCAGCTTATTGAATGGGTGTGTCCTATATTTGTGGGAATGACATTTTTATAGCATTTTCAGTAGAAATTTCACTGCTTTGCACACAAATTGATACAGTACAATTCAAAACCCATAATGAAATTCAATTAGAATGCACAGATGCCTTCCATTGGTTAAGATTAAAGAGATTTTTGGAAAAAAAACAGATTTGCTTACAAGCCCGGAAAGGGAGTGACTGTTGAATGCCCTATGATTAATTGAATTAACTTCTTAAGTTGAAATTTCAAAGTTTATGCCACTACACAAAATACTCAAAACCCAGAAATGGATTCAATGAAGAGCTATATGTCTCTACCACTAATAAAAATTACAGATATCTCTGACTAAATAGATAGTTAACTACAATTTCAACAAATAGAATAAACGGTGTTGGCACAAAATGTTTTTGGTATTTTGAACCAAAATTTCACTGTCAGGTGTAATTGCTAAAAAATGAACTGCAGACCCAGCAAAGAATGGAATGGGCATCCAAAAATGTGTTCTATTTATTATAATTAATGATATCGCTCAATAAATAAGGAGTTGGCCAAATTCTCAAGCCTCGAATGAATGGAAGCACCCTGCATTGGCCTAATTGTATTGTGCATTGTTCACCAAAATTTCGTTGTTATGTGAATTGCTAGGGAACTCACTGGAAACCCAGCAAAGCATGCAATGGATACAGAAATCCTTCCCATTGATTAAGGTTGATAAAATCTCCAAGAAAATGCATAGCTGACAAGAAGTTCAACCCTAGATTGAACCAGACCTTCACTGTCCCGTGGATGAGTTGATAGAGTCAGAGAAGTAGAACTGACTGAAAACCGAACAAAGGATAAAATGGGGATCGGTAAATCCATTTCAATTGACCGAAATCAACGATATCCCCACAAACGTTAAAGGGTTGACCAAAAACTCTGGAAAACATTAAATTGGTTGGAACTAAGCTTTTCTAGTATTTTCAACCTAAATGTCATTGTTTTGATTAACTGAGACAAACGTGACTGAAACCAACAACGGATTGAACAAATACCCGTAAATCTTCTCCATTGATTAAAATTGAAAACATCTCTCAAAGAACTGACTACCATCTCGGCAAAAAACTTAACGGAGACCCCTATGTTGGAATAAATTTAATTTTCTTGCGTTTTCAACCAAACTATCGCTGTTGTATGTAAAAAGGCCAAGGGCATGTTTTAGGTTACAGCCTTAGCCCGACCGCCTCTTGGACATATAGACCTTAAACAAGCATAGGTATAAATTCAGCCTGTCAGTGATTAACTATGGATCCGAAATTCCATTCCATTGATTAAGATTAACGAGATCTCTAGATGACCAGACGCTCAAATATGGATTGAATCGGAAATTGCTATAATGGTCGCAATTATATTTTCAACAGCATTAATGTGTAACTCGCTGCAGAACAAACTGAAAATCCGGCAATGAATTGAATGGGGATCTGAAAACTCCTTTCATCGATTTGGATTCTATTAGAAAGCATATGATCACAATATCGATAACAGATTAAAGAGATCAAGCTTTCAGCAAGAACGAATTGAATGGCGAATAGCCCAATTCGTTTGAATGAGTTTTTTCGAATTTTTCGACAGAAATCTCATTGTTGCAGACGTGAATTCTTATAAAAGATCATTTAAAACACATCAATGAATCACATGGGGATCTGAAAATCCCTCCCACTGATTAAAATTACACAGATCTTTACAGTGAGATCAATGTAATAAAATTTTGTGGGCATTCTTATAGAATTTCCTGTAAAAGCACAAAAAGTCCATACATACCCGACATCATCGCGGTAGAGACGATTGATGAGCACATCTCCACGAAGATTCAGAAAATAAATTGCAGACGCAGCCACCGGCATTTTGAAGTTTTATCTGCGTACATTCAAAGGTTATTGTTGGGCAAACATATGCATATATTTGTCTGCTGTTAACTTTTGTTTACTCGCAGAGAATGTCAATGCCCCTCTGGTCCAATTTACGCCCGTATATGGATTTCTATTGCAGTCCTCCCCCTCTCGATTTTCAAAAAGAACCTTCTCACTATTCACTTTGTTGAATATTGTAAGAGAATGAAATTGCTTTTACATAAATGTAGGGTAAATAAATGTTTATGGACAAAAAGATTTACAAAGTAACATATTTAAAAAGTAACAAATATGTTAGAAATAAATCGGTATTGAAATTCAATAATAAAATAATGGTATGTAAATGGAAATTTGTAGTATATGTTATGATAGATTATAAATGATTTGTTATGGTTAGGAAATTTAGTAATGTTTAGATGAATGTTTCATAAATAATAAAGTTTCTATGAATTTGTTTTAGATGTGTAAATTTGACTTTGTAACTTTTGGATTGTTCTATTTTCTAAATTTTTGTCTATCTTCATATAAAAAACTTGATTGTGATGTTGAGATTTTGCACATGATAAAAATAAGCATTTATTTGTGTCAAAATTTATATAGATGTTGAATCAACAACTTAGAAAATGAAAAAAGATAAAGCAAATACCCTAGATAATGGTGTAAGCAGAAGTACAAGAAAATACTCTAAATCTAATCCTAATAAGTTTAAGTTGAATGCTCTTCTCTGATTCATTTTACTCTAAATCTAATGCTAATAAATTTATTGTCTAATTATTTTTTAGTTGTTTGATGATCTCTAAATGAATTAGGGTTACCTCTTTAAATATAACTCGAAGAGTCAAATAAAATATTTCATGTGTCTAGTTGGTGTTAGGAAATAATGTATCAACATCCAATTCAATTAATTTATTTCATATATAACCCCATGAGAGAAAAGCATGCATACAAGCTTATAGAATAACCATATGCAAAGATCATTTAATAGACAAGCCACAAGATAACACGAGATATACCCTAGAAAAACCCGTAAGAGGGAAAAACCTAGCCTTCAAAAGCATCCATACTCCATCAATTATTCAACAATAAAACAATACATGCACTTACAGAGTTACAATGAATACTTTTAAAACATCAAGCGTCTACAATGCATCCTCCATGTGTCCAAGCACGAATCCACACATCCCAATGTGCTATGCATCACATATGCACTCCTCAAAAAGACTAGATAATATGACAACCCACTCACCTAGCCAACCTTAATCACTAATCATGTGCATGCTTATATAGACTCAAGCTCACACAAATACAACCAAGTGGTAAGATAAAACCATGTGCCACAAAACCATGTGAACACAAAACTATTGACCCCTAATTTTATATTATATATTAAATTTTCACATTATTAAATATCTTTCCCTAAATATTAAATTATTATCCTATTATCTCCTACACATAAAATAATTAACCTAGTGTTATTATACAACTTATAAGTGGCCCTAAAAAATGACTTAGTGTGCATAACCATATCTTCTAGATGTGCCACAACTAAATAATTATTTAATTACAACATTATAATAAACTGATTTATGCAATGGTGTACAACACCAAATACTAACATTATCCCACTTGTTCTATGCATTACATAAGGTTCAATCAATGAAATACACCATCCTAGTCATACATGAAACCACCACATGAATCTCCAACATGCTCTCATGCTCCATAAAGATACCTATAATAAAACCAAAGTGACCCCTGTCTCGAGAAAGAACTCCTATCATCCTCCAACATGCCACTTATGAAAGAAAAGGAACAAGCCAATGTGAAAATGTGTCAATCCAAAGAACATAAGTATCAAATTCAAGTGATAACAAAGGCTCCACTTGTTGATGTCAAAGATAAAATCCCACATGACTGGAAATAACATCCAAAAACACATGCTAGTACATCCAACCATTCATACCTCCTAAGCATCAACAACATCAATAAACTTATGCCAACAATATATCCAACCCATAAATTGCAATCACAAGCTCCTTGTATCAAACCTATCAATGAAGAACATGCATATTCAAGAACTCCCTCTACATGGGTAATGTCAAATTTGAAAATGGGTCATAGCATATCAAGTCTACTAATCAGCACTCAAACATAAAAATAAATAAAAACATGAAGTATCAAAGATAAATACAATGATCCACACATACAATCCAAATAGTTGCATAATCTCTCACAACATGTCACCACAACTCTCCCAAATCATATGAACGTGAATCTTCAAGAAGGAATGGTAGAATGAAGAGAGAAAACTTATAAACCATAATATGTTCTTCTATCAACACCTCAAAGTACTACGTTGTATCAAGTATGATCTCCTTACAACCCCAAATGAAAATCCTCAACAACACCCAACCACTTAATCTCATAGATCAAATGCAACATGTGTATAATATAATATCAATATGGATATAAGCCTCTCTAACAAGAAAGATCAAACTCAAGATAGTCATTCCCAAAACCAAGAAATTAGCCCAATAACCATCTCCTAAGACTCCTCATCAATGGATGATAATGTAAATAAACTCGTATGCACAAGGAGATAACCATGCCAAACATCCCTCAAAGTGAATCCTCTAGAACTAGTTATGCATTACTCAAGATCCATATCTACGAAAGATAAAGCATAAAACATAACACATAAAAATAGGATGGGAAATACCTATTAGAAAAAATTTGAGTAGATCCAAGAGTGGGGAATGAGAATGGTCCTCTAGGATAACCAAGTCATCATGACTCACTCCAAGAATAATCTCCTCTCAATTCCATCATGAACTCATGTCTATATCAAAGTGAAAGGCTCCTCGGTCTTTCTACTAAAACCTCTAAAGAGTAATTGTCTCAAGAAAATTTCTCAAAGCACAAGAGAACTCTAGCACCACCCAAGTCTATAAGTATCCATGAGCACCTATAACCCATCAATCCATGCTAAGCTCCAAATGCAACACCGCACTATCATGAAGCTCCCAAGCACGTGACCAATATACTCAATGCCAAGAGAACCTATCAAGATCAATATCAAAGCTCCAATCACATAACGAGAACCCATCATGACATTACGATCTAACATCTCCTAGGAGATCACATGCACCAATGCACACATATTGATCTCAATAGAGCCTTTATCATGTCAAAACTCTAAGCTAGCATCAAGGGTAAACCAAGACATAATACCAAACACACTCTAAATCAAGAATCAACATCTTCAATCACATGAAGATAACCATCTCCTAACAACGAACCTAAAAATGTGAAAAAACTCTTAAGCAACAACAAGACCTAAGAGCTCCTCCAAGACATCAATAAATACTAAAGAAGATCATCAATCACCAATGATGAATCCACATCACTACCAACAACTCCCACTAAATCATGATATCGAATTACACATGCCATCATGACAACCATCTTCTAAATGAAGATCACCCATGGTCTACACACACTCAACTGTAATCCCAACAGCTCTAAAGAAGAATTAGAACCAATATCTCCAAGCCAAGAAGATACAACCGACATCAAAACATCAGGAAATAATCCCATATTGTCAAATCATCATTATCAAAAGCTCCCACTAAAATGTCCAATGAAATGTAACCAATCTATCATGACATTGTGATAAAACCACACATACAAGTCCCAATAACCAACTATCTAGGCACTCTAATCATCCATCCTCTCATCTCAAAACAACATACCAATACACAAATGACCACAGACGAGGCCAACTAACAAAGTTTGCATCAACAATGAATCAATCTTGTGGATATAGATAATCCACATCCAATTCATCCCACTATAGCTAAATGGGTGATCAACCCACACAAATACATAACTTGTAGATCCCAAACACTAAAACATGCAAACTCATCATCACGTTAGTAACCTACAAACTAAGATATCAAAGAAGATAATCCTATAGACCTCAAGACTCAAACACCAAATCAACCACATATCTAATTTTTCAAACATGTTCACAAATGAGTCACCATAGTCAAGGAACCAATCAAGCATCTAGGAGATAAGAACAACCTCCTAACATCAAAACCAAACCACCATCTAACAACCACAAACTTGATCATATTGTGTCAATGCTAAAATATACTTGCATATCTATGACACCATAATCATCACCAATATTGTACTTGCACTCAACTCTCACCAACATGATACTCCAAGTGTCCACATGTGTCAACCCATGTTCTCAAACTAAAAGATTAATTGTGTACTTGTCATCATCAAAGTCCAACTCTAAAAAACACATGTAAACTTGTACCAAAAAGCAAAAAATTAATAATCAACTGTACCATCATAAATATCATATAAAACATGTACTCCCTCAAGGTTTCACCTCTTGACTCATCTATGTGCTCACACAATCACACCCTGAATCTCATGCACCTATAATTGATTAAACAAGTACAAACCTCTCTCAACACCACTAACTAAAAATCTACCTCATCAATTGTGTAGTACATTGTATATTTTCTCCGACTATAATGTACATAAAAATCAATAACTCTAAATAATTCAAAGTGACAATGAACATATCATATTCTCAAAAAAAATTGAAAGTGAATATTATCATTACATGTCATATCATCATATAATATTACATCCATCCCCAATGTCATATACATGGGAATACAGAGATACATAGTTTCACTTGGCTTTATTCGCCAACGAGTCATAATAATGGAACAACAAGAGTACAAATAGTGTACATAAATATATACTAGTATCCATTAAAAATTCATTCCAACATTCACCCTACAACTGAAGGACAAGAACATGATCTGGGTGTTTTTTCTACCCAACCATGAAGCTATGCTTCCCTAGAGAGTTCTTCATAACATGAAGAACCAGCGACCCTACACGAAATACTTAGCACAAAGAAATTGATAGTAGGATGGAATTTGGTGCATGACTAACATATCTACATGCATTTCTATCAAATTAGAACATGCAATGAATGATGTTAGGATATGGCAGACAGTAATAAAATAAGTTAGTCCAATAATCTCAATGGTCTATAAAGCTTGGCCAAGCATAATGTCATATACAACAATAAAATAGTAGATCTGAAAAATGTAGAATTTGTGCTCCCTGTTACCATACTTGAAACCCATCTTAGAAGACAACTTTCCACAAGAACAAAGAAGACAATCTTTCCCTAGCTAATCATTCTGCTTAGCAATATTGCTTCAAACTTACAAATAGTACAAACTACGAGCACTTTCTAAATTTTATAATTCAGACACGTACATCTACATCATTTTCTTAAATATCAAAACACGATCTTTGCATTTTTTTAATGAAATAAAGCATAATGAGTGTGTTGTCAGTAAAGTCAAACTGCATGCAAGCACATGCAAATGTAATTTAAAATCACGCTTCATCTAACATAGAACATTGAGTTTTCAATAAAGAAAAGAATATGCAACAATAAATTTTCAAGAAGGTATATCACATGTATGTATATATACATAATTATATATGTAATTATGTATATATACACATATAGTATCTCTCTCTATATATAAGTATGTGTATACATTCTTGTAAAATAAATGCTTGTATATAAATAACTCCAAGTATCGTTAGATAAAAAATTATGCATGTTTATGCATACACTATTCTTGTAAGGGTTTATATATTTATTTATATATATATATATAAGAGCCAACTTAATCAACTTATGAAACAATCTCTTATTCCAAGTATTCTATATGAATGAAATACGTAGATTAATTCAATAACTACCTACAACTTAATATTTTGAACAACCTTATTTCATTGCTTTTGAATAGAAGATGATTCATTCTAGATTTATTGTTCTCGGTTTCCTTTCAAGAAGAGATACACAAAATTTTAATCATATAAATCACCTAAAGCTAATAAGTGAGTCTTCAAGTGCCATGGAGGAGATGTTTACTAAATAAATTTATCCATATAAAAGTCAATTTATTTTACATTTGATGTCAAGTTAAAATTAAACAAATAAAAATTTATGGATGATAAAAAAAGGAATGGGTTTAAAGTCAATACATTCACACAGGGAAGGTTACTTTTCCACTTAACCATGGCAGTGTGTTTCACCTAGACATAGAAGGAGAAATCTCTTAAGCACAACAATTGAGTCTACACCCTTAAGGAAGATTCGAGAGGCTTAAGACCAACTAGACTGTTGAAGTACTACAGTTGCTAATATCTAAATACTGCCTCTAATAATCAATTTTTCCCGCGACTAGACTAAGGGGTTTATGTCTAGAGTCTTTTAGTAATGTCGAGGAACTAGGGTGATTCCTCATTGGAGACTAAGCTAGACAGGGTTGCCTTAATTTACAATTATAGATGAATCTCATTGCCTTCCTTCGACTAAGAGGGAAAGGTTGCGTTGCTATGGGATATAGTCATCATGTCAAGCATGGTGTTTCGAAGGATAGGAGCAAGTATCAAACTCTGCGAATATGGAAGATGTTTCCTTACTTAGGTGTTATGCTCACCCCTTCTGACAACCTTAAGATGCAAATTGGTTTAAACACAGACTAGTGGTCGAGCAACAGGTTATGGATCGAAGTCAAAGTATAGAGAAGGCTATGAACAGTTAACCTGCATTATCCATAATATTGAAACTGTTGGTGTTCCAAATCGAACAATCCAATGAATCCTATAGACTAGCCACTTTCTAATGATCATATTCAATGGTGGATTGGGCCAACTGACAGGAAATCGAATTAACACACATTTCCCTTGCACTTCAGGCTCTGTAGGACCTAGGGGGTGACCCTTTAGCAACACCTAAAGATTAGACATACAATTAACAAGATATTGCTTAACAAATAATGTTCTCACATAAATATGCTAAGAAACATAAAATATCACTCAACATTAGCAGACATTAAGTGAATTTCATCAATAAACATGGAGAACATGGCACACATAACTCAAAACACAAAATTGAAATAGTTTTTGATTTAAAGAATTGGGACCAAGTTGAAAACAACAGAAGCATAATAATTGACCAGTGCCAAGAAATGGGCTATGGAGTCATATAATCAGCACTTCATCCTCCAGTGTTGAACATGTTTTGAATATCTTTGCAATTGTTATCACATTTTGACAACAAGACCACTAAAGCTTTATCTGATAATCCATCTTATAGATCCACCTGAAAAATAACACTCATGTCACATTTTTTGAAGCAATTACACTATCCCTTGAACAATAGGCAATAACAAATGCAATTTTCATTCATTAAAGCAATTACATCATTCACAGAACAAAAGGCAACAACTATTGCAACTCAAATGCAACAAATGTGAATGAAAAGACTCGGATAATTTTTATTATTGAATCCAAAAGAGCATTACATTTCAATCATGGAGACAATTATCAGATAAAATATAACATAAAAAGCACAATTCAAAACACAAACACCTCATATTAATGACTTAGTTACAATTCATCCTAGCTTTATAATTCTACCTAGAGCTTCTGACTAACTTGCAAAGCTTTCAGAAATTGGAACCCCCACAAATGAGAAGAGAATAAGAATAAAAAGAAAATAGAAGCAGCAAGAAAATCCATCTGATGATGCCACTTGGCAGCTCCCTTCTTCAATCTGGAAAAGCTTCTCTCCTCTTTCTAAATTTGCAACAACCAATTTTGCCTCCAATTTGCCTTTATTCACCTCACCATGAAAATCTCTCCATTTAGCCTGTGAAAACATTCATCTCTGCCTTTGTTGTGGTTGCACTTTATTTCAACAAAATAAAATATTCTATATAGTGACACTTTATTCACTATATAAAATTATCCCCCTCGTGCACTTTACTTTCACCTAGGATTTAAAATATTTTCCTTCTTGAAATGAAAATATTAAAATATTTTCATCATCTTGAATTTTATACTTTCATCCACCTAGTAAAGATTTTTAAAACAATACTTTATTGGGAAAAGTAATTTTTACCCGTGCCCCTAATGTTTTAAATCTTTCATTTAAAACATTCATTTATAAGCCTTTTGGTTTCACTTTGCAAAAGTGAAAACATTAAAAAAAAAATCATTGGGCAACAAAACTTTAACCACCACACTCCATTTGCATTTTAAACCAGCCTATCGGGCCATATTTCAATTTTAATTGTTTTGCCTTTAATTTCATCCGGACCTCTTTTAAAACAAAAATCTCATGGGCATTTGTTTTTTACCCCACTTTTGAAATAATTTTCCTTTTACACTTCATTTAAAATCTTCACTTTAAAATCAAGCATTTCAACGCCCCCTTTTAAATGTCCATTTAATAGCATTTAAACCTTTACCATTTAAAACTTAATGAAAGCCCCATTACTTTCGAAAGCCTTTAATGATCCCACCAGCCACATGGCGAAATCTCACCAACCCCACGGGAATAACTAGCAAGCAACTCCGAGTTGTGAGCTAGCGGGGAACCATCAGGATTTGGCTACAAACTCACCCCATTTGATAACCGTCGATCCACCTCTGGCTCCTTTGTTTCGCCCTAATTTGCTTTTCAACTACTCCATCTGCAAGTCTCTATTTTACCAAAAACTCATTGTAATATTGAATACCCTTCTTTTAGCTAGTGTGTTAGCTACCCTTGATCTGCTTGTCATTTACATTGGCCTTCTAGCTTCATAGCGTAATGGTGCCATAGCTTTGCTTCAGCTTCAGATAACAAGCAAACTTCCACTATATACTCCAACGCTTTCCCCTTAATGTAGATCTTAAGAGTGTCTTTTGATCATCCCCTGTTGTTGGGTACAGTGGCGCCCTTTTCAACTAGTGTGGAAGCAGCTTCTCAAGAGCTCCTCTTCACTTGCAACCGCATTGCATCTGCTTAAAAGTTTATGAGACTATTCAGCAAGCATCTGTTATGTGTGTTATGCAATAATGGCATTCCAGGGAAACATCCTTTGATTCTTCATTTGTTGAAAGAGGCCAACCCAACTCCTTCACACATGCTAACTGCATTGGCTTGAAAGCAAATGAAATATTTTTAATACATTCACTTCCATTTTATGCTCAACCTGCACTCATGGCATCCTTGTTTCATTGTTGATGGCTCCCTTTTTAACAAAATTGTTTTGTGTGTTGTCCTTGTCTATGTTGGTGCTTCCAATCTTTAGTGAGTGCATATCCTCTGGCTGCACCATTCATACTTTGGTGTGCCCTTTTTAGAAGATTTTGAGGCTTCTTCAACAAATCCATTAGTTTATACCAAGCAATCATGGCATTTCATTGGATCTGCCCCCTGTTTTCCAACTATTTTGATGGCTTTGCTCAGCTAGCTGGTTTGTGGCGGTGCCAGTTGCATTTGCTTGAAAGTTTCTAAATTCTTTTCAACAACTCCATAATGTGTGCCATCCTCCATTTATCAGCAAAGGCACCAACACTTAAAAACAATGTTCAAGCCTCCTTCTTTATGCGCTAGAAATCAACCTTTGCTTGGAAGTTTCTAAAGTCTTATCAGCAAGTCTATTGTGTGAAGTGCACCTCCTTCGGCAATTTGTTACATTTCTTTTGTATGTAAAAAAAACTATGCATAGTGTGGTGGCTTCCCTCACTTAAATGCATGGAGTCATTCTTGGGATCCCTCCAAACCGTGTTCAAGCTATGTAACATTTGCCTCTTGCAACATTATCCAAAAATTGGATACTGATCTCAAAATCTAGTTGGCCCTCTCTTATGATAATTTGATATTTATTCTCCTTTTACACCATAATGGATAGCCCGGAGAATACTCAAAACGTGAAAGACATTATTCTTTATAAATGTAAGGGTATCACACTTACAAAGAGGAAAACAAACCACAAAGATTCTCTCCATAATTTCAGCTACATGTTGCTTTGCACATATAAAACCCTATATGAATTTCTATTCATTCTATCAAGACGTTTGAGCAACATTAGCCTGATAAAAGAGTTTCCTTTTCAATACCATGCAGTTGTTCAAGCATCTGAGCAAGAATAAATAGTGTTGTGATTTTATCCCATGGAAACTCAGGTGAAACACCATCCTTAACAGATAGATGGAAAAATCTTGTGATGATGAGAAATGACAACCCACTGATGAAACAGTGCCTTGGAATTCATGCCTCTCATGACCAAAATATCCTTTAGCAAGAGCATGTCAGGTCCCCATGTGGACCCAGCTAAAAAAAAAAAAAGTTTTCAAACAAGTTTCTTGCTCAAATTGTCTTGAGACAACTTATGAATGCTCTAGGCATGAAAATTTGAAATGGGTTGTCGTTGAAATTTGTTTTCTAGCATTTTTGCACAATGAGTGAAATTGTCCAAGTGGGCTCTGGAATTAGCCTGGAAAACTAGGCAAACGACCTCGTGAAGTCACGAAAACTTGCAGGCGTGTAGACATATGACCCGAGAATGGAGTGCAATAGATGGCTTGGTGAAACGTATCACGAGGTGAAAGTTATTCACTGTCAAATTTTCTCAGTTGAACTTTCTACAACAAAAGCCTATTCAAAACCAATTAAAACTCGCAAAATCACTTCATTGAAAAAATATCAAATCAACTCTTGGCGAGCTGCCACTGGACACAATAGATCATTTTGGTATAGTGAGAACGTGTGCTAGAGGGATTAGCTTCAATCATCATTCCTCAAAATATTTTGAAGGTTGAAGTTGACCTCCCTGAAAGGTTTTTGAAATTGCAAGTGCAAAATTGAACAAATTGCATTTGGTTTTGACCTGGTAAAAATATCAAATCAGGTCATGAGGCTCTGAAACTGGACCAGGCAGTAAAATTTGGTATGGAGAATGGAGATCAAAAACCATTTTGACTTGACATTCATCCAGTTGCAAAATACAAGCTCAAATGGGAGGCCACTTTGCAGAACTGAAAGTCTGCAAACAACAAAAAAGTGTCAAAACCCTCTAGCTTCACTTTTCAAAACCTTGTCAAAACTTATCGTGGGAAGCTAAAAATTGTCATGCACATTCTTGTATGTCACATGAATGGGATTGCAAATTGGTTTTTCACGAAAATCAACTGGCACCAAATTATGGCCCGCTAAAGTAGGTCACTTAGGCATATTCATCAGGTGCACTTCTGAGAGTGCAGGGGAAATTTTTTGAAATGGGCATTTCAAATTTGCAGAATTTGAGAGTGCCATCAAAAACAACATACCAAGGGTATGAGGATTAAGAGGCGAGAGAGCTATAGAACATGGTATGAAGGCGAGGACAGGTCATGCGATGAATAGAGCAACTAGCAAAAGTTTTAATATGAGGAAAACTTCTTAGTCAAAACCAAGCAACAAGTATATATTATCAATACCCATTTTTTCTTTAAAATGCATGTAGGTGAATAATCAAATTGAATCATAAAAATCCAGATGAAAGGTCATCCCACCTAGTTAATGATAGCACCTCATCCGAAACTGGGAGTTGGCTACGAGTACCAAAATCAGTTAAACATGAAACTTCCTTTCGTTAACTTCGCTCTCCCCCAAAAATCACTCGATATGTGTGCCCTTTTTTTTACTAGGGATTTTTTTCTCCTTTTAAAAAGAAAACTTTTCAAATTTGTGTATCCTCTCTTTAATTCACCACTCCTCAATTCAATTAATTACCTCTTTTTTGGCTTCTTTATTTTTTGTATTCCTCATCACTCCCTCAAATTTGTGATTCTTTATTACCTTTGCATGCAAAATCATGGGAGTCTTGTTATTCCTACGTTGAAGTTTTTTTGTGCTTCATAATGAATTTTTTGGTTAATTAATTCCTTCTAAAAATATGTTTCCCTTTTAAATTGATCTTTTATCTATTTATTATTTTATAGTTTCCTAACAATTATTAATTAATTAATTTATTTGAATATATCATTAGGACAAGTTTTCAATATGTAAAATGTTATCATTGTGAAAATAAAGTGCATAAATTTAAAAAGGTAGTTATCTTCTACCATTATTTAACTTTTCAACACATAACCTTTGTTCTTCATTTTAAGCCAGCACAAGAAAAACACATAGAGAATTACTCTTAGCCAATTGTATGCAAAATACAAACCTTATGATCCTATGTGGTGTGTGTATAAGATCCCATCATGCTTACCGATGTCAGTTCGCTAAGCACCCCTACCTCAATCATGTTCTCATCTTCGACTTGTTCCTACACACACACTTGCACTTACATCTTTATCAATAAAATTGGATCATAAATCAAAGTGAAATATGTTCATCACATCATCATAACATCTATTTTTCACATTAAGTTTTAAATTTGCATCAAATGACAGCACACATAAATTTAACAATTGTTAGAAATTAAAATCAAATTTTAGTTTTTCAAATAACTTAATATTATTTAATACAAGCAAAAATTCAGATGTGACATCCTTCCCCACTAGGAAGAGACGTCGTCTTGATGTCTTTTTAAGAAAAACCAAAGCAAACTAAGTACTATGCTAATTAAGCATCCAATATGCTAAATCAAAAATCAAAGTATCACAATATGCAAGACCAAAATAATAGAGTAGCAGTGTATCTCAACTAATTAACCATAAGTCTAAACTATGAAATCAAATGAGGAAAAGAACAGTCTATCTCCTCCGCATCCTCCCATGTGGCACTATCCTTAGAATATTGGTCCAATTGGACCTTATACTAGATAATGTCCCTATTTCAAAACTTAATGTTGTGTATGTCTAGGATTTTGATGGGCTTCACCAACACCACTCCTGGGCCCTACACCTGTAAGGAATGCCAATAAAGTATGTGAGTTACATTTGGATGGTATGGCTTAAGTAAAGAAACATGAAACACATTATGGAGTTGAGCTAGAGCAAGTGGTAGAGCAAGTCGGTATGCAACTAGGTTAATCACTTCCAACACATCAACTAGACCCACAAATCTTGGATCTAACTTAGAAGATTCCCCAAATGTAATAGAGTTCTTGTATGGATTAACTCTCAAAAAAACCTTATCTCCTAGTACTATGAATTTCTTGAAAGATTTGTTCCTTTCGACATAGCTCTTTTGTCTATTTTTTTCTTCCTTTAATCTACCCTTGATTAGCCTCATCTTCTCTTCCATCTCCTTAAGCATTTATGGTCCAATTATAATCCTATCCTCCACTCTATCCCAACTAATGGGTGTACAAAACTTCTGTCCATAAAGAGCCTCGAAAGGTGTCATACCCAAGGATGCATGGTAAGAGTTATTGTAAGCAAACTCTATCAATGGTAGGTACTCCTCCCACTTATACTATTAGTCCATGCAATGGGTGATCCCACAATAGTGGTTTGCACTTTTTGGGACATCTTGATTTTTGCTAAAATCACAATTTTTTAGAAAATATAATGATTTAGGCCTTTAAAAGTTCCATTTGAAGGATTCTAATTGAAGAGGGTTTGATCAAACCACCTTAGATCAAACCCCCTTGGATAGAACCTTGCTAGTTTTAAACCATACTTATAACAGAGTCTCCTTTACACCTATCAAAATGTTGATAAAAAACCACTTTCGATTTATCCTTTGGGGGATCAAATGAGTTCATTTAAAATTTATTTGAGTAGCACAGAGGAAGTCGGAGGGTATTAGGCATGGCAGACTTCCATTCCAGGTTTGGGATCCAGGGATAATTTGTGCAACTATGTTTATGCTGGTGCTATAGGAGTCAGTTAGAGATGTGTGGGACATTTCACAGTTCTTCTTTTGGGCCTTCCGAGGACTAGAGTTTCTTTGCAGTGAAGATTGCTTGGGGACAAGCAATTTCAGGGAGGGCGGATTGTAATGTCCCCATTTTGTGAGCATCAGAGTTTCGTGGATTTAGCCTATTCCTGGCCCTTGTAGGCTAATATGTTTGGATAGGGGGTCTCGTGTGGCAGTTACCCGATGATTTGGGACATTACTCCTCAGCTTGATTCAGGTTTGGGCCTTTGCAGATGCTTACAAAGTGTTATTCAGGCACTTACTATTTATAGTAAGTTAGATCATCAGGGTTACTATTTCTGGCAGGGCACCTGGCTCAGTTGGATATCTCAGTTTCGACCCAGTTTGGTAGTTTGTTGAACAAACGGAGAATAATGGAGCATTTAATAATAATTAAATAATTATTATTATGACTTTATATTATAAAGTCAATTAAAGGAAATATTAATTAATTAAATGGCTTATTATAAAGTATTTTATAACTTTATAATATAAGGGAGATATTATTATTAAATGAGTATTTATTAATCATTTAAAAGGGGACGCCATTTATTAATTAATGAGCCTAAGTTGAAAAGGGCAAATTAAATAATATTAAATGCATTTTAAGTTGCTTTTTTGGAGGGTCAAACTTGTGAAGAGAGTATTTATTTCACAAAGGACAAATAGAACTCATTATGATATGATTATTCAACTTTGTCTTTTATTGAGAGCTTTGGAGTTTGTGAGAAACAAGGGTTTCTGTAGATTTCCAGCCATTGGAGAACAAAAACTCTTTGATGTGCAGCAATCTGAGGTTGTGAGAGATCAGCTGAAGAGTGCTATCAGAGTGGCTTCATTCAGGAGCCATACTTGTGCAAAATTGGTGAAGTTTCAGAAGATTTCAACAAGGGTTTGAAGATTATCGAAGGATAATTAATTGCAGACCTGTAGCTTCTTTCTTGGCAGCCATTCTATATCAGATTTTAAATGTTTAATTGCTGCTACAGTACACGCTACAGTACCCGCGCTACAGTGATCCGCTACAAAAGGGGTTTGACCAAGGAAAACCCATATTCCCCAACAATCAACACTTGTATTCTCTTTGTTTGTGTGATTGTAGGTATAGGTGCTTTAAAGGCTTGGAGATGATTGAAGAATAGGTTTCAAAATTGTTGGAGTCATATCCCTACTTGCAAGGTCAAAATATTTACAAAAAGTCACTTACAATCCTAAAAATTAGGGTTTCAGATCAAGACACCTAGAGGAACAGATTGAGCAAACTAAGAAGAGCAAATCTAGACTTTGAATTTCTAGAAAAGCTAAATTGGACCCATTTGTCACAAGTGTTGAATGAGTCCCAGTGTGGTTTATTCCTAAATATTTTTGTATATTTGGATGCCCATTTGCCCGAAACCCACTTTTGTGCACAAATCCAAGATTGGGACTGATTTTCCCAAAATGGAAATTGAGTCCAACCAAGCCTAAAAAGCAGTAATTTTAGGATTTCAAAGCTCCATTTCACCTTTCTCTATATTCCAAATGCACACTATTTACATCTTTTCTTTTCTGTTATGTTTTACTTGCATTTCTAAGGTATTTTCTAGGTCATTTTGCATACATCTTAATTTCACACCATGATTTCCAACATATTATCTTTTCCAAGTTTACATTTGGTGGTGAAACCCTCATTATACATCATTCAATCCTTAGAATAGTCCCTTTTCCATATTTCAATCTCCTTTGCATTGAAATATCAAGGGTTTGTTCTTGAGTGAAAGGTTGGAAAGTGGTCTCTCATTTTACATCCAAAACCCTAGAAGTGAAAGAAAGCCCCACCCCAATTTTCTTCATTTCATTTTAGTGAGCCTTAATTTAGAACACCTTCTTTTCTAATTTGGAGTCCATCATCATCCTAGATTTAGCTTTCATTAACTTTGGATTAGGGTTTGCATTAATTAATTGGCATTCTAGGGTTTCAAAATTTTGCATTAGTGAAACTACATATAGGTTGCATTTTTGCATCTCAAATCATTGCAAATCATCTATAAATTGTATCTTCACTTAGGATACATATCATACAACATAAAAATCATCAAAATCCATTCAAAATTCTTGAAAATTTTGAAAAAAATCCATGTACTGGGACTCATTCGCCATCTTGGGAAAATCAATCCCAGATTAGATCTGAAATTTCCTTTTACAACATTGAAAACCTTGTTTTTAAGCTTCTATTTGCTTCCATTGGTTAGTTGTTTCATTCAGTTGACTTTTTGTTACATTCATTTCACTAAATCTAGCTTAAATTGGTCCATTTCATGCATTGCTCAATTCCAAATTTGCATTTACAACATTTCATTTTCATATCATTGCATAGTGTAATTAGAAAACTATCTTGCTTGAAAATTGAAAATTTCATTTCATTTTAAGTCCTTACATTGCATTTTAAGTCTGCATAGATTACTTTTAAAAAATGTTAGTTTCGATCTTCTCCAAGTTTGCAAAGAAAAAATTGGTTAATAAGCATGTTAGGAATTCATTCAATGCATTCCCTAGTTATGAGAGTCTCTTAGCACAAGAAAGTGAAAATTTTAATGCTTGCCTCAAGCTTACACCCCCTCCTATCTCCCCTATTTGTGGGGATGATGTGATATACAAATATAGATAATCATTATGATCATAATTGTTGTCCTCCCAATGCCTCTCCTTTTAGTGATGAAGGTATATTTTCTAAAGAAGATACAATCATTGAGAATTATGAAGATCTTTCTTGTCCTTCTCATCATCCCCTTTGGGAAGATATTATAACACAATAGAATGAGTATTATAAGCTTCCCAAAAAGTATAGTTTTAACTATATTTAATTTGATTATTATATTTATTTTTTATTTCTTGTGAATGTAGGTTTTTCACTGAAAATCATGCTCTTTGTTTTGCACATGTGGAAAAATAGTAGATTACCAAAACAAATTTTGAAAAATATGTTTGTGCTAGGTATTGATGTCATTGATCTAGCAAAAAAAATAAAAATGAATTTCGATATATACAAAAAAAGTTATGTTGTATACAGTCTTCCTATGTCTAAATTGTAATTGGTTTTACTTCAAAACTTAATTAAGAAAAAAAATTCCAATAAAACACTATGAAACCACTTGAAAGTGATAGATATCACAATTACAAATCTAAATTCAAAAAAAATATAATTTTATCCTTCGAAGAAAGAAAGTTATGTTGTATATGGTGAACATCACTCTTTCAAAATGGTCTTTATTGTTAAAAATTAGTTTTCAAAGGAGATGGAAAAATAAATGCAATCTAACTCCAATTTTTTTTTAAAATATACATTTAGAATCTATATACAAAATGTCACAAATCACTAGTTTGCATCATCTCCAAATTTCTCATGGTTTAACAGCTATAGGTGCCCAAAAGTGAAGATTTAGTTAAAAAAAATTCAGTTCAATGTCTAGTTTGGCCAAAAATTATAAACCAGTATTGTGGGATCACCCCAATACATTTGAAGATGAACCTCCACTACCTGATTCACCCTCTTTGTCTGACCATCAATTAGAGTATGATATGCCCAATTGGAATTAAACTCAACTCCCAAGGTTGCATTCAAGGTTGTCCAAAATCTAGATGTCATTCGGGTATCTTTGTCAAATATGATGGTCTCTGGCACTTCGTACAAATGAAAGATCTCTTGGATGAATTTCTTAGCCAAGATCAACGATCCATCCTTAAGATTCCTTGGAATAAAATGTGCCACCTTGGTCAACTTATCAACAACTACTAAGAGGACATCATGCCTATTCTTACTCAAAGGTAACCACTATATAAAGTCCATGCTAATCACCTACCAGTTGAACTCAGGTAATATCATGAGGATAGACAAGCCTTGCCGGATGTACATGTTCAGCCTTAACTCATTCATATTCCAAGCATCTTGCTACAAATTCAATCACATCCTTCCTAAGTTTTGGCCAAAAATACAAGGACTTCAACTTTGTTACCATCTTAGTGACTCTAGGGTGCCTTGAGTAAGGTGCATTATAGACTTACTCTAAGATCAATTTCCTCAAGTCTCTAGAATCTGGAATATACATCATCCTTTGATATCTCAAGATACCATCGAACTCAAATATATACTCATCAAATCAATGGTCTAAAGTATCCTCCTCTAAAGCCTACTTCACTCTATCATAATGTTCATATCCTTCCAAGTATTGAACCGCTTTTTGCCTCAAATTGGATCTTGTTGTGGTCATGGACACTAGATTCCTTCTCTTGCTAAGAGCTTATGCTACTCTATTATTTTCCCTTGATGTACTCAATTCCAAAATCAGTCACTAAGGAATTCTAACCAACTTCTCTGTCGTGCAATAAGATTGGGTTGAGTGAAGATATACTTAAGTCCCAAGTGATCTGTCTTAAGCTCAAACGACTTCCCAAAAAGGTAGTGTCTCCAAATTTTCAAAGCATAAACTATGGCAACCAACTCCAATTCATGTGGTGCATAGTTCAATTCAAATTGTTTCAACTTCCTCAACTCATATGCTATCACTTGGTCATCCTGCATCAATACTACTTGTACACCTCCTAAAGCATCTGTGATCATGCTATGAATTGACCATTACAATCAAGTATAGTCAAATTAGGGGCTATTGTAAGCTTTTGCTTCAAAAGTTGAAAAGCTTGCTCACACTTCTCAGTTCACTCAAACCTTTTTCCCTTCCTTTGCAGTAACGTGATTGGTGCTGCAATTTGTGAGAATCCTTTCACATATTTCTTGTAGTACCTCGCAAGACCCATGAAACTTCGAACTTCAGTTACAATATGAGGTGTCCGCTATTCCACAATTGCCTTTATATTTTCTAGATCCATAGAAACTCCCTTTGCTAAAATAATATAGCCTAAATAGTGCACCTTGTCTTGATAAAACGTAAACTTATATATTTTACCAAAAAGATTATTCTCTCTCAAGCATTACAAGACTATCCTTAGATGCTTTTTGTGCTCCTCGATAGATTTAGATTAAATCAGGATATCATCCAAGTAGTCTCTAAATATGTTGTTCATGAGGTTCATAAAAGCTGTTGGAGCATTGGTCAAACTGAACGGTACTATAAACTTGTAATGACCATATCGAGTTCAAAAGGTTGTCTTAGGAATGTCTTCTTCCTTGATCCTTAGTTGGTGGTAGCCAAACCTGAGATCTATTTTGGAAAATATTGAAGCCCCTTTCATTTGATCAAAAAGTTCATTGTATACACCTAAAATCAATTAGGACATTTAATTAATTAAATACTAGTTATTTAATTAATATTCCATCTATTTATAAATAAATTCTCAATTTATTTATATAGTTCATATCTTCTAATTCTCCAAATCTAAAATCACATTCCTCTAATTTAATTAAATAAACAAATTTCTATAGTTTGTTTTATTTAATTAATTTTCAGTAATCCCAAATTTGGAATTCAAGCACATGTCTAAAACTTTTCATGCCACCTCACCAAGGTTACATGAAATTAAATAATTATAATTTTTAAATTAGAATTATCTTCAACAAACTTTCAAACACATGGATTATTCTTCACACACTTTATTCCCTCATCCATTTGGCACGTTGTCTTTGGTCAAGGGAACATCCTCCTTGATTCTCTCCATCTCCACGATTCACCCCTCATGTTTGAATCTAGACCGTCGATCACTGCCACATCACAAGGTGCCTAGAAAATCCTATAAATACAACCCTTTGCTATAGTATTTGGCATCCCATATTTGAGTAGAGTTATTATGCAGGAATAGCTTTGGGGCATTGGAGCATTTGGAGTTTATAGTTAGCATTGATTAGCATTTTAACAAGTTTGCATTGTAGCATCATGTTAACTTAGAATCATGTTTTGCTTTATAGTTGCATTTTATTTTATCATATCAATGGTTATTTGAGCATATGTAAAATCATTTTAGCTTCTTATCATAACATTTGCATCACATAATCTAACAACATTATCCATTTGTCAATATCTCCATTATCATAGCATCATGGTTTTCATCACATAGTTTCATATAGGAACTTAGATTTCTTGCATTTTTGAAGAGCATCTCGTTTCTCAAGTTGTCATTTTAACAACCGTAGTGCATATACAAAATCTTAGAGCCAATATGGTTTAATAAATCCTTGAGAATAGAGAACAATGGAACATTTTTGAAGACGTGTTTAACAACAATTTAGAGTAGTTCTTCGATTCAAATCTTTAATATAATATGTCTCATTGATGTTTGTGTGTTTTAGTATTGATATACTAACTCTCCCACATTTCACACACTCCATAAATTGGTGCCCACTGTGGGGCACAACCCCATTTTTAACAATTTTATGGAAAAGTTATTGTGAACATGCTGGACGTGACGTTTTAGCATGGTCGTGAGTTCTTTCAACGCATACAACGAATCTTTCGGCGCATATGATCGATATTTTAGAGCATATGGGGTCTGTTACGACACATTCAATATTTCTTCTAGTGCATACATCAACTATTTTAGCATATTCAAGGGGTATTTTAGCCAATACTTTAGCGCATTCATTACTTCTTTTAGCACATTCATCAATTCTTTTAGCACATACATGACTTCTTTTAGTGCATAGAGTAGCTGTTTTAGTGCATTGGACTAATATTTTAGCGCATTGGATGACTTTTTTAGTGCATTTTTTTAAATCTGCAAAATTTTAAAAATATGAGAGCTAATTGGTGTTTTTTGCTTGCAAGTGGATGATATGCCAGTCAAAGACAAACTTATGCAACTACTGATGATTTATGCAGGGGTTGGAGTTATTTAATGCTTTCTTTTGATTAAGATAGGCATCTAGCTTAATTAAAAGGTTAAAGAACACCATGTTTTTTGTTCTTGATGAGTGGTAGGCATATGCTCTCCCCTTAACTGGGTGACCAAAAAGCCATAACCATTCATTTTTATTTTGTTTTATCCATAGAGGGCCTACCTTGTGAGAAAAATTAGTCACCCAAGGGAACGACCCAACCGGTAACACGCTAAAGTCAAGCAACTTCCAATCGGTATATAAGTGTGGGTATTTGAGGAAAGTTCAAGTATCACGAGGATTGTTTTGACAAGAAGGGCAGTAATGATCTCTTATCATATGGATGATCCCCCATGAATGGAATGCCTATACTAGAACCTCTTGTTTAGAAGGCCAAAATCCTTATTCTATTTACTAGTGTCTAGAAGGTCTAACCTTTGAAGTTGCCCCACATTTTTGCGGCTTTTAGTAGAGATGAGAAATGTGCCATGGGAGATTCATGGGTATTCAAGCTTGGCTGCCCCGTAGAAGTGAGTGTTGTGGAGGGGAGCCAGTGGGGTCAAGCTTCTAATCATCTGTTAAAAGTAGGTGCAGCTAGAGTAAAATCCAAGTGGGAATCCAGTAAATATTGTCCTACATAGCCTTAAGTTGTACATGTTTGATGTGTTTTACCAATGTGTTTTTGAACAAATTTCAAACAAAACATCATACATTGGAAGTGAAAACCTGGATTCAGAAAACATCATTTGAAACAACCAATTGTCTAACTAGAAAATCAAGAAAATTAAACAAACTTGCAAGAAACTGTGACATTTCCTAGTTCAACACTTCTGACTATTGTTATAGCACATATGTGCAATATTGTAGCGCATCCGACTGCTATTATAGTGCATCTGTGCAATATTCCAATGCATTTATTCTCTGTTTTAGCTCATCTAGGCACTTTTATAGCGCATATGTTCAATATTTTAGTGCATCGACCCTCTGTTATAGCGCATCCAAATAGTTTTATAGTGCATAGACCCTTTGTTCTAGCGCATGTAGTCAATTTCATAGTGCATCTGTGCAATATTCCATCGCATTCATTCTCTGTTTTAGCGCATCTGTCAAATCTTTTAGTGCATCCAGGCTTTGTTTTAGTGCATCCATTAAGTGCAAAACCCGAGAGTTAAATTTAACCCCTGTTTCATAGTTTGAACCAAAATTTAGGATCTTTTTCAATCCAGAATAATTTCTTAGGTACAATAGAGTCTAAACTTGTTAAAAATGACCTCTACAAGTGGGATTATCCAAATCTAAACCTAGATCTAACATCTCAAAGTGCCTAAATCATCAAAATTATCATATCTTTGATTGTTAAGCCTAGTTTCATCATCAGGATTTATCATCCTTTCATCATGAAACGAAGTTGTATAATCAAATCAAACTTAGTCTCATCAATAGAATTTTTCATTCTATTTGACTTAGTTGTAACCCTTGGCACTCTTCCAAATAAAGATCAAAGTTTAGTCAAAGTATAACACTTGTATGCCCATTCAAAAAAGGTTACAAAAGCAGAAACTCAAGGAAAAAGAACTTGAAACACAAAACATTGGAACTCAAAGCATCAAAACACAAAACATTGGAACTCCAAACATCAAAATTCCAAACATTGAAACTCAAAACAATGAAACGCAAAACACCATGGCTGAGAATGAAGAGAATCCTTTCCATGAAATCCACAACAACGAAGGGGAAGAAATAACTAAGGAAGATATCCAAAATGCTGAACAAGATCCAAATTTCCACAAATGCTTAGAAAATATTTTTGAAAGAAATGGGAAAAAATACCTCCTAATGTTGGCTAAACAAGGTGTCAAATTGTCGGATGACTTTGACGTTAATCAATTAAAAGCGCCTCCCAAAAAGCCTGAAAAGGAAACAAAACAAATGGTTGCCCTAACTCATCAAATGAAGAACCTTCAACAACAAATTCTTAATATGCGAAGGGGAACATCAAAATGATACTTGATCCAAGACATTTTTCCATATTCGTTTGATCAAGAAATCCACATGATTCCTTTTCCCAAACATTTCGAATTCCCAAAGTATGACAAATACAATGGAAAAATTGACCCACTTGATCATGTGAAGGAATTTAGAACCATGAGTCTTGAATTTGCTCATGAAGAAACTTATTTGATGAGATTGTTCCAACAAAGTCTAGGTGGACAATGCCTTGAATGGTTTTCCAAACTTACACCACAAATTAGAACCTTTGAAGAATTGGTTAACAAGTTCATCACCCAATATTCTTATAACATCCAACATGATATAACAATGAAAGACCTTTGCAACTTGAAACAGAAAAAGGGTGAATCGTTCCTCACTTTTCTACAAAAATGGAGAAGGTTATTTACAAGGTATTCTCATCATCTCATACCTGAAAAAGAAAAGATGGAAATCTTTATTGATAACCTAAATGACGAGATGAGCTACAGGTTGGAATTGTAATGTCCACTTACCTTCAAAAAATTGATTGAAAATGGGATTAAAATTGAAGAAGCTTTGGTCAAAAGAGGAGTCATAAAACTTTACAATGAAAACAATGCATCCAACTCCTCCAACAATAACAAACCAAATTTTTGGCAATGAAACAAGAATGTGGGCAACAATGATGGTGCAGTTGAAAACCAAAATTCAAAACTTGTATTCAACTTAACAACAACTGCCACCAAAACTAATCAGAACAACAATCCACCCAACAACCAAAATTTCAACTAAAGTAACAATCAAGGTAATGTTGGATCTAGAACACCATCATAAAGAACGTCCACAAATCGAAGAAGGTTCACACCTTTGGGACAATCATCCGAATCAACATTAAAGGAACTTCTTGAAGCTAAAGTCATAACATTACCAGAAGCAAGAAATTGGGAGCCACAAGTTAAGCCTTCATGGTGGAATGATGCACATTTCTTTGACTTTCATCAAAATAAAGGGCATAAAATCAATGACTGCATGCAATTGAAACACTTGATACAAGACTTGATTGACAACAAGACTATATTGGTAGAAGGACTCCAAACAAACAATGATCATGGAGCGTTCAAGAACCCTCTACCAAACTATGAAAAGGGGGAGTCCTCGTCATCGAACACAAAAGGAAAAAATGTGAAATATGTTTATGACACCACTATTCTCCATATTGAGGTGGTTGATGATCAAACCCATGACAAACCAGATCTTATTGCAATTGATAACCCAATAAATGGAAACATCATTAAACATGAACAAAACATCATTGCAACTGAAAATCATCACCACAATATCAACACTATCTCACATCAAATCAATGACCTTGTTCCAATAGATCTGATCACCAATATCGCTATGCATGGAAATCACATTAATGTCATCAAAATCAAAGAGAAACAAGACAATTCACTGATCAATGCAATCACAAGAGGACAAGCCAAGGTAACATTGAAAGGAGCTACCCCTTCCACGTCCAAAGCAACTACTTATGTCCCTACAACCCAATATAACATCGTTGACTAGTTGCAAAAAATACCTGCCCAAATATCCATATTAGAGCTTCTCAATATTTCACCCACTCACAAGGAAATCTTAGAACAAGCTCTAGTTGCCACCACGGTACCAAACAACTTAGAAGTTTGCCAATTTCAGACTATGGTGGGACATTTGATTGCACCACACTGCTTATCGTTTTTTGAACATGATGATGTATCTATCACCCATGCACACAACGTTGCTCTCCACATTGAGGTCTTAATCCACAAACATCGTGTTAAACATGTTCTAATAGATGGAGGAGCTGGCTTGAATATCTACACTCTAAAACTTGTCTGTGCACTCGGATATTCTAAAAATGCTATTGATCCTAAAAGGAAAATCACAATAAAAGAATATGATGATGAAGTTAGATCCTCCCAAGGATTAATTGTCCTACCAATTCAAGTAGGACCAATTGTCAAAGATATAGTATGCCAAGTGTTGGACAAGGAATTGACATACAACATACTCTTGGGACGTCTATGGATTCATGAGATGCAAGCTGTACCATTGACATATCACTAGTGTTTGAAATTTCCTTTTAATGAACAAGAAATCACTATTGTTGTTGATGCCAACAACCCCAAATACTACAACACACTCAGAACAACCTAAGACACTTTTGTGCCACACAACAAGGAATCTACAACTCCTAGTTCATCCAACAATGAAAGACAACTAAAGGCCTTATCAAAATGGGTGGAGAAAAAGGACCAATCAAAAGATAAGGGTATCAATGAGTCTACTCCATTGAATCACGAAAGTCAACTCAATGCCTTATCAAAATAGGTTAAAAAAATCCAATTGAAAGATAAAGGCATGGAGGAATACTCATTTGAGCAATCTTTGTGTTTATCACAATTTTCATCTTCTCCTAAGTCATATGGACAACCATCAACATCAAGACAACAATCATTACAACCCACCACACTTTTTGATGGAAAATTTGTAAGAGCAAGCACCTTAGTGGACGAATCAAAAGACAAGGAGGTTTTAAATTGGTTGTACAAGGATGAAGAACAATCACAAGCATCCACTTCAAATGTACTGACAAAGAAGTATGGCAAAGGCAAGACAATCTTGGAAAAGATGAGATATGAGCGAAAAGGTCCTATTGGTAAAAGAAAAGATGGCATCATAGAACCGATATAGCCCATCACAATGAATTCTAAGGACAAGACGGGACTAGGATACAGGGAAGAAGCAAAAGAAGAAACCAAACAACAAGTTGTCGAGAGAATCCTTCAATTGAGAGATAGTTCTAAAATATACTCCAATGAATATGAATGGGATTCCCTTTCTAAAGAGTCTTGTCACGATAAGGAGATTGATGTGGTACAAAAGTATACACCAACATGTACAGAGGGATAGAGCTCAAGTTATCGATCACTTGAAATTGGATCATAGAATATCGATGACTCAAGTGAAGACGATCATTCTTCGAGTGAAATAGATACTTCGAAAGAGAGTAACATCTTAGACCTTGATATTTCCATTGGAAATTCTGACGACATTTCCATCATGATGCTTACCCCTTCTAACCTCAGCCAATTTGACGATTCCATGCCATTAGTATGTTAGAATCCAAGATCACCTGCATGCAAATGAATACCTGTCACATGCAAAAGATACGAAGAACCGAAAAAGATGTTCTCTGAACCTCTCTGTAAAAATGCATTAAGAGAATCAATTATTACAATGTGATCAATCCTTATGAAGGAGATCAAGAAACCCTAAAAGGGAAACCCTAAATGAAACCCTAGTGTGCATAATAATTAATTATTAATTATTAATGTGCCTAGTTAACTTAAGTAATAAGAGGAATAAGTGACTTAGTAGAATTAATCAATGTGATGCCAATTAATTAAGCATAATAACAGCCTCCTAACACCCCAACAAAGATGAACTTAGGAAGAAACCTAAAACACTAGAATACAGGATGCATGAAAGCAAAGATGGAGTCCGGAAACAAGGCCCTGTCGGTACCCATTACAATACAAGAAGAGGAGTAAAGAGAAGGAAAAACCAGGTGGGATAAAGCCCCCTTACAATGGATAACATCTTGCCAAAGAAACGCTGGAAGAACTCATGAGTAACACTTTGGAACTTGATGCTAGGCAAGCAAAATATTCTTACGTATACTCTGACCCAGGATGAAAGTCCTTGATTGACTCAAGGAATCATGGTCAAAACAACGAAAACCCGATGCCACGGAACAGAAAACTCAAAAGCTGGAACAACTCTTGGAATCTATGAAGCGGCAATTATTGGTGATGTATTACCAGAGGAAATGAAGTGCAAAGATGCAAGATGCACTCTCCCAACTGCCAAAACATCAAGTAATCACCGACAACCCAGTGGGACAAAACTGGACTAACTGATAAACCTAGGACAGATACAAAAAAAGTGCATGGACAGCAACCTAGAGCTCCTCAATACCTTTCCGACGCTTCAAACGAGGCGAAAAACGGAGATCGTGGCAAAAAGTTATGAGCTCGGAAGCATAAAAATTACATCTGACTTCAAACAGCAATAAATGCAGGAAAATAGTAAAATACTGAAAAATAAACAGCACTACTGGAAAGTGCTCGGAACCAGCTTTCCGGCGATATCTCGTTTGCCCGATTTCGATACCGTATGCCCAAGTTATGGCCAAAAGAAAAAAACTGCTCTTTTAGGAAAAACTAGGCTTAGGAG
>VDFB02168118.1:51278247-51288729 GCA_007258455.2 Sequoia sempervirens
TATGATGTTTTATTATGATGATGATTTGATGATGTGTACTACTGATGTCATGCAAATGGATTACCTATGGTGTGTATTTTTGGATTTTTCAATGCAGATAAAAGATGAAAATGAATGTTGGGTGTTGTATATGTATTATGATATGATATGATGTGAAATGATATGAGTGGATAAAATGTTATGGCATGAGATGATAGAAATAATGAAATTGAGGTGAATAATTAGTGGTGATTATAATGATATGTGATGTAATATAATGATTTGTAATGGGAATAAATGGATAAATGAAATGATAAATGAGAGTATAACGAAATGAAATGATATGAAATGATAAAATGATAAAATGATAAATGAAATGATATGGAATGGAATGTTAAATGATATGAAATGAAATGTTTAAATGGATAGATGATAATGAGATGAAATAAATGATGATAATAATAATAAAATGAGATGATATATGCTAAAAAAAATGATGAAATGATAATGATAATGCAATATTAAATGATGATGAAAATGAAATGATAATGATAATGCAATGATGGTGAAAATGAAATGTTAAATTATAATGATATTAAAATGAAATGAATGAGATGATTATAATGGTAATGCGATGAGAAGATTATAATAATATGATAATGAAAGGATATGGATATGAAATGGTAAATGGAAATGAAATGAATATAATGATAATGAATGATAAATGAATGAAATGAAATGACTATAATATTGTAATGCAATGATAGGATGATAATGAGAATAAAATAAATGATAAAGATAACGAAAATGAATAAAATGAATGGAAAGATGAGAATGGTAATGAAGCATATATGAAACTAAGTGATAATGGTAATGTGATGAATGAAATGATTATAATAATTAAGATGATACTAATGAAATGATGAAATGATATTGATAATGATGTAAAGCGGAATTTGTTAAATGATAATTATTAATAATAATGAATAACTAATAATATGGAATGATGATTAAATGAAAATGAAATGCCAATGGAATAAAAATGCAACTAATATGAAATGATGAAATGATATGAAGCTTATATGAAATGATAATAAATGATAATGATAATGCCATGATAAAATGATAATTGAATGATAATAATGCTAATGAAAAATACAATGATGAGATGATAATGCTAATGCAAATGATGAGATGATAATGCAATGATAATGATGCTAATGAAAATGCAATGATGAGATGATAATGCTAATGCAAATGATGAGATGATAATGCAATGATAATGATGCTAATGAAAATGCAATGATGAGATGATAATGCAAATGCAAATGACGATGATAATGCAATGATAATGATGATAATGCTAACAAATGTTTGTAGACATTCTTCCACAAATAGTCCAAAAAAATGACAGCCATTGACCTTTCAAAAACTCTTGGTGAAAATCCAATATGCAGTTATGTATAATGACCTAAAATGAAATGCAACTAAATGAAATTGACCATTTTGTTGAGCCTTTTAGTGAGCCTGCTTAAATCATCATAGAGCGTTTGAAAATGTTGGAAGTGTGTACAAGCATCAAAGGGGAAATTAGCACCAATGATGACCTGAGTACAACTTTCATGTTTTTTTGATATAGCAAGTGAACACAAGCATCTAAGTATAATTAAACTGAGATGATCTAAGCATTTCTTGCATAAACAGACAAAGACTAACCACCTTTTGGTGCAAATTTGGAACTGTCATCAATGATAATTTTTCAAAAATCATGTCTCACGACATATTTGCAACAAATAAATGATAAACCTCAAAACAGCAGACCAAGAAAAATCATCCTCTTTTCTTGCCACTCTAGTTCAGTACATCATCAAGTGTGCTCTAGAGAAATGATATCAAAAAATAAACAACCATTATTCAACAAATGAAATATTGTGATTCCAAGCATTATTCAGATTAGAAATCATCCAGATATGAGTCATGGTAAGGTACGCAACTAAAAGCCACTGTGATATGGATCAATGATTGGATGTTTTGGTTTGATTTGGTTGTTTTGTTTTGTGTGTTTGATTTTGATGTCCATTATCTTACTGTTTTGGTAAAAGTTGATTTTTTCCCCCAGTATACATGTGTTTTGCCCTTGGTATCAACATAACTTGCTGAAAATGAATATGTACAATAATCAAGCCATGGTAAGACGTTATCGTTTGAGGCAAATGATGATAGCATAGTGCTGGTATGACCCTAAAAGATGCATGAAAATGAAGGTTGAAAAGTTAAGTGCAGAACCTGAACTAATAGATGGAGAGCTTCCAAATAGTGTATGTTTACCATATTTTCACTATTTGTTTTTATTGCATTTTTCTTGTCAATAGACTGCCTGTTTGCCAGGTTTTCACCCTATGAACCTTTTTTTTCAGGACTTTTTCTGATTTTTTTTTGTATTTCTTCAGGACTTTTTCTGATTTTTTTTGTATTTCTTTTAGGACTTAATTTTTTTGTATTTCTTCGTGACTTTTTCTAATTTTTTTTTTTTGATAACCACCTTTAGACGTAATACTTTTCATAGGTGCCGCTGATAAGCTTCCCATCAAACAGTCCACTTCCTCGTGCTGATAACTTGTATGCTCCCTCAACCATAAACCTGCGGATAACCACATAAGGACCTTAGCCAATTTGGTTCAAACTTTCCTTTCTTCTCTCTGTCTTGCTAATTGCATGGATTCTCTTTCAGAACAAGATCACCCACCTGAAAGGTTTGTGGCTTTACTTTGTGGCTCTAGCTGTGAGACATCATTTGTTGATATGCTTTTAGATGATCAGCTGCTCTTTGTCTCTTCTTATCTAGGAGTTCTAGTTCTTGGAGTCGGGAAACTCGGTATTCATCATCTGTTGTAAGGCCTTTCAATGATACTCTGAGTGAGGGAATCTCCACTTCTAAGGGAAATATGGCCTTTGCTCCATAGACAAGAGTGAATGGTGTTGCTCCTGTTGGTGTGCGGACGTTGGTTCTGTAGGCCCATAGAGCAGGATTGAGTTGAATGTGCCAATCCTTCCCTGAATCATTCACAGTCTTTTTCAATATTTTTAATATTGTTTTATTTGAGGCCTGGTCATTCCCTTTGTGGATAGGTGGTATGGTGTTGGAATATCTGCGCCAGATGTGAAATCTCTCATAAAGTTCACTCAACATCCCTATTTCAAAACTATCCACATCAATAATAGAGTTGGGGAATGCCATAACAACAAATGATGTAGTTGAATATGAATGATGATATTTGTTTTCCGGTAACTTTGGTAAGAGGGACTGCCTTAATCCACTTGGTAAAATACTTTGTTGCTGTGATGATAAATTTATGCCCATTTGATGAGGAAGGATGGATCTTGCCCACTAGATCTAACCCCCATTGAGAAAATGGCCGTGCTGGTAAATGGTTGAAGTTCCTGTGCAGGACCATGAATGAGATTCCCATGAATCTAACATTTTGAGCATGTTTTCACAAAAAGTGAATGATTCCCTCTCCATTGTAGGCCAGTAGTGACCCATTCTAATCAATTTCTTGGATAAGGTCAGTCCACTCGAATGAGTACCACAGATGCCACCATGAACTTCTTGTAAAGCTTTGTCAAATTCCTCATGTTCAAGACATCAAAGTAGAGTACCATCAAGACCACGGCGATAAAGGGTGTCAACAATAAGAGTGTAGCAAGCGGATTGGCGGATAAAATTGTGTTTTTGGTTACTTATATAACCCGGTGGTAAAATATCGTCTTTGAGATAGGCATAAATTTTTCCGTACCAAGGCGAATTGGATCCTACTAAATGACAAATGATTTGGCTTTCAGGTGTATCATAGGTAGGTGTAAATGATTGTTCCACCAGAAATTCATAACGATTCTGAGTTTCTGGGAGTTGTAACAATGATGTGATTGTAGCCATAGCGTCAGCTACTTTATTATCAATCCTTGGAATTTATGTAAATTTAATGTCCAAAAAGTATTTCTTGAAATCATCAACCATCTTTTATATGGTAGTAGTTTTTCATCTTTGGTTTGATATTCATCATTGATCTGATAGATGACTAGCTATGAGTCACCATACACCTGTAATTCTATAATTCTCCATTCTAGTGCTATTTTGAGTCCAGTGATTAATGCTTCATATTCGGCTATGTTGTTAGTGCATGGAAACATCAGCCTATATGATCAAGGAATGGTATGTCCTTGAGGGGTGATGAAAAGTATACCTTCCAACGTTGAGGAAGAACTACCAAAATAGAGACTATGTTTGTTAGACTGCATGAAGACATCAAAGATCCTGAAATTCATGCATGGATGATCTCAGTAATGGTGCTTTTAAAAGCCAATTGATCGGTGAGCACTTTGTCCTTTGATTGCCTTTACATCCACATAATGTATATCAAACTCACTCAGAATCATTACCCACTTTGCTAACCTTCCTGTCAATGAAGCTTTGCTTAACAAATACTTGAGTGGATCAATCTTTGAAACCAGATTGATTGTATGGGTTAGCATGTAATGCCGAAACTTCTGTGAAGCAAAAACTACTGCCCGGCAAGCCTTTTCAATAGAAGTGTAGTTGAGCTCATGACTTTTTAGTGTTCTACTGATGTAGTAGATTGCATGTTCCTTTCCATTAGAGTCTTCTTGTGCTAACAGTGCCCCCAGAGATGTCTTTGTTGCGGAAATATATAAGATGAGTGGTTTGTCTGGATTTGGTGGTATGAGAACTGGTGGAGTCATTAGATACTGTTTGATTTGTTGAAATGCTAATTCACATTTGTCATCCCACTTGAAAGGAACATTTTACGTAGTAGATGTGTGAAAGGTAAAATTTTATTGGCCACCAGCAATGAACTCGGTGATAGATTGCAAATGTCCTTGGGTAAAGGATCTCAACCGACTAATGTTCTTGGGGTGGAGGCATTTCCATAATTGCTTTCGTACTTCTTTTAAGTGGTAGATCCACTTCAATTCCTTTAAAACAATGTACCCTAAGAGTTTTCTTAGATTTGACCCCAAAAACACATTTCTTAGGGTTGAGGCGAACTTTGAATTTCTCTAGTCTTGTAAATATTTTGGATAATATTTCAAGATGCCCTTCTCTGGTGTATGATTTTTCCAATATGTCATCCACATAATCTTCCATGAAGACATGCATCATGTAATGAAAGATTGTAGTCATGGCTCTTTGGTAGGTAGCCCTAGCATTCTTCGAACCGAAAGCATGACGTTCCAACAATAAGTTCCCCATGGACATATGAAAGTTGTTTTCTCCTGGTCTTCAGGTGCAATCTTGATTTGGTTGTAGCCAGAAAAACCATCCATTAGTGAATACATGGCATGGCCGGGGCCATTAGGATCAATTATGGTGTCTATATTCTGTAGTGGAATCATCCTGAGACATGCTTTTATTGAGATCTCTAAAATCAGACATATTCACGCTTTATCTTGCTTTGGATATTGTGAACAATGTTGAGATCCACTTCTACATAATCGATTGGTCTTGTAAATCCCACACTGGCGGAGTTTTCGTTCTTTTTCCAACCAATAATGCAACATGAGGGTGCATCTTTCTCGAAGCTTTGTTTCACCTCACTATCCCGTGGTTTGATGGACAAGTGATGCATGATAAGATCAGGATCAAGACCAGGCATGTCAGCATAAGACCATGCAAAATTGACCTGATTTACTTTCAGGAATTCCATGAATTCTAGTATTTCTTTCTCTGTCATTGATGTAGCTAACTGTAAAATTCTTGTTTTTTCTGAAGTCTCAAGATCGACAACATTTGTAGGCTCAATTAGAATAGGCGATCGTTCATGGTAATGCTCCGAGAGAGTGTCAAGATTCCCATCGTCTGGTGCCTCAAAGAGGTTTTCACCATCGGATACGCTCTTTATTTTATCTTTTGTTTGATCTAATACTGCCAGATTCTGGTTTTCACCATTAGATCTTTCTTTTTTGTTTTTGCTTTTGCAACTGGGAAACTTGACACTCTCTTGATCAAAAACTCTATGTCGAAAATCACTGCTGGAACAATCATTTGTATCCTCTACGAAAAGGAAGTTTACGATAGCTTCATCACTTGGAAACATAGGTATGTCAATAGGTTCGGTTGAATCCCAATCAATGAGATCAGGATGAACTAAAGGGAGAGTATTGTCAGGTTGTGTGAAATCGGCTATGGTTAAGGTCATAACAGAGTGGTCCATAGGATCCGAGGTATGAGGTGGATCAATGATGATACTGTCCTCATGATAGTCGTGTTCGTTTAGATCTGATTTAGTATCACTAGAATCATAATCGACTTGTGGTTCAGATTCTTGTGGTTGGGTCCTTGAACCTTGTCCTTCAATTAGAGTTGGGGCATATTGGTGTATTACATCAACTTCTTTGTCCCTCTAGAACTCATTATTGTAAATGGTGTCCCATTCATATTCAGCAGAGTCTGTGTCAGAATTGTTGTCTAGGAAGTTCTGAACTGTTGTCAAACATGCTTCTTGTGAATCTAAGCCTTCTTGCAATGTGAAGACAATTCCATGCAGTTGTTTTTCTTTGGAGTGAGTATCATAACCCAATCCAGTTTTCTCTTTTGCAGCAAGTTCACGGAGGTGAATGGGTTCAACTACTCCTTCCTTCCTTTTTCCGATAGGTCCTTCATCATAACCCATCTTTTGCATGATTGAATATCCTTTTCCATATTTGTCTGTGGGTAATTTGATATTAGAGACTGCTTCATCTTCATCTTTATAGAGCCAATTTAGAATTTTCGTATCCTCAGGGTTTTCCATGGGGAATTTTTCTTTGATGAATTGCCCATTAAATTTTGTGATTGGCTCTATTGGTGTTTGCTTTGATGTTAATGCTACTAATATTTGATGTTCCCTGATAGACGGTTGTCCATATGATCGAGGTGATGTAGGTAAATTGGCAAGGCAAAGAGAGTATTCTCCAACTCCATGATCCTTGAATTTCAGCTTTTTGTCAAAACTATTAGTCAATTGACTAATTTGTGTGTCAATTTTTAGAGAAGTACTAGTATGAGCTTCTCGATTATTAGGGACCAAAGTATCTTGACTGGCTTTTATGTTGGCACAAGTTTGAATGTTGGAATTATCAGCAGGTATTGTGATTTCTTGTCCATCATAAGGAAACTTGAGACATTGATGATAAGTTGATGGAACAACTTGCATTTCATGGATCCAAGGACGACCCAACAAGATGTTATATGCAAGATCACGGTCCAATACTTGACAAAAAGTATTCTTTATAATAGGGCCCACTCTGATTGGCAGCATGATTAGACCTTTGGATGCTCTTTCTTCATCATCATAAGCCTTTATGGTAATCTTTCTTCTGAAATCAATGGAGTCCTCAGAAAATCCTAAGGCTTTGACCAACTTCAAGGTACAGATATTCAAACCAGCACCTCCATCTATTAGAACTCGTCTGACACGAAACTTGTGGATCATGACTTCTAAGTACAATGATGAATTATGGGGATGAGTTATGGAAACATCATCTTTATCAGAGAATGAGAGACAAGTGGGTGAGGACAAATGCCCTACCATGGCTTGAAATTGATTCACATCCAATTCAGTGGATACATTAGTTTCAACAAGGGCTTTGTCTAGAATTTCTTTATGGGCTGGGGAAATCTTTAATAGTTCCAGAATGGAAATTTGAGCGGGGGTTTTTCGAAGTTGATTAACCAAATCATATTTATGTTGAGGTGGGGGTTCAGTGGAATTTGAAGAGGCCCCCTTTAAGACAACTTTGGCTTGCGCTCTTATTGTTGTGTTGACTTCTCTATATTCCACCTTCTTGTTGACTTTAATGACATTTACCCACTTGTCGTCTGCGTAGAGATGGTTGATTATATGATCATCATTGATATGATTCACATTTTTTTCAGAAGATTCACCCTTTTGATAATTAGGCAATGGATTGCGGAATGCTTGGTGATCTGCGTTAGTTTGTTGATTTCCTTCTATTGTGACGATGTCATTGTCGATTAAGTCTTGAATTACATTCTTCAAGGCTTGGCAGTTGTTTGTGCGATGACCTTTACACCGATGATAATCACAATAGTATGCCTCATTCCATGATGGAGGCTTTACACTGGGTTCATAATTTTGTTGAGGTGGTAAAGTAATGAGATTTTTGGCCATCAATTCTTTGAATGCGGATTCTACGGATTGACCCAATGGAGTAAAAGTTCTTCTATTCGAGAAGAATGAAAATCTTTGTGGATTTGAATTCGAGGTGTTTCCTAAATAATTTTGATTGTTATTGTTTCCTCGATAACCTTGGTTATTGGAAGTCCCTTGGTTGGGAGTAGAGTGTTGATTTGTATTGTTCCTCTGAGGAGGAGGATTATTTCTGTGATTTGCAATCGAGTTGACATTGTTGTTGCGAGTGTTTGGAGTAGTGAGGACAAATGGTTTGGTTGAAGCATGATTTGCATCCACAACACCATCATTCACCATATTTTTGTTGCGAGTCCAGAATTTGGATTTGTCCTGATTACTATGATGGTTGGATGAGCTAGGATTTTCTTTGTCATTTTTTATTATGCCTCTTTTGACCAAAGCATTTTCAATGGTTAAGGCATCTTCGATCATTTTCTCAAAAGAAGAAGGAAAATGTAAGTTCAAGTGATAGCTCATTTCCGTATTTAAACTGTTGATGAAAGTAACCATCTTTTCTTTCTCGGGAACAGGACGTGGGTATCTGGCAAACATTCTTCTCCATCTTTGAAGAAACATAATGAAAGGTTCACCAGGTTTCTATGCAACTTTACAAAGATCTATCATGGTGATCTGATGTATGTTGTAGGTATATTGTGATATGAATAAATTGATCAATTCTTCAAATGTCCTGATGGGAGGTGTGATCTTGGATAACCATTCCATAGAGTGTACTCCAAGACTCCTAGGAAATAGTCACATCAAGTATCTTCGTGAGCGAATTCTAATGTCAGGTTTCTGAAGTCCCTAACGTGATCGATTGGATCCGTTTTCCCATTATAGCGATCAAATTTCAGCATTTCACAATGCTTGGGAAAAGGAATCATGTTTAAACTTCTGTCAAAAGGATAAGGACAGATGTCCTCCAGAGTGTATTTCTTTGTGGTTGTTCCCCCTTGTAATTCTCTAACTTGTCCTTGAAGTGTCCTTGATTTGTTGGGTCAAGGCACTAAGATCTGAAAGGGGTGTCTCTTCAGGTTTGTTTTTCAAGTTTTCTGTGTCAAAGTCATGAGGTAATTTAGCCCCTTGTTCGGCTAGATAGCGAAAATATTTTTCCTTATCTCGCTGCAAGATCTTTTCAATGGCTTTATGGAATTTTGGATCTTGTTCAGCCTCTCTAAGACATTCCTCTTCTTGTTCTTCATCACTATCCACTTGATTTTTATCTCTGTAATTATGAAAAGGATTTTCTTCTCTATTGTCCATGTTGTTGTTGAAAAGTGGATTTTGATTTATGCTGAAAATGGGATTACTACTTTCTCCTTCTTCTTGAGTATTCTGAATATGACTTTCTTTTTGGATTGTATCCTTTAGTTTATTGTGTTGAGACCTTGTGGAGATAGGCATATGTTTTTGGAAAATTCTTCTAAACTTAGATCCTAGTTTTGACAAGTGCAATGGTGATGATATCTTGATCCGATAAGATATGTAATCTTATGATATGATCAAGGATGCTCCTAACTTATTGGTTGTGGCTTCCAAAATGATGAAGGATTTTAGAATCCTGTTGGGGAAGTTGAACCAAAAATTAAAAAGCTATTTGAGAGATGCACTCTTAAAATCTTGATCTTTGTTTTCAAAGAAGGTTCCAAAATCAATGAAGAATTTGATTGGGGTGTGAAGGATACTCTATGGAAGGTTGTGGTATGTTGTCAAATTCAAGAGGTTGGTTATGATTATGCCATTGTGACAGAGCTAATCTTTGATAATAAGCTCGGGAATCTAAGGGATCTACAACATACTCATCAGTGAATCCTCTAACAAAATCCTGATATCTATGAAGAAATCCTCGATAGTGAAGCAAGACTTGTCAACTTTTGTACAAGAAATTTCTCTTTTGCAGTGTTTTCTTGTATCCTAATGGTTTCTTGGGTTTTCTGATCCTTTTAGACAATGATTTCTTGGGAAATTTTGTTGACTTCCAATCTCTAAGCATGAGGAAATTGTTTGGAACTGTTTTTGAACCAATGATATGAAAATCTCTTGAGTGGCTTTCAGTTGTTGTTCTTTATGCTCCTTTTGGATGATTTCTTTATCTAAATTAATGTAAAGGAAGACACATCAAACAATTTTTGAAAACAGTTGTTCTTAAAGCCCTATACTAACATTGAAGTGTTTGATCAAGAAATGTTTTTCATCAAATGTTTTCACAGGTTTTTCACATGAAAGATAGTTCAGACAGACTCACTCTTAAGTGCTCAAGTAGGTCATTCTAGTAATCAATAGCCCACAT
>VDFB02168118.1:51288829-51357755 GCA_007258455.2 Sequoia sempervirens
ATGCATCATTAAATGTATATTAACATCATCTGCACTCTAATTAAAAATATTAAAAACAACACGAAATACAAAGAGATGAAATTAAAAAGTTCCAACTAATGATGTTATAATAATCCTCCCCAAGTTGATCCTCTCATCCCAATCATCATACTTAATGTTTTGGTACTTGAATGTGTTGGTACTTGAATCATGTTTTGGTACTTAATGTTATGTTTTTTAAGAGGAAGCATTTTCTCTTTCTATTACCATAACGATTATTCTTGTTTTTGTAACTTGGTATTTCTATTTGTAGATTTTCAACTTTTATTATGTAAATCATTCTTTGATACCCAAGTAGTTTAAAGGTTTTCTTGAATCTTATTTAGTTTTTAGATTTAAGTGCTTTCTCATTGTCTAATTTCTTAATCAAATCTAAACATTGTTTGATCCTTATTTCCTTCTAATACCAAAATCATCCTCTTTTCCTAACTATAAGAAGTCATAGTTCAATCCCACCATGGTTGTGAATCAAGCTAAAATTGGTATGATTGGGAATATGCATGATACTAAATTTATCATAATGGAGAAGAATCATTTGACCATGAGGCCCTTGTTGAGAAAATGGTAATCAAGATATAGCTTTGATGCACACAACCTTTCTTTGGATCTTGCAAATTTGGCTAGTAATATTAACCCTAGTACAATGATTGATCTCCTTCATATACTATGTTGATTAATAAGCCATGTGGAGAGAAAGTACTTAAAGTTAAATAGGTAAAAGGATAAGCTCAAAAATCCCTTTGAGTGATGTGCCATTTCCCTCCATCCCAAGCTTCTTCTTCATGTATTCCTCCTTATTGTTTTACTCCTATCTATCTTATGCAATTTATTTCTCCTTCCACCAAATCTCTAGATTTATCCTCTCCTTTTTTCCTAGATCTTATCTCATGCTTACTTGTGCCAATTGCACATAGTTCTCTTGTCTCCACATTAGTTCTCATTAGTTTTTTTTACACTTCCCATGTTTCCCTCACTGTGATATTCCTACGCAAGTCTTTGTCACTCCACACTCATTTATTATGTCAAGACAAATTTATGCACCACCTTCCATTTCTCATCTTGCCACTTTCATTCGTATCCTTAATCCTAGTGTGCCTCTATCTACCCTTGACATTAATGTTTAAAGGCTTATTTGAGATGAAAAGTAATGTTGATTCCTTACCTAATGGAAACAAAAAATACATACATATAAAAATCAAACACAATTCAATTTCTATTAAAAATTTTACATATCCATTTTTGTTGGATTTTTGGATCCTAGATTTGAGATGCACAATGTTAAAGGAGATCCCATGACACATTCAAGGTTCTTTAGTGCTACATATTTTGATTTTGTGTATGATGATAAGTTATTGGCTAAGTTCTTCCCATGAAATTTAATAGTATTATCTTCCATTTGGGTCTATTTTTTAATATTGAAATTGGTCAATGCAAATATTGGGAATGTTGGATTGAAGTTTATTATTTTAGATTTTTTGACTGTAAACAAGGATCTACAAAGTATATACATTCTTAGCATTTGCATGCCAAATTGAGATGAATGTTAAGAACTAAGTTGTTAGAGGCTACCACACTTAATTATGGATCTTCTAGTAAGCTGTCTACGTCATCCTACCCTTGTAAATTTGAAAAGAAAAATTATTTCCAAAGGATGAAGTAAAATAATGGGAAATGACCATTGTACAAACTATACATTATAAATGTTTCTAATATAATTATGACTCTAAAGCCTCCAACTTTTTCCTTTGTAAAATGTGGCCCAAAATTTACTTAGTGCTTGCATGATTGCCCACTTCCTCCTATTAGGCCATTGAATGATCTAAAGTTATTCCCCAAAAGATATAATGAGAAAGAATTTTTGTTATTAAATTGTAGAGTTAATTGTAATTATACTCCAACATTTTATGGGATTAAGGAATAATTGATTAAGGATTAAGAAAATTAGGTTGAGGGGGTTAATATTGAGGTCAATCCTTCAATTGTTCCTCCTAATGACAATTTAAATATTTTACACTAAATAAATCTAATAAAATGGTTTTATATGAGGGTCATGAGATTGAGGTACATATACATGTTGACGAGCTTGAAATCATTGATTCGCCTATGTATGTGAGGAATGATAAGTTGTTGGTATTAATAAAAATTATAAGGGTACTTATTCTTCTTCTTATGTACTAGGGATTGACTTTTATAAAAATTTCTATGGACTAACTAGTATTCAAACTTAGGACCTCCCATTTGGTGTTAGGATGCTCTACTATTGAGCTAATGGCTCACATTGTGATGAGTCTTTTTATGGATTAGGTGTGTATCATTTCTCCAACACACTCCTTTGAGCCACAACATAGGTGTCAAATGCACCTAGCTTGGCTCTAATACCATGTCAAAATTTCCATGAACTAGTTAGGATGCAAATCTCCACCACTAAGCTACCCACCCACTTTATGACAAGTCAATTTACGATTTAGGTATGCTAATTTTTTCAACACCTTTTTCACATTGTGAGATATTACCAAATAATTATAATGGTCATTTGGTTTTGTGTGGATCATGAACCATGTAAGGGTGTGTTTATTGATCTTACTCACCAATAAAATGTATGCATTGAATAATTTTATTTTATCATCATTTTATCAACAAGCATATGCATATTTGAGGAGTTTATTTAAAATTGACTAATGATATGTTGATTGAAACTATAGGATACATTATTTTACCTTAATTTTGTCTAAAGATGAGGGAAGTTCTTATTCTATGTCATATTCTTCTTCTTTAGATGTATCTCATATTTTACTTTGGGTATCCATGGATAAAGCAATATCAAGCAACATCATCAATGTCATGCCATCAAGGTATCAAATATGTTTGAACACTAGTAAAGAGGTTACAATTGCAGAGATCCGATATGCCTTTTATTTTAGATTAAGTCGTAACCTTAAATAATTTTAAGAACATACATAAGGATCCTATATATAAGTGCAAATTCTTTGCCTAATTTGTAAAAATTCAAAAGGAATAACAATGGTGGGAAAATCAAGACAAGATGCAACAATTTAGAATTCCTAAAGGGTTTACAATTATTAGAGCCAAAGTAGGTTATATTTTGGTTTTATATTATAAAATGATTCAAGAATCTATAAGCCAAAAGAACCATAAGCATTGAAACTTTAGTTTAGAAGCATAAGGGATTGGATATTTTCATTCCTAAACATGGTTTTCATAAAAAATATTACTCATGTAGCAAGCACACTATAGAATTCACAAAGAAGGTTAGGGTTTTTAGCTTCATTTGTTATATGGAGATATTTTATTGTAATGTAAATAATCAATGATATGATTCTTGATTTTTTATAAGATTTAATATTATGACACCTTAACAAACCAAGCTATGACTTTCATGGTTCACTCCTACATGTATGAAATTTGCATTTTCATCTACAAGTTTGACCCTAAATTTATTTATCTCCATTTTTTAGACTATGTTGAGAGCCATTATAATGTTTTTTTGCACTAACTTTGGGAGGAAACTCATTTTTCCTTAGTCAAACCCTTGGATTATGCAAAACAGGGAAGCAAAATACTATATTGAAAATGCTTTAAAAACTTTCAAACAAGTGCAATTTGAATTCAACAAATTTTAAAAAAATTGCATTTAGGGTTTCAAAATTAAACAAATACATGCATTTTGAACTCTAAAAAAATAAAATTTTAAATACCCCATGCTCAATAGTGGTCGATATGCGAATTGGAATGATGAACTTTGAAGAGAGGAACCAAACTTTTCTTTCGCCAGTGAGAGAAACTTTGTTTGGTCGTCGTCACGGATTTTGTTCGCTGCGCGCACCAGGGAGACAGTGACTAGTAAAAAACACAGTAAAAGTGTGAAAATGAAACCTTTTTTTTTGTTTTAGTCATATTGAAGGGGTTCGGCTGAACCCACTTCAATATTATTTTTTAATTGGGGCATTCATTGGTTCAGCTAAACCATGGGTTCAGTCAAACCCAGTGGTTCAACCGAACCAATGAAATGGTTCGGTCGAACCATTGGGTTCGGCCGAACCCATTTGATTTGAGGAATGGAAAAAAGTTGAATTTTTCTTCCTCTTAAAAAGTGTAAACCACTATTCTAAGGTGACCCTACAACACCTTACAACACTTTTGTAAGACATCAATAAATGTATTTTATTCAATTTACAAGGGCCCAAGACCTAGTGTGGATGTGTAAACACCTCTCAACACTAAATAAAGGCCTCATTAAGTTCAATTTATCATCAATTATTCACATATCAAGCAAAGTATACACTTTTTGGCAACACAGATACTAGTGTTTTCGTTAGTGTTAATTCATTTTTGTACCACTATACATGTAGTATATGTTGGACTATTAGGCCCATTAGCCTTTCAAGTTTTCAATGATGTCACTCCATCCACCCCAATTTTCAAGTGTTGAGTTTTTCCTTAAAAAAGTCTTGTAGTTTCGAGTTGCCAAACTTGGTCATCAACTAGTATATATTCCCTTGCATATTTGACCCCCGATCACTAGTCCTTTTCCTTCAACACTATCCTCTTTGTTTCTTGATAGGCCTTAAAACTTTTCCATCCTCAAATACCATTTCCTTGCAAGCCCTACCTTCCCAATCCTTCGTCAATTCAAAAAATGTTCTAAGTATGTTCCAAACTTGACCATATATGGCTTTAATACCCTCATGCTAACATCATCATGATATCATTTTGGCATCACACTTTCATCAAATTTGTGAGCCAATCCACCCTTTTTGAAGTCATCTTTGTATGATGCCAATGCCATTTAGTTTTTGGAGATCACTATTGAGTTTTACCTACTAATGTCATCCTTTTTGCACTCAAAAATTTCTCTTTCAAGTTGGAGGATCAAATAATTCATTTTATAGCACCCCTTTCCAAGTCCCTTCAAAATTTCACTACCACTTCAAATATTTCCTAATTATTTTAGAGTTGGACATTTAGTCATTTATTATCCTAGTACTTGCTATATGGTCGTCCTAACATCTCAATCTTGGCATCCCAATGCTAAATGTTCCTTTTCAAAGTTATCCCTCGTAACTTTCCCCATTCTACATTCCTTCTTGGCATAACTTCCTTGTCAAATTTTAAGTCCAACATTTTAACTATAGGTTTTAGGCATGGTTCCTTAACTCAAAATTTTAACACTCCCACCTATTTTTTGCCAGTTTCTCTATAACTCACCAAAATGGCCTAGAAATCCATGTAGACATTGGAAAAGGGTTTGACATGATAGATAAGTACTAAAAAATAACAATAATGACATTTCTACTACTTGAGGAGATTTATGCATATTTTTGGTGCATAATTTGAGTGGTTTTTGCTAGTGAGTGGTTGTAAGTGGTTCAAGTTTCATTTATGGCCCAATTTGGCCCTGCACCTACCAAAAAAATCCAAAATCATTCTTAATACTTATAAAGGTATGCATTAACAAGGGAATATGTCATGGCCATGCCAAAAATATTATAAAAAATAAAATCTTGTAGGGAGTGGATTCTCACACCATCTGAAGTGGTTTTGTCATGTATTTCATAAATTTTATAGTCTTCTAGCACATACATTTATTGGAATATAGCTAGTAAGGGATTTAATGGTAGGTTTTCATGCTAGTATTTTTATGGTTGTTGGCATGCTCTTCAACCTTTGAGATCATTTTTTTTTATTACAGGATGCATATCTTTTTGCATACCCTAATTTATTGTGACAACTAAGATCACAAGACCCTAACTTTCACAACATATCTAGGCCTCTATTTAAATGGATTTTTTGGATGCATTTCCAACTTTAGCACTCAAAATATATAAACCATTAATAATATAAGAATTATTTTTATTTTCTCAAGGCTTTGTGGATCCCAAGGGGGCCTTTTCTATGTAGAACAATTATCACAAATGATGGCTAGAGAACAATAGATATTTGTGAGGCTAGATCTACATTTTCTTCCTTTAAAGCTCGTGTACCCAAGTGATACATCTATATATTCATGTTTTTCATCAATTCAAATGGTTTTTCACTCTATGCTTTCATCGAATAGATGTGCATAACTTCCTAGGGTTTTCATAATTGTTAGTTAGTCTTCCATTAGAGTTATCACTTAGAACTTGCAAAAGAGTAGTTATTGTAGAGAATATTTGTAATCATATGTCTTCTTAATTAGTTGTAAACATTTTTCTTAGAACTTGCAAAAGAGTAGCTATTGTAGAGAATATTTGTAATAATATGTCTTCTTGATTAGTTGTAAACATTTTTAAAGGTCTTGCATAACATAATATGACAATTTTTATGTTGTTTAAAGCTTATCCTTCACCACATTTACTAGTGTAAATGTAACAAATATTAGATAAATGTTGTAGCAATTCAAACCAATGCTAGTTCATTTTGTATTAGTCTTATCTATGCTACATAGGAAATTTTGTGAGTTTGATTAAGGATTACTACAAAGATATGTTTACACGATATCATATCTTTGTTAGAACTCTATTTTATATTTTAATGGTTGTATGTAACTCTATTACTCAATAAGGCACTAATACTGAAGACTTAGACCATCCAAATCATCTTAAAACATAAAAAAAATTAGTCACCAATACTATATAAGATGGGATTAGATTTAAGTTTTTTTTTTATGATTCAATGTTAAAACTAGGGAAAACCTTAAAGTAAAACCTAACTATTTTATCACTTAAAAGATCATGTTCAATTCATTCATGCTTTGTCGATGTCTATGGAGTAAAAAATGAAACTATCTCAAGGAAATCCGACATTGTAATCATCTATATAAGTTCATTGTAGCTAATTATTCTTGACCTAGTGACACTTTTAAGGGTCAAGTGTGTAGTTTGGGTACAACTAGTTTTTGGTAATTTTGGTTATCCATTTTATTTTATTTGAATGCTTGTTGAGGAATGACTCTAGGAATACCCTTCTAAGATTAATTTGAGCTCAAAGAGTAGGAGATATTATCCAATCTTAGGGTTAGAATTTTTTCATCTTGAGGTTATTTATGATTCTCTACTTACCTTATTGAAGATAAACCCCTCACCTTGAAGGTGGAGAGAGGCTCTAGGGCTTGGGAGAGAAGTTTTGGGACTTAACATATTTAATGCAAATATGCTTGAGATGTCCATTCCTAAAAATATCAATAGAAGATAATATGATAAAAGGAGGAGAAGGGGAAGAAGATAAAACCAAACCAGTAGTACTTTTCATCTAAAAAAAGAGAATTCATGCAGGTTGATAGAAGGAGATCTAGAGTCATAAATGTTAGGAACAAAAAGAGAAATATAAGAATGGATTCTACCACAAGATCAACATGATTTTCTTGATTGTGTTAAGACAAAGAGCTAGTAAAAATATATTCATTTTGGTTTGGTGGGGCTATATATTTATTACCTATAATATTTTTATCAATCAATTCATGTATTTGGTGTCTTAGGAGTATACACTTTTTAATGTCACACCCTAGAACACAATAATATTGGAAAAAGGTCTTGGAATTATTAACAACAATAAGTTGTTTTAGGATAGTCTAAAGAGAATATATGTTAGGTAAATTAAGAAACAAGGAATCTATGATATAAATGATACTACCAAAAATAAGAAGAGGGAACAACATTCATTTGGTTGACGTTAGGTTTATCTTCAAGTTTAGAAAATTTAAAATTTTAATTGTTCATTTAAAATGGTTGTTTAGAAAAAATTGAGAGATATGATGATGAAGGTGAAGGAAAGTAAAAGTAAAAGTAAGCGATATTATAAGATAATATTTTAATTTTCCTATATTATTCTTAAAATCCCTTAAATTGGTGCATAAATAAAAAAAAAAGCGTAGCACCAAAAATAAAATCTTATTACATATGAGTACTAGCATGTTTTCCTCGAAGATTAAGTATCTCATCATTGAGGAGATGATAGTGCATCTTGGTCGGGTTTGATTGGAATTGAATCACAAATTCATTCACATATTTAATAGGCCATTGAATATAGTTATGAAGATTTGTAAAGTTTACCTTCAAGGAAATATTTGTTGGGAATAGGATGCCATTTTATTGCAATCCTAAACATATTTCATGTATCTCCTAAGTCCTTGGAAATTCTTCCCCAACACTAGGATTAGAAAGAGATTAAATTCAAATGAAATGAACATGTAAATTGACATTTGTGATTATTCATAAATGATAGGAACATGTGGGGATTCCCAAGAAGATCTCCTACAAAATAGGAGCACATGGGGTGCCCAAATGGAAGGTGGAACCCACCTTGCTTAAGTTAACTGTTTGGAGGATTGATAACACTTTAGTAATGCATGTAAAGATCCTACAAATTAGGGATTGATATTTACATGAGTTTAGTTTAGTTTAGTTTAGTTTAGTTCAGTTCATATTAGTTTAGTCCAATTTAGTTCAGTTAAGTATCAGTTCAATTCAGTTAGGTTTAGTTAAGTTCATTTATGGTTCAGTTATCTTTAGTTGCATGTAGTTAGTTTTGATTGAATGCTAGTTGACTTGAGTTGACTTGAGTTGACTTGAGTTGCATGACTAATGAATTCATAACTTGCATGATAGATAACAGGTGGATACATTCAATTAAGTGGGGATGATCAATCATGCATAATGTTTGCATGAATTGGTGGAGAGATATGTTTTAGTTAACTAAGATTGACTTGGACCCACCTTGGGTGCCCAAGTTGGCATCTTTGAGTTAACACCTTTTGTATCAGAAGATATTTACAAGGCTCGGTTAAGTGGGACCATTCTTGGGCGCCAAATTTAAGGTGATGCTTGCAAAGATATTTTCTTGACCGAAGTTTAGTTAAGTGTTCAGTTTGGGGCGCCTAAATTAAGGAAGACTTTGGTTTGATCATAGATTACAAGGTGGAACTCTACTTGCACAATCTAGGTGTAGATTTTTGAGAGGGGATTTATGCTTTTGTATTTGACAACACTTTTGATTTTACATGCTCATTAATAGTCTATTAATTGCAGCAAGCTGAAGAGAGTTCTATGAGAGTTTTGTGCAGGTTGTGAAGAAGGATTGTTGAAGGAAAAGGAAGCATATCAATCAAGGATTGATACAATATTATTGTAATCTTCTTCTAAGGCTAAATAATACAAGCACTATTGATTCTAGTGGTGGAGTTTTTTCCCGAAAGGGTTTCTCCATGTATATGTTGTGTCACTTCTATCTTCTTGTCTCATTCTTCTACAATATTTTTTCTCTTTCTACAATTGATAAAATTGATCTAAACAGATAATCATACACAAAGAATTGTGACAAAGAACACTTAATTAAATCTACAGTCTCATAGTAGTTTTACAAGTTTTAAGCTACATAATTACCTCCATTTTCAACATTTGGTATTAGAGTTAACGGTTGCGTAGAGTTTGGGACGCCTTTCTCTTAAAATTTTGAAGGTTTTTTGGCTGTAGTGGGAGCTTTTACTATTGTGTTATTGTTGATTTATAAAATAATTGTGTTACAATGAGTTATACTTCTCATTTAGATATTGAAAGATTCAATGGATCTAGTTATGAGATGTGGAAACTAAAAATGGAGGATCTCCTTGAAGAGAGAGATCAGTGGTTAGTTGTTTGTAATGAGACAAAGCCATCAACAATGATGTCAGATGAGGATAGGGATAAGCTTGATAAGAAGGAAAGAGGAACCATAATATTATTTCTTGTTGATGTTATTCTCTTGAATGTTTTAGTTGAAACTACCACATATAAATTATGGAAGAGGATAGCTGATATCTATCAAACCAAAAGTCTTACTAATAAGTTGTATCTGAAACTTGACAATTGTATTCTTTAAAGATAAAAGATCGTGATTCTGTTGCATATCATTTAAATGCTTTTAATTTGATTCTAAGTCAGTTAGCATCTGTAGATATAAAGCTAGAAGATGAAGATAAATGATTTTTGTTACTTTGTTATTTACCAAAGTCTTGGAAAAATCTAATTGTTGCTATCAGTGGTAGTGGTGCAGATTCTAAGATGGATAATATAATTCCTACTCTCCTATTAGAGGAGACGAGGAGGAAGTCTAAAATGAGATCCCAAGATGCCTTGTTTGTAAGAGGTAGGACTAAGGAAAAGGAACCTAAGGGAGACAAGAAAGGAAAGAGTAAGTCCAAAGGACGGTCTAAAACCCTTGGTAAGAGTAAGGTAATGTGTTGGAACTGTGGGAAACTTGGACATATAATAAAGGATTGTAAGAGCAAGAAAAAGAGTTATGATGCTTCTACAAAGAAATCCTCGGATGACAGTAATGATGCATTGGTCATTTCCTCTAATACTATTTGTGATAACTCTTGGCTTATTGGTTCAAGTTGTTCCTATCATATGACTCCTAGCAAGGAGTGGTTCACTAAGTATACGACATATGATGGAGGAATTCCTTCTTTGGAGATAATAGCACAATAAAGGTTGTGGGAAAAGGAGAGGTAAAGTTGTGTTTCAGTGATGGTAGGGTTAAAACCCTTAATGATGTTTTACATATTCCAGGACTTGCTAGAAATCTACTTTTTGTATCTAAGTTCAATGATTCTGGAATGCATGTGACATTTGAAAAAGGTGGTTGCAGATTGGTGAAAGGGAATATGGTGGTTGCTAAAGGATCTCGGATTGGGACTTTGTGTTACCCGATTTTCACCTACGAGCTCAATCATGCAAGACCAAATTATGTTTTAGGTGTTCATAAGGGCCAAGTAGAGACATGGTTGTGCATGATTAAATCATACCCCTAATGTATCTCTCAAGGAGCTTAGTTGAATTCTGCCTTAGTCAAGTTTGGCATAAAGTTCCTCTGAGGAGAAATTCGGCAAGACCTTACAGGTGTCTTACTGACTAGCAAGGTTTCTATTCATTTTGAAATGTCCTGGTCGGCTAGACATTTTCATCGCTATGGGGTCATGCCGACAGTGGTTCGAGCTTGCCAAGAGTTGAGTCCTTCACCATGAGGTCTCACCGATAGATGAAAGTCATGCCGACCATTGTTCACAAGGCTAGCATCGCCGAAAGAATTTGGGTTTGGGGTGAAGTCTTCCCGACTGATGGAGGTCTCGGCGAAAGGAAGCGGTCTCAGTGTAGTGTCTCACCGACACACGGGAGTCTTCTCGAGTGGCCTCAGCTCACCAAAATGTTCATCTCGCTGAGAAGTCTTGGCGACCACCAGGAAGTCACACCAAAGAAGGATGTCATCAGGTGAGGTTTCGCTAAAACTAGGTGGCTTTGGGGTGACGTCTCGCCGATGAGGGAGAGTCTCACTGAAGCGAATGGAGCTCTTGGTGATAGGCTTTGAGCTCGGTATGAGGTCTCACTGATAATAGAATGTCTCACCGAAGTGGGCTAGTTTTGGGGAGACATCTTTCTAACTACGTAGAGTCTTGCCAACATGGAGTCTCATCGATATAACATCTCCCCGACCAGCGGAGGTCTCCCCGATACTAAATGAACTCGCCCAAAGATCTTGAGCTTGATGAGAGGTCTTCTCGACCCGCTAAAGTCTTGCCAAAATGAAGTTAGCGCTCAGCAAAAGAAAGGAAGTCACTATGACATCTCGGCGACCAAACAAGGGTCTCGCCAAAGTGGAGTGGCTTCGGTATAATGTTGTGACTTCGGAAAGAAGTCCTCCCGACCGATGGGAGTCATGCCGAAATGAATGAGCTCAGGGAGATCAGTTTGTGTTCAGCATGAGGTCTCGGCGACCCAGTGAAGTCTTGCTGAAGGGGATGATGCATTCGATATAAGGTTGTGCCCTCAGGGAAAGGTCTAGATGACATGAAAATGGTCTCACCATAAAGAAGGTAGCTCAGCAGGATTTCTTGGTGAACGAAGATAGTCTCGCCGATGCTATTTTGTGAGATCAATATAACTTTTGCATTCAATATGAGGTCCCACTGACGGTCCCAAGCTATGTCGATAACCGCTGATGGGCATAATTGCATCAAGGAGACTCGATTAGTGTCTCACTAATATGCAACTCAGTCTGAATGACCTTGGACCATCTGGCGATCCCATGTAACATCTTTTCGACCAATCAAAGGGAGCTACAGGAGAGTCATGGCAGTTTGACCCCTATGAAGAAGATCAACATAACGAAAGTGACGTGGATCTACTATGAGCTCAAGAGCATTCAAAGCAGCTCAGAAAGGAGGTTTGAGGATGGACACGATGACTATGAAGTTAATGTTGTGTTTGCAAAAGATCAAGGAGGCCATTCCTGGAGCGACTCTTCACCGACATGGACAGAGGGGACGCGTGTTTAATACAACATTAACTTCATTCAAAATATCTAAGGGTAGATCTCTCTGAAGGAGATATTTTTTGTAAGCCCTAGGGGCCGACACATCTTTTGTATATTTGGCATTTTTTCCTCTTTGTAAAACAATTCGGACTATGCATTCAGAAGAGTTAGTGGTTTTTAGCAATCCTCTCTCAGCCAATGTATGTTTTGTAACTCAACTAGAATATGGAATACAACATAGAGTTTACTTTGGAAGCCAGTGTTAATGTTCAGACTACTCTCATTTCTGTATTTTTAGCTTATGCAAGTTTTCCACTGTGTTTTCTAAGTCTGCATTCATACCTTAAAGCTACGAAATTTATCTTTCCTTCTTAAGATATTTATGTAGATCAAGCCTTTTAAGAATGATGCATAAGTCTAAAGAGGTTATGTTGAGTAAGTGAAATAGCTACCATTAGTTTCCCAGTGTATGTTCATCTTGTTTTCATTTCATGATTTCTTATTAGTTTGGTGTATCACCATAGGTTTAAATTTTAATTTCCATGCACTCTTCGTCCCCTTTTCTTTCAAAGAATAGTAGTTAAGTGATAACATAAAGGAAGTCGGCCTTCTCCAGAGATTGACCTCTATTTACAAAGAACCACAGCTTTTGAGGTCTTCCCATGTTGCACTAGATTGTCAAATTTTACATTTGAAAGGGTGCAAAATCCAAGTGACAACAGTTTTGGCACACCCGGTGGGACTCTTTCCACGTGATATTGTTGGTTTGGTATGCAACCAGTGAGTTTCAGACTTTACAGAAGTCATTCTGGCATACTTGGTGACTCCATAAAGAGAAAGAACTTCATAATCAACACTTCTACAGTTTATGAGAAGAGTTCAGACAAGGAGCAGCTTAGTTCCTTTCAAATATTTGCAGTTGTCACCACCAAGAAGACAAGGCAGAGCAACAGAAAGGCGAAGGATAAAAAAAAATTATTCCAGAAGAGCCAAATCTACTCCTCCATTTCTAAGATCTCATATTATTGTCCCATTCTCTAATTCACCTAGAGTGCAAGTAAACCCACCTCCAATGGCTGCTCCCAGAAATTAACCTTTTGTGCCATTCAATGTTGGTAGTCCATTAAATTTGTTACAACACAATGACATCCCAATGGCAGCTCTAAAAAGTTTTCCAATTTTTAGTGGGGAAGAGCAGACTACCCTGATTGAGCATATACGTGATGTTGCTTCCTTATGTGGTGTTCACCATATCACACAAGAAGATGTGGTTGTAAGATTACTTGTAGCATCATTCAAAGGAAGAGTGTTACAGTGGTTCAAGAGTCTTGAAGTAGGTTCAGTTGCCACCCAAGATGAGTTGGGTGACAAGCTGCATAGGCAGTTTCAGGATAGGTCTGATAATTTATCCTTGTTGGAACAATTAACTACACTTAAGAGGGATCCTCAAGAGCAAATGAATGATTTCAATTTTAGATTTCAAAGAACCTGGGATAGAATCCCTGCAACGGTGAGACCACCTCTAGAATATGCATTTTTATACTTTTTAAAGGCTCTTAACAACGATATAGCTGTTATGACACAATCAATGGGGGGTGTTTCTCTACCAGACGCATTTGAAATAGCAATTAGAGTTGAAAACAACCTAATACAAGCTGGTAAACTTGCTCCTAGGCCACCAATACCTATCTTTCCAGATATTCATTTGAATATCCCTTTGCAGATACCACCTTTTGCACCTTTTCCACCTGTTCCAGCTGTTGTAACACAAGAAAATTTTGTTTCAAGTTCTTCAAATGAGTTACAGGAGATCAAAAGTTTGTTACAAACTTTTGGTAATAAGCTTGTGAGCTTGGAAAGGCAACAATCGTATAATAGGCCTTATCAGTAGCAAAATTTAGGTCAACAACAACAATATCAAGGTAATAGGCAAACTTACCAAGGCAATTACCAGGGCCCAAGACAGGGTGTAAATACTAGACCTTTTCAGGCTTATGCTCCAACACCTGTTAGTGTAGTCAAGGATCTTGTCCCTATTCAAAATAACTTAGCAACAGACTATGAGTGGTGTTACCCTTGCAGCCAACCTCACAATCAAGCCACTTGCTCAAATGGACTCATCAATCAGGCACTTATGGTACATAATGCCTCAAGTTCATAGTAGAGTGCATTCAATGATGCATCTCCACAACACCAAGAGTAGCCTACCAATGAAACTACCCTACTTAACTGGCAAGGTGAAGAATTTTATGGATTGAATGTAGATAATTCTTCAGTTGCAGCTAACACCAGGGCAAAGAAAAGAGCTTTCGAGCTTGATCAAGCAACTGATAAAGGAAAGGCAGCAGCTACAAAACCATCTACATCTCAAGTGATTCCTATGTGGCAAAGAAATCAGCAACTCTCGGTCAAGGAGCAGCCACACTTGTAAGCTGATCACGCTAGCATAAAGGTACATTATAAAGTAAACCTAACTGTACCCTATAATATTCTTGATAGCATGAAAAAGATGAATGTAACGATGTCTATGTGGGATTCATTAGCTATCCTAGGTCAAAAGGATATGTTACATTCGGCTTTGGCAAATTTTAAAGTGTCTGATCAATCTGAGTCTCCAGTAGGTCAAGCTAGAAATGTATTGACAAATAATCCTCAAGAAAATGATAAATAACCCAGCAAAGAGGCAGGAAAAGAAGTCAAACCACCTCCTTTTTACGTGTCTTTAATCATAGGTGATAAGTTAGTTCATAATTGTATGGTAGACAATGGAGCTAGTAGCTTAGTAATGCCAAAGTAGATTGATGACAAGCTTGGACTAAAGTATCAGCAGTCTTTAGAGAAAGGAGTGATCCAATTGGATGGTACTTCTATTAATACATTGGGTGTTATTAAATATTTGAGTCTTACCCTTCATGCTTGTCCTACTTTTTCAGTTCCCCAAGACATATGTGTCATAGATCTCCCACCTTTCTTTTCTTTGTGCCTCTCAAGAGACTTTATAGCCAAGATAGGTGGTTATGTGTCAGCCGATTGGTCACATATGTTGTTTAGAACAAGATATGGAACTAAGGTTACCATTAAATCTAAGAGGTTGGCTAAAGATCATATTGAGCCATATAACCCAAGTCCCATCAATGTTGTTCCTATTGCTGCAGACAAAAAATGTGTCGCTTTTACTAACAGTGAACTGGTTGCCGCTCAAGAACTTCAAGCAAAAGCTATTCCTGATGTGCTGTTGCATGAATGGGTAGTTGAAAATGTGTTGGACAGTCCTGAAGACCTAATTCAAGATGTTGGTATGGGTAATTATGTGATGCTTGAGCCTGATGCAGAGATTCCAAACCTTGAAAAGGATTTAGATCAGTTGTTGCAACAACAAAGTGGACTTTGGGAGATGTTCTTTGATGGTTCCAAGAGCAAGAATGGAGCAGGTGGAGGTGCAATGTTGATTTCTCCACAAGGTGATAAGTATTTTTCAGCCTTTCGTTTTGCTTTTGCATGTTCTAACAACAGTGCTGAGTATGAAGGACTCATTCAAGGCCTTGAGTGGGCAAGGAAAGGAGGAATCAATTGTCTAAAAGTCTATGGAGATAGTGAATTGATAGTTAATCAGGTTAGAGGGTTGAATGTTGCCAAAAATGATGCTTTGAAGTCTTACAGAAATAGAGTATGGAATATAATTGAAGAATTTAATGCCTTCAATCTGATTTCTATTGCACGAAATCAAAATAAGCATGTTGATAGACTTGCAGCCATTGGGGCATAGTTTGATATTCTAGGTGATATCAAAAGGGGAAAAATACAGCAGTATGTTAAGGTCGTTACCAGGCCATCAATTCCTGATAACAACATTAACTAGCAGGTATTTGAAAGTGATGAACAAATATTGACCTTTTAGCTCCAAGATCAATTTTCTGTAGTAAATCAAGAAAAGATTAAACAATAGTATGATGATCACGTGATATAGCTGAAGACCAATAAACTTCCCAAAGGGCTGGTTACCTTGGAATCCATATTTAATTTTGATGATCAGCTTAAGAAGAATAAAGTCGGCATCCAAGTGAAAGAAGATCATTATGAGGAAGTAGAAATCTTTAAAGGTAAGCTTCTCAAATTAGGCAAAATCTATTCAACTGAAGATAAAAGAGCTTTCATTGTTTTATGCCAAGAATATCATGATGTTTTTGCTTGGCAATACTTTGATTTAAGAGGGTTTGATCCTCACATTGCACAACATACAATTGAGTTAGAGCCTGGTGTCAAGCCTGTTAGACAAAAACAAAGACCATTGAACCCCAAGCTTGAGCCTTTGATTATCAAAGAGCTAACCAAGTTGGTAGAGGGGGGTATTGTGTTTCCAATTAAACACACGTCTTGGGTTTCTAACCTTGTTCCGGTTAGAAAAAAGAGCGGTGAGATAAGATTATGTGTAGATTTTAGAGACCTTAACAAAGCATCTCTGAAAGATCATTATCCCTTGCCATCTATGGAACAAATTCTCCAAGTTGTTGCTAGTTCAGAAAGGTTTTCTCTCCTAGATGGATATTCTGGTTATAACCAAATTATGGTCAAAGAGGAGGACCAGTATAAAACAAAATTTACAACAAAATGGGGCAGTATGGCTTACAAAAGAATGTCTTTTGGTTTATCCAATGCTAGTGCCACCTTTCAGCGTGCCATGGATATGGAATTCCAGAATTTAATTTAGAAGTTTTTGTTGGTTTATTTAGATGGCATAACAGTATATTCAAAAAATGCAGATGAACATTTGTCACATCTCAAGCAAGTTTTTGAAAAATGCGGGGATTATGGAATATCTCTCAATCTGAGAAAGAGTATTTTTACAGTTCATGAAGGTAAATTGTTAGGCCATATAGTATCAAAAGATGGAGTTACCATTGATCCTGAAAGAGTCAAAGCTATACTTGAACTGCCATTACCCAATCACAAGAAAGGATTGTCGAGCTTTTTAGGGAGAATTAACTTTTTGAGAAGATTCATTCCTGATATTGTGAATTTACTACAGCCCTTGACTGCCATGCCTAAAAAGAATGCAATTTTTAGTTGGACTGGAGAAGCAAAATGCAATTTTGAAGAAATCAACGAAGCTTTAGCATCATCTCCAACACTGGTAAATCTAGATTTCTCTAAATGTTAGAAACCAAGATCAGATTTGCAAACCAGAATAACCTTCCACATAAGAGAAAAATTAGAAAAAACAAAGATTTGCAAGATGTGCAAATATTATTATTCAAGAATTCAATAATTATATGATAAAGATTTGCTTTATAAAAGCAAAGATGCCAAACCCTAATCTTATCTTGAGCAACAAGATAGCTCAAAAGATAAAGATGAGATCCTAAAACTTAGGAATTAAATATGCCTAAGTAAACTTATGCAAATGTGCAATTAAATATTAATTACACCAACACCCCCCCCATAAGTGCAACTTAGGGAGAAGCAGATTATTATGCAAATATGAGTCCCAGCAACAAGGCCTGATTAGGTACTTATGTACAAATGCAATGATGAGGTAGAGAAGGAAAACCCAGTGGGACAAAACCCCCCTACAGTGAGATGACTGCTGTAAAGAAGTACTGGAAGAACTCTATAGAGTAACACTGGAACCGAAATCTGGCAAGTAAGGAAAGATTCTTCTGTCTACTACTGAAACTGGATGAGAGTCACTGATTGACTCAAGGAATCATGAAAAAAGCAACAGCAGACCCGATGCCTTGGAACACTCAAAAACTCCAAACGGGAACAACCCTGGAATCTATGAAGCAGCAAGCAATTATTGAAAGATGTATTACTGAAAACGAAGTACAAAGATGCAAGATGCACCCTCCCAACTGCCAGAACATCCAAGTAATCTCCAAACAACCCATTGGGCCAAATCTAGACTAAGTGATCAACATGGGAAAGATACAAAAAAAGTGCATGGACAACAACATAGAGCTCCTTAATAACTTTCCAACGCTGCAAAGATAGCGAAAATCGAAGATCATGGCAAAAAGTTATGAGCTCGGAAGTCCAAAAAGAACATCTAACTTCAAACAGAAATAAATGTATTAAAATATAAAAATACTATAAAATAACCTACACCACAAGATAGTTCTCAGAACCAGCTTTCTGACGATATTTTGTTTTTGAAAATCTGAGTTCGGATGCAAAAATTATGCCCAAAATACCAAAACTCCTCCAAAAGGGTTTAGAGTTAAGCCTGGAGGCTAGGCTAACCGCTAGCATTAACCGCTAGCATTAACTACTAGTGGTTAACTAACGGCGGCGTCCATTAACTTTGGTTTTTTTTTTTAAATTTCTTGGATTGCGTGTCGTACAAGGCCGTATGACCCAGAAATGGAAAAAAATTACCTCCCAGAGTCACTGTGTCTGATTTTGATGATTTAAGAGTTGATTTTGGGGTTTTTGGGTGCTCTAAACGCGATGGTGAGGTCTGTTTGGGCTGAAAAATCTCCAAAATTTTAGGTACACTCTAGATCTGGGAACCCTCATCAACTTTAAATCTTCGTAGATCTGACAAATGGAGGTATTTTTTGATGAAACAAAAGGAAAACCTAACTGTTACGGAAGCTCTGGATTCAATGGAATGCTCAGATCTGACCCAAAATGCTACATAGATGAACTCAAGGCATGATACCCTTGAGGAATCCCGAATGAACCTTGTAATTATTTTCTCAAAAATCTGAGAAGGGGTTGCCAATCAAGGCTCTGAATCTTGAGCAACAAGATAGCTCAAAAGATAAAGATGAGATCCTAATACTTAGGAATTAAATATGCCTAAGTAAACTTATGCAAATGTGCAATTAAATATTAATTACACCAACACTAAAGACTTCTTCTTATATGCTTGTGGCAGTGTTGGTTCAATCTCGACTATGTTGGTATAGAAAAATAGTGATAATTTAGAGCAGCCAATAGCTTTCTTTAGTCAAGCACTTGTTGATTATGAAGAGAAATATACATTTCTTGAAAAGGATGTTCTCGTTGTGATCAGAAGCCTAAAGAAGTTTAAGCCTCTAGTTTCAAACAACAAAATTCATATTCTGGTTGCACACTCAAGTGTAAAGGATTTTTTGTTGAACAAAGATCTGAGTGAGAAAAGGGCAGGGTGGATCACAAAAGTAATGGAATTTGATGTTAATATCAACATCACAAAACTTGTCAGGGGTAGAGGACTTTGTGAGCAACTTGCCTCCACTTTTGAAGATACACAAAAATTAGAAACTGGTGTTGTTTTGGCTAATACAGATGGACCTCAAAGCGTTCAAGGTGTTGCACTTGCACTTACAACAAATTGGGTTCAAGACATGACCCATTTTTTACGAACTGGTGAGTGTCCATAAGGTTTAGACAGAGCTAAATGAAGATACTTCAGGCTGCAGTCTATACCATATGTGCTGATAGATAATATTCTTTTGAGGAAAGATCTAAATGGTGTTTTGTTAAGATGTATTAATATTGATCAAACAGAAAGAGTACTTCATGAATTTCATGATGGAGTTTTGGGGGGTCACTTTGCTCCAAGGACAACTGCTTGGAAAATCATGAGATTTGGTTACTACTGGCCCAGCTTGTTTAAAGATGCTTATGCATGCTCAAGAAAGTGTGTCAAATGTGCTTTATTTTCAGGAAAAGAAAAGATCCTTGCTATGCCTCTACATCCAATTCAAGTGGAGCATCCCTTCATGAGATGGGGGATCGACTTTATTGGGCCAATTAACCCACCATCCAGTGCTGGCCACAAGTGGGTGCTTACTACTACAGACTATTTCACATGGTGGATAGAGGCAATAGCTTTAAAGGAAGCAAATGAATCTTCAGTTCTGAACTTTTATGAAGACATAGTCACCAGGTTTGGAGCTCTTAACTCCATCATTTCAGATAATGCTCTTGCATTTGTTGGATTGAGAGTCACTGATTGGGTTGTTAAACATGGCATTCATTTGAATACATCCTCAAATTATTACCCTCAGGGTAATGGTTTAGCAGAAAGCACAAATAAGAATCTCATCAGGATTATTAAAAGAACAATGGAGGATAATCAAAGGACCTGACACATTAATTTAAAGTATGACTTTGGGAAAACAGAGTGACTCCTAAGAGGTCTATTGGTAATTCACCATATGTGCTCGTTTATGGTAAGGAGGCCAGACTACCTTTATCTATAGAGCTTCCAGCTCTAGACATTGTTCACTAGTTGGAGATGTATGAAGAACATGACCCAATATCCGTGAGATATGCAGAGCTTATGGAGCTTGAAGAATCAAAAGATAAGGCAATGAAAGCTTTGGAGTATCATCAACTCCAAACAAAGAGAACATTTGATAAAAAGCTACAGCCAGGGTATTTAAAGAAGGTGATATTGTTCTCAAATGGGATGTTCTGAAAAGCAGGCCAGGCCATCATACCAAGTTTAACAATATGTGGATGGGTCAATTTATTATTAAAGACTGTAGAGAACACAATGCGTACCAACTGGCCATGATTGAGGGTGAAGTGCTTCCTATCCTGGTCAATGGGATACACCTTAAACCTTGTTTTCAAGTCTGGTGAGTTCCTCTATTGTACATATTTGGTTAGTTTTTATGTTTTCAATAAGTGCTTCTACACTTTAGTTTAAGTGTTTTTCTTTCCCTAAGTGTTGTTCGAGCACAGTATATGTTTTTTTTAGTTTCTCCTATTTCGTAGGTTTCAAATGTCCCGATCTGCTTTATGAATCTCAAGAGAGTTGCAGCCATGAACAAGGCTGACATTTTAAGCTAACCTCTGAGTGACTCCATGCCCAATGGACAAGTTTTAGCTACTGGTTTCCATGTTCAGCAGACAAACATCTAGCAAAGGTCGCCAAAAATGTTACCCGATTTTTACCTATGGGCTCAATCAGGCAGGACCAAATTATGTTTCAGGTGTTCATAAGGGCCAAGTAGAGACATGGTTGTGCATGATTAAATCATACCCCTGACATACTCTCAAGGAGCTCAGTCAAATTCTGCCGCAGTCAAGTTTGGCATAAAGTTCCTCTGAGGAGAAAGTCGGCAAGACCTTCCAGTTGTCTTACCGACTAGCAAGGTTTCTATTCATTTTGAAATGTCCTGGTCGGCCAAACATTTTCATTGCTATGGGGTCATGCCGACAGTGGTCTGAGCTCGCTAAGAGTTGAGGCCTTCACCATGAGGTCTCATCGATAGATGAAAGTCATGCCGACCATTGTTCACAAGGCTAGCGTCGCCGAAAGAATTTGGGTTCGGGGTGAAGTCTTCCTGACTGATGGAGGTCTCAGTGAAAGGAAACGGTCTCGGTGTAGTGTCTCACCAACACATGGGAGTCTTCCCAAGTGGCCTCAGCTTGCTAAAAGTTTATCATCTCACTGAGAAGTCTTGGTGACTGCCAAGAAGTCACACTTAAGAAGGATGTCATTAGATGAGGTTTCGATAAAACTAGGTGGCTTCAGGGTGATGTCTCGTCGATGAGGAAGATGGCTTTGGGGTGATGTCTCGCCGATGAGGAAGAGTCTCACCGAAGTGAATGGAGCTCTCGGCAATCGGTTTTGAGCTCGGTATGAGGTCTCACCAATAATGGAATGTCTTGCCGAAGTGAGCTAGTTTCAAGGAGACGTCTTTCCAACTGTGTAGAATCTCGTTGACATGGAGTCTCATCGATATAACATCTCCCCGACCAGCAGAGGCCTCCCCAATACGAAATGAGCTTGCCCAAAGATCTTGAGCTCGACAAGAGGTCTTCCCGACCCACTAAAGTCTTGTCGAAATGAAGTCAGCGCTCGGTAAAAGGAAGGAATTCATTGCAATATCTTGGCAATCAAACAAGGGTCTCGCTAAAGTGGAGTGGCTTTGGTATAATGTTGTGACTTCAGAAAGAAGTCTTCCTGACTGATGGGAGTCACACCGAAATGAATGAGCTCAGGGAGATCAGTTTGTGTTCAGCATGAGGTCCCGACGACCAAGTGAAGTCTCGCCGAAGGGGATGACGCATTCAGTATAAGGTTGTGCCCTCGGGGAAAGGTCTGGCCAACATGAAAATGGTCTCGCCGTAAAGAAGGCAGTTCGACAGGATGTCTTGGTGAACGAAGATATTCTCATCGATGCTATTCTGTGAGATCAATATAACTTTTGCATTCGATATGAGGTCCCGTCGATGGTCCCGAGCTATGCCAATAACCGCTGATGGGCATAATTTCATCAAGGAGACTTGATTAGTGTCTCACTGATATGCAACTCAGTCTGAATGACCTTTGACCTTCTGGTGATCCCATGTAACATCTGTTCGATGAATTAGAGGGAGCTATAGGAGAGTCGTGGTAGTTTGACCCCTGTGAAGAAGATCAACAGAATGAAAGTGACATGGATCTACTATGAGCTCAGGAGCATTCAAAGCAGCTCAACAAGGAGGTTTGAGGATGGACACGATGACTATGAAGTTAATGTTGTGGTTGCAAAAGATCAAGGAGGCCATTCCTAGAGTGACTCTTCACCGACATGGACAGCAGGGACACACGTTTAATACAGCATTAACTTCATTCAAAAGATCTAAGGGCAGATCTCTCTCAAGGAGATATTTTTTGTAAGCCCTAGGGGCCGACACATCTTTTGTATACATGGCATTTTTGCCTCTTTGTAAAACAATTCGGACTATGCATTCAGAAGAGTTAGTGGTTTTTAGCAATCCTCTCTTAGCCAATGTATGTTTTGTAACTCATCTAGAATCTGGAATACAACATAGAGTTTACCTTGGAAGCTAGTGTTAATGTTCAAACTACTCTCATTTCTGTATTTTTAGCTTATGCAAGTTTTCAACTATGTTTTCTAAGTCTGCATTCATACCTTAAAGCTGCGAAATTTATTTTTCCTTCTTAAGATATATATGTAGATCAAGCCTTTTAAGAATGATGCATAAGTCTAAAGAGGTTATGTTGAGTAAGTGAAATAGCTACCATTAGTTTCCTAGTGTATGTTCATCTTGTTTTCATTTCATGATTTCTTATTAGTTTGGTGTATCACCATAGGTTTAAATTTTAATTTTCATGCACTCTTCGTCCCCTTTTCTTTCAAAGAATAGTAGTTAGGTGATAACACAAAGGAAGCCGACCTTCTCCAGAGGTTGACCTCTGTTTACAAAGAACCACAACTTTTGAGGTCTTCCCATGTTGCACAGGATTGTCAAATTTTACATTCGAAAGGGTGCAAAATCCAAGTGACAACAATTTAAGCTTAATACCTCCAATTTTAATAAATCAACCAATATAACTAAAGCTGAAAATACATGTATGTTGTGGCACCATATATTGGACCACATTGGTGAAAAAGGTCTTAGGACCATTCTTAATAAGAAATTGGTTGACGATATTCCTGATCATAATATTGGAAAAAATGATTTTTGTGAGCATTGTGTGTTTGGAAAGCAATCAAGATCTTCACTTCCTAATGAAAAAATAAAGCTAAAATATTATTAGAGATTATTCATTCAGATGTTATGGGCCTTGTGGATATTGACTATTGGTAAATCTAGATATTATGTCACATTTATTGATGATGTCTCAAGATACACTTGGATCTATTTTATGCATAACAAATCTATTGTGCTCAATAAGTTTAAAGAATTTAAGGCTTTGGTTGAGAAACAATCAAATCATAAGATAAAAGTGTTGAGATCAGATAATAGTGGTGAATATTGTTCTATGGAATTTGATGATTATTGTAAGCATGTAGGAATTGTGAGATAGAAAACTACTCCATATACACCTCAACAAAATGGAGAAGCAGAAAGGATGAACCGAACCTTAATGGAAAGAGCTAGGAGTATGTTAAGTAGTGCTAAGCTAGATTAGTGCCTTTGGGCCAAGGTTGTAAGTACTTCTTGTTATAAATAATCAATAGATCTCCTAGTTCATCTATTGAAGATAAAACCCCTTATGAAATATGGTTAGGTAAGAAACCTAGTGTTGCACATTTAAGGATATTTGGTTGTAAGGATTTTGTTCATGTGCCTAAAGAAAATTGATCTAAGATGGATCCAAAAGCACATAAATGCATATTCATAGTTTATGGTGAAAATGTAAAATCTTACAAGCTTTGGAATCCTCTGACCCGAAAAATTTCTTTATCTAGAGATGTGATTTTCAGGGAATTTAGATCTTATTCAAGAGAAGAATAACCAAAGGAGAAGGATACTTCTCAAACAATGTATTTTGAGATAAATACTGAGAAGCATGAAGATGCACATGTTGAAGAACAATTGGATGGATTGGATGAGGAGAGTTCACAGAGTTCTTCTAAGATAAATGCTCATGATGAGCATATTGAGGAACATGAAGAACCTCTGTTGAGAAGATCCACAAGACAACATAATCTCGTTGATAGGTATAACCCACCTAATTTTCGTTGTATATTTTCTTTGATGAGTACTAATGATGAACCTAGATCTTACAGAGAAGCTTTGTCTTCAAATGAGAACAAGCTTTGGTCACACGCTATGCATGAGGAAATGGTTTCCTTGGTTACTTGTGACACATGGGATCTTGAGAGTTTTCCCAAAGGAAGAAAGATCATTGGTTGTAAATGGATCTTTAAAAAGAAAATTGCAGTAGATGGTAATCTCGAAAGGTACAAGGCTAGATTAGTAGCCAAAGGCTACTCCTAGGGAGAGGAAGTTAGGGAGAGGAAGTTGACTTTAATGAAATCTTCTCTCCTATTGCTAAATTAACTTCTATTAGATTCCTTTTATCTATTGATGCTACTTATGATTTTGAGATAGTGCAAATGGATGTGAAAATTTCTTTCTTACATGGGAATCTTGATGAGGAGATTTCTATGAGGCAACTGATGGTTTTGTTGTAAAAGGAAAATAAGAATTGGTTTGCAGTTAAAGACTAGATCTTTATATGGATTGAAATAGTCACCTAGAATTTGGTACCAGAAGTTTGATAGTTTTGCATTAAAAAGTGGTTATGTTAGGAGTGAGGAAGATCATTGTGTTTACATAAAAGTTATTGATGAACAAATTTTAATTATTATCTTGTATGTTGATTACATGTTGTTTATTGGTAACATCAAGGTAATGATCAAAGAATTGAAAGCACAACTCTATAGCACATTTGAGATGAAAGATCTAGGGGCTGCAAGATATATCCTTGGTATGGAGATTAGCAGAGATAGAGGTAACAAAAAGCTTTTCTTAAGTCAAAGCAACTATGTTGATACTATTTTGAAATAGTTTAACATGCAGGAGAGTAAACCAATTAATATTCCTTACCAGTTTGCACAAAGTTGAGTTTAGACATGAGTCCTAAATCTGATTTTCATCATGAGGAAATGTCTAAAATTCCATATACTAGTGCAGTTGGTAGTTTAATGTATGCAATGGTCTGTACAAGACCAGATATAGCCCAAGTAGTGGGAGTTCTATGTAGGTTTATGTCTAACCCTGGTAAAGAACATTGGACTTATGTTAAGAGGGTGTTTAGATATTTATGAGGTACTTCTGATTACTGTTTGGTTTATCATGGTGTTAATGATATTGATATTATGCACAGATCATTGGACATATAGGGTTTTGTTGATTCAGATTGGGTAGGAGACCTAGACAATCAGAGGTCGACAAGTGGCTATGTGTTTACTTTGTTTGGAGCTATGTTTAGTTCGATGGGTAAGACCTGAAGCCCACAATTGCTTTGTCCACCATAGAAGTAGAGTACATGGCTGCTACACATGCCTCTAAAGAGGCAGTTTAGTTATAGAGACTTGGGAAAGGTATTAGTTTTAATTGCAAGCAAATTAGACTTGAATGTGATAGTCAGAGTGCTATTTGTTTAGCCAAAAATCCTATGTATCATGCTCATACTAAGCATGTTGATGTTCAATATCACTTTGTGCGAGAAATGGTTGAGAGTGGAAAGGTATTGATTGAGAAAGTTGACACTTTGATGAATGTTGCAGATTATCAAGTATGAAACCAGTTCCTACAGATAAGTTCTCTTGGTGCAGGAAGGCCATTGGCCTTGAGTCCTGTACTTGATTTATAATAATGATTCCTTGTTTAGAATAATTGCAATGTATAATGACAAGTGGGACAATGTTGGGAATAGGATGCCATTTAAGTGCAATCCTAAACATATTTCATGTATCTCCTAAGTCCTTGGAAAGTGTTCCCCAACACTAGGATTAGAAAGAGATTAAATTCGAATGAAATGAACATGTAAATTAACATTTTTAATTATTCCTAAATGATAGTAACATGAAGGGATCCTACAAAATAGGAGCACATGGGGCACCCATATGGAAGGTGGAACCCACCTTGCTTAAGTTAACTGTTTGGAGGATTGATAACACTTCAGTAATGCATGTAAAGATCCTACAAATTAGGGATTGATATTTACATGAGTTTAGTTTAGTTTAGTTTAGTTTAGTTCAATTCAGTTAAGTTAAGTTAAGTTAAGTTATGTTATGTTCTATTTTTTTTAGTTCAATTATGGTTCAATTATCTTCAGTTGCATGTAGTTAGTTTTAGTTGAATGCTAGTTTACTTGAGTTGACTTGAGTTGCATGATAGATAATAGGTGGATACATTCAGTTAAGTGGGGATGATCAATCATGCATAATGTTTACATGAATTGGTGGAGAGATATGCTTTAGTTAACTAAGATTGACTTGGACCCACCTTGGGCGCCCGAGTTGGCACCTTTGAGTTAACACCTTTTGCATGAGAATATATTTACAAGGCTCAGTTATGTGGGACCATTCTTTGGTGCCAACTTTAAGGTGATCCTTTGCAAGATATTTTCTTGACCGAAGTTCAGTTAAGTGTTCAGTTTGGGGCGCCTAAATTGAGGAAGACTTTGGTTTGATCACAGATTACAAGGTGGAACTCTACTTGCACAATCTAGGCATAGATTTTTGAGAGGAGCTTTATGCTCTTGTATTTGATAACTCTTATGAGTTTACATGCTCATTAATTGTCTATTAATTGCAGCAAGTTGAAGAGAGTTCTATGAGAGTTTTGTGAAAGTTGTGAAGAAGGATTGTTGAAGGCAAAGGAAGCATATCAATCAAGGATTGATATAGTATTATTGTAATCTTATTCTAAGGCTAAATAATAGAAGCACTATTGATTTTGGTGGTGGATTTTTTTCCTAAAAGGGTTTCTCCATGTATATGTTGTGTTACTTCTATCTTCTTGTCTCATTCTTCTACAATCTTCTATCTCTTTCAACAATTGGTAAAATTGATCTAAACAGATAATCATACAAAAATAATTGTGACAAAGAACACTTAATTAAATCTATAGTCTCATAGTTTTACAAGTTTTAAGCTACATAATTACCTCCATTTTCAACAATATTGACTTGAAATTTTGGTACAAAAGTATAGGTCATCTCACCAAACAAGTAGATTGAATTATGGGGAAGCTAATAGAACCAATTTACAAAATAATTCTTCAAAGTGTGAGAAAAGAATTTCACAAGGGTACAATCATCATAGATTAATTCAATACATGTGGCATTAAATGACCAAACATTTATTGTAGGGTCTTCCTTACAATTGTGCATCTCAAATAATGAGCTACATAGTAGGGAAAGGATGAGTAAGAATATTAAAAGAAAGAGAATTATGCTAAAGATTCACCATCACCTTGGGTTTAGAAGAGGAAGAGGTGACAATAGTTATGTAGTGTTACATGACAAGAGAGAGGGGAAATATACATGGTTACATTAAGGTGAGTGCTATGATAAAGTGGTAGAGAAATACGATGGAAATGATAAGAACTATGGTGATATGGGGACATGAACTATGAGGAAAGAAAAATTTGGACAAAAAAAATAGTGAGAAGAGTGTGTTGTGTTTGTTTTATTTTTTTGAATGTGTTTTAAGAAGAATATGATTTTTTATTTGGAAGAAGGATAAGTTTTTATAAAATGTCAAGGTTGTTAAAATGTAGGGTAAATTTGAAGCTATAATTCTTTAGTTTACCACTACTAATTGAAAGGAAGAAAGGTACATGGAAATGGTTTCTAAACAAATCTTAGAGGATATCATTGTATAATTTTTTTAGATATTTACAATTATATAAGGGTAAAAGTGAGAAGTTGGGTCCACGAAGAGGGGAAGTTTCGGCAAAAAAAAGCCACATGAAATGCGTACACATTTTTTAAAAAATGGGTACCCGCTTAGGAACGGGTACCTGAGCCTAAATCCAAATGTGTACCCGTTATGCTTCAGGTACTCGCTAAAAAATGTACCCGTTATAACGGGTTCACATTATTAAATGAGTACCCATTTTATAACGGGTACCCATTTCAATTTTTTTTTTTTAAATAAACAATTATTGCCTCATTTTCTCCATACAAATTTGGAGGTGACAGAGAGCAATGCGTACACATTTCAAAGACCTATATCACCCCAAATTTAAGCTGCCACCTCCTCCCATCGAAGATAGTGACCTCATCGACCTCCAGGTTGGTTAATTCTTCGCTTCTTGGCTTTATATATTACATTTTTTGTTTGTAATTGTAGTTTAGAGTTTTTATTTATTTTTTTCTAATTAGTTTGTAAATTGTATTTGCAAACAAAAATCATTAATTAGTTTGTTCATTTTATAGTATTTAAATTGTATTAGTTTGTAATAGTTTGTAATTAGGGTTTGTTTGTAATTCGTTTTTTCATGTTTTATAGTTTTTAAATTGTATTTACAAACAAAATCATTAACATAAGTCAAACACCTTAAATTATAATCCAAAGACCACAAAATCTATACCTAATTTAGCTAAAACCCTAAGCCACACAAACCACAAAACCTAGACTTATAAACCAAAACCCTAAACCCTAATTCTACAAAATTTAGAACTAAAAACTAAAAACCTTAACCCTAAACCATAAACCATAAAACCTAAACCTAAAGCCCTAAACCCTAAAATTGATATTTAATTCATCCCATAATTAATTATTGAATCTCTTTTATGAGACATTAATGGGATGTCTTAATCACACATAAATTCTATAATATCTTAGATCTCAAATTAATGAATCATTTTAATGACCTAGTTTCTCCAACCCATCCTCCTATTCCAACCTTGAAGTTATACCACTTTCATGGATACTACCACCTTTCCCATTAACTTTACTCCCTCATATGGTCTACCCCATGGTTACATTCCTTTCCTTATGAATACTGCTAGTGCTTTCATTCATTCTAGAATTGTGCCCACACCTACTTAATCCTACCACTTTTATAACCACTATGTTGCCACAACATCTACTCATATATTTGTGTACTATCCCTCCATCTCATCCCATGATCAATACTTATCATAATGTGTCCAATCCATTCATAAATATTTTCTTAGCTCTTACATCACAACACTAATATATGTACCTCCACTATTTTCACATACTCCTAATACCGCTCTGGTCCCCATCAACACCTTTTACATACACTAATAGAAAAACTAGTAGATCTGATGATGTTACCAGGTTTGGTGGAATGAAGTTTGTCGCAAAGAAACATCGGTAACCGGGAGACTGGGGACCCAGGTATTATGCATGTGATGAAGGAGGGTTTCTAGCTATGGGGTGATTTACTTCCGGGTGTTTTCGTCTGAAGCCCAAACTTGAATGTAGGAGCATAAAGCGAGTGGACTAAAATTTCATCTCTTTTTAGTTCTACCTGATCACTCTAAATATCCAGAAAGTTCCTACATATTGTTTGACAAATCTACTCCACCTGGGTTGCTTTCCTAATCGAATTTTAAAGACATAAGTCCAAAAGTTTCAAAGTGCTGAAGAAGGTCAAAATCTGTTGACTTATTCAAAATTTCTCTTGCTAGTTGTCATATGCCACGTGCTTTGTTGTGATCCATCCCTTGGATTCCCTCTCATGTGTTGTTCAAACTTCTCGAGTGTCTTGTTCGTATAAAAGGCTGAGAGTTGCTTCATTTTATTTTTTAAGTTCATAATTTGTGGATGTCAAAGAACTAAAACTTTTTCAAGTTTTGTTCTTTTTCCTATTTTTTGTTCCATTCCAGACTAAAAACTTGTATGTTTCATTAGAAGTTAACTAATATCGGAGCCAATTTCAAATCTATTTCCTGATATGAAATCTTATGTTGCTGATTTTTGTTCCTATCAGACAAGACTGTGTGTTGTGTCATTTAAGGGTGCATACCAACACTATCCGGTGGTAAATATTTCCCCTTTCTTTAAACTCTTGCATCATTATGTGCCTAGTTGTGAATCAATTTGGTGACGTATGGAATGGTTTGCTCTAGTTTGGTTATTTCTCGAGGCATGCGTGGATAATACCTTAGAGAAATTTTACTTTTCAATAATTTTTTATGCTTTACTTTAGAATAGATGTTTTATATTCCCGAAAATGTTCCAAAAATGATAAATGTATGGAATTTTATTATAAATATTTCAATTCCATGAAATTGTTGGATGCTTAATGCTAAATCTACTTGAATGTATGCAAGTTATTTGAGTTTCATGAAATATTATTGCAAATCATTTGATTTCATGAAGTTGTTGAATGAAATTTGAATGATCGAACTAAGATATGCTTCTATCTTTCGAATACCAGCCAATTCTTAACAACCATTTACCCCTCGTGTTTAATAGAAATATTACAATGAACCCTGAGTGAACCTAGTGTGTCAAGACCTGACATAAACGAGCCTTGGGATCAAGCTGATTTTTCCTTAGATTTAGGTTTCCCGGTGGAGTCTTTCAAGAAAGGTAGGTTCCCACAGTACTCTATGAGAATTTTATTTGCTTGTTGGTGTGTGTGTAAAATCCACGTCAACAAGTATGATGCTAGAAAATAGGTAAACGAGTTAAATACAAAATAATAATAATAATAGCTCATGCAAGTGAGGCCAAATTAGATTATTAAAATTAATAGTAATTAAAATTTTGTCTAGGGTCGATTGCCTTGAGTTGGTGATAGCTCAAATTAATGTAGACCTTTTAGAAATATTAAAGTGATGCATAAGAAGCAATGAGATTGAAAGGAGGTAGTGATCAAGTCTTAGGAAGCGATTCATATAAACAAAGGCAAACACAATTTAAGAGGCCTTTATTAAGGAAGACAGCGATTAATGCAAAAATAGAGTTATTAACTAAAGACGCACCCTTTCAAATAATGGCTCCTTTCTAAAGAGGTGCATCATTTCACTAAACTTGGAGATATATAAGAAGACTCAAATCATTTGCAAAGGGGTGGAAATCATCATCAAAATATAATATCTTTTGAATATTAAAAGCAACAACCATCTTCATAAACACCTTCATTATTCAGGCGGTAGAATATTGGGAGGATAAGAAGTCGAGAACATATTTCTAGGTGCAACAACAGGCATAATCAGATAAGTCATATAAGAATATATATATTTGTATAAGATACATATATATATGTATAATATTTACGATTATTCAATAATGATGCTTGCAACAATTATTGAGCCTTATAGGTTGTCATGCTCATTAATATGAATCTGGATAATAGATTCTTATGCATTTGATAATTTACACTAATAATATCTTATGAATATTAAGGATAGATCGATCAAGGAGAAAAAACATACAAATCAGGAAGAAAAAGAGAATCTGACTAATGTTTCATCGCAAGTTGCTATTATCAGATATATCCATATATATTCAAGTGTAATTTCTACAAATCATTGTTTATCTATGCATGCATGTTGCTTAGAAGATAACTAGAGTATTCAATGAATGATTTCTTATGATAGAATCAGAATTATGCTTGACCAAATCTGAAACCCACTTTGTGGGAAGGGCCTAGGGTGAAGTGGTAGGGGCCAAAAGAGTCCACTTGCGACCTCCACCCACTTCCACAAGAAGGAAGGGCCTAGGGTGAAGTAGTAGGAGCCCAAAGAGCCCACTTGCAACCTCTGCCCAATCTTATAGGGTGGCAAGTGTCTTCAAGGGGTTGGGACACTAATGGTGAAAACAAATACAAGTCGCCAAGGGGGAGGGTTGTGGTATGCACCCTCTTAGGCTTGGTATATGGCTTTGGGCAGACCCGTCATGTCCCTTCTCCAAAAGTCCAAATATGCTTGTATTGTTGATAATTTATGGATGTGATGTAATTGTCTAACACACACACACACACACACACACACACACACACACACACACACATATATATATATATATGCATATATTGTTCATGTGGTGATTACGGGTTTTCAAATCCAGGATTGCATCATTAAAGAGATATTTATTTAATAAGATGAAACCCTAACCCTAGCTTTTTTTTATTTGTGATCAATATGAAAATTCTAGGGAAAATCAAGATAGGGACATTATAGTATTGGAAGAGTAAAGACTCAAAATAATCATGAGAAGAATAGCCAAAAATTAAAATGTAAGAGGGAATTCTAAGATTGCTAAAAAAGATTGAATTGCAAGAGATAGATTATAAGAGATCTAAGATATCTAATGAGGTTTGAAATAATGTATTTATTAAATTCACAAGTTTGTAACAATTCAAAATAATAAAATTACCACCAAAATTGGATTTTAATCATTTTAAAATAATTCAATGTGCATGGACACTACCACAATTGCATTAACATCGAGATGGACAAAGGTTTTCATAAAATTTAAGGAATGGTAAAAAATAAATACTAAATTGGTTTGGATCCATATGGCATCTCAACAATGTGTTTTTATGCTAAGGAATTGGTTAAATGAGTCATAAAATATGATAAGAGAATGGACACTAAAATGACTACATAATACAAAGTAGAAATTAAAAAGTAAGCAAATTTTTACTCTACACTATACAATAATTCTCTAGAGAAAACATCGTCAATAACATCATGTGAGGAAGAGGATAAAGTGCATTCATTAATTAAGAAAGTATCACTAAGATCCTCACTAGATAAACCATAAAGAGATTATGAATCCAAATATACAGGGGAAGGACTGCCATGAATTATATGAGGGATTTCATCATGGTTGGGTATAAAAATATCATGTAATGCAAGATGATTATAAGAATGGACATCATTAGAAGATGCATCATGAACAATATTGGTAGTATACATAATAAGTTTTAGGGAATAGGCATTAGAGAACAAAAAATATGAAACATCAAACAAGCATATGCTAGACCACCCAATGAACCCATGTGCACAAGAATATTTCAAGCAATGTTATGGAAAGAAAGAACATCCACAAACATATCATGTCATTGTAAAATCAATTATTTATGTAATAATTAGATAAAATTATTAGAAATTATGCATGTGTAAACACCATCAAGCACAACAAGTTAGGTTTTTATAATAATGTCATTATGAGCATAAACCTAACAAAGGGAGGAAAAAGAGGAATTGCAAAGCATAGCATCATGGATATTCAATAATTTTCAATCAAGTCATTAGATGTATCATCATGATGGACCATGTACAAGTGGATGGTATTATTGTTAAGCAATTTGTATACATCAATCATGGGTGATGGCATGGGAGGACCCATATGAAGTAGGATAAATTTTAGATCTAAACCATAAATGGGGAGAATAAAAAGAGATTAGATAAAAACCAAAAAATGAAGGACATCTACAGTAAAACCCTAGTTGGTGTAAGATTATATAAATATACCAAAATGTGGGGAAATAAATCAACCCTATAATTTAATTTAAAATGTATAATAGGTGATGATAAATTAATTGATGTAATTATGGAAATTTTACTTAAATTATTTAAAGAAATAAGATCTGAGACATTGAAACATATAGATATAAATGATAAATGAAAGTGAGGAATTACAAGTTACCTAGAAATTTGTATGATGTTGATGTTGACTATTCTAACATTGTGACAGGGAGCTAAGACATTAAATCTAGGAGAGATAAATGATTAGAGACTTGACATGAATATAACTTGATTGCATCAAGGATCTAGTCTACTTGACAAGATTGTGTCATATTCATGAAGATTTGTTCAAAGTGCTTGTTGATTATCAATAAATGTACTTGCACCTAAAAAAGTTTGATGCTCAATTGCCCCATTGAGAGCTTGCTATATACAAAGAAAAATATGAAACTTCCTTAATGACAATCAATCTCATTGATTGATTCAAAAAGATTGAAATAAAGAAATAAAGAATGATGAATGTTGATGTTATAGATAAACTATGTTTGATGCAAATTGAATTTGATGCCTACTGATTTTGTGATATTTATGATCAATAAATAATTCTTTCTAATGTAATCAATCCTTATAAAAACCTCTTCCTCTTCATCCTTTTGCAATCATTGATAAAGTTTTACATATAATAAACATTAAAAATAAAAAAATGAAATATTTGAAAATGAATCCAAATACGGTCCCCACAAACCTTAAAAAAGATAAAAGATAACTATTTTCACTTACTGATTTTGATAAGACCACAATTTTTGTCTTTGTTTATTTGTTTATGCAAGTCAATTGAGTACAGCCAAGCCCGGATAAGAAAACTTTGCTTGCTAAAGTTATTCAAATCAATCTCCATTGCAAAAGCTTTGATATTCCAACTGTGAAATAAAGTAAGATTTTAGATCTCAGAGATTCCCGTTTTGTCCTTTGCAAGGAATACAGTGTAGAGCACACATAGATTTTTGGACTGAATATAAAAAATTAGATTGTGTAGTATGAGCACAGCATCCAGATCAGTTGTTGGAAGGTTATCACATTATTTTAAGTAGAAACCCAATTGCATTCACAGGCTAATGGAATCTGATGCAGGTGCTGACAGATGTCTACAACTAAAGTACAATACGTGTCAATTCTGATTAAGAGATAATAATGTAATAGATCTTTTGATAAGATAAAGTAGCAAATGTAATAAGTAGTCAAAGAATCTATTACATTGTTGTCAAGATCTTATAGAATCTATTGTATTGTTATCAAGTTAAAATAGTAAATATAATGAAATCTATTGTATCGTTGTTACTATTAAAATAGTAAATTCAATAAAATCTCTTGTATTGTTGTTAAATTTAAGTAGCGAATGTACTAGGCAGATACAATGGATGGTCAAGACTCACTATATTGCTGTCAATTAAAGTAACGTTTAAAATTATTGTTTTGATTAAGTTAAGCGGAAAGAGTTTGAATCTATTACACAGAACAGTCATTGAGACAGAGAAGAAGAGTCCCACAAAGAATGAGATAACAGAAAAATTAAAACACTAAACAAGAAAGACCAGCAAACTAAGAAAGACTTTGAAAGGAGAAACAGAACCAGTTATCAAGAAGAGAGTAGTAAATCCATCAAAGCTTTTGACCAGAGCATGAAACTTTTTTTTCTTTTTCTTTTTTTTGTTGCGCCAGAGGTATCCCCACGTCCCAGCCCAGTGGTCCAACCAGCCTCGTCTTGGTCTTACTTTTGGCCAAGTTGGGGTCAGGGAGGGGCGAGCTGAGGCGAGACTAATCCTCTAGATGCACGCAATCACCGGCAAACCACATACATCAAGTAAGTCCGAAGTCGAAACCTATTACATTATTATTAAATTAAAGCAACAAATGTAATAAATATTTGAAGACTGTTAAAATAATAGATACAATGAATGGTGAGCGAATATATTATTGTAAAATTAAAGTAACACTCACAATAAAATCTATTATATGATTGTCAATCTAAAAGAGAATATATAATAGCTAGTCATAAGAATCTATTGCATTAAAGCTTACATTGTAATCATTGAATCAACAATTGTCATTTCTTGCTCATCAGATTCCATCAGTTTCTAAATGCAATTGGGCTTCTACTTAAATAATTTGATAACGTTGTAACAACTGATCTGGACAAACTATTTTTTAATATTCAGTCCAAAAATCTGTGTGTGCTCACATTGTATTCCTTGCAAAGGACAAAGGAAGAATAAAAGATGATGCTTGGTTACAGTACAATATTTAATTTCCACATTAACAAAAGTGGATTAATGGACGGGAAACAAGAGATTAAAGAGGACAAATGAAGCAGTGAAGACTTTCCCTTAGAGAAGGTAAAGAATAGATGGAATTGGAATGTTTGCTCAAGATTAATATTTCATTAAAGGAAATTGGAATATTGAGCAATTTATGTTAGAATATAATATGTTATGGGACATTTAAATAATGTGTGAGAAATATAATTAGTAAGAATATTTGTAGTTAAATTATTATTCAATATTTTTAATTAAAGAAAATTGTGTATATTGAATTAATTTATTAATAAATATTATAAAATTATTACATATCATATAATAATAGTTTTTTAGATTGGTATATTAATTTTATTTGTTGATTTTTATATTTTATTATAAGTATAAATTGTAATATAATATAATATATTTATATTTTTTTGTTCATTTTAGTATTCAATTTGATCTTAATATTTTTATTAGATTTAATAGTAGAGGTTTTATAGAGTCATCTATCTTTGAAATAACAACATACATAGATAAGTATACAAACAAGATATTTTTCAATATAAATCTAGTTTAAAAAGGAGGAGCATCAAATAATTATGATCAACACCAAAAAACACAAGTACTATTATCAAAAGCTAATTAGAACCCAAACCTAATCACAACTATCACCACTAGACAACCCCTTAGCATTCCCTTGGTAAAAGAGAAGTTAGCATATGATCAACCTCCTCAACCATTGATCAGGCTCAATGTGGACATGGCAGCCTCTGTGATTGCCAATGAGGGAAAAAAACCTAACACTATAACATTAGCTCCATATGATGATAAATTTTGTGAACAATAAGGCCACAAAACATAGGTATTGTAAAGTCACTAGTGACTTCTATCCTTCCATGGTAGTGATTCATATGCAACCCTACAAGCTCTTGACTAGTGTCTCCAGAAAAATCCCCCAAGATAGTAATCTCCCACCACATATCTATAATTATATTTTCATTTTTGTCACCTTGAATAGGGGTTGCAATTGATCCTTCTCCTTCCAACCCTCGAGCCAAAAAATTTCCTCTTACCCTATCACCACCTTTTCTTTCACCAATGAAGTACATGAAAATTGGTTTGACAAAGAAAGTTGTAGGAACATCTATGGGATAGAATGCCAAATTGGTGATGAAATCTCCAAGAATCACGGCCTTTAAATGCCTTCCAAGTGATAATGTTTGATCACCCAACACACATTTAACAATACCCTAGGTTCACAACATGCAAAAATGCATTGAAGTGGTCAATCAAAAATCCATCCAAACTACACCTAGACTCTATCATGCATCTAAAGATGTTCCTATGGCATGCTTCTCATGAATGTAGCAACACTACTTTCCCCAACACCTCATAAATAATAGCACTAATGACTCTTCCACCCTACTAGAGCAACATATACATCTCATAAATAACTACAATTCCCCACCATCTCACAAGCTTACATGCTCATAACTACACTGCACAACAATTGATCACTACCCATCTTTCATAACTACTACTTTGCCACCATTGCAATCAAAAGATCGATAGTATACTATCATGCCATCATACAACTATAGGTTATTAATATTGCCTTAACCATTGAGATAATAAAGATAGGGTATTATCTTTCTAAGCACTACAACCAACTTACCTTGAATTATTAAATACACCAAGGCGTTTAGAAAGAAAGGAAGAAATACAGGTTTTTCAAAGACCACACTATAACTATAAATTGTTATTATTAGTTCTTGAACAATGCCTTCGTTGGCTAAACGATTTGCAGCCATATTAAACTTTCTTTTTTAATATTTTAAACTAATTTGATCAAAATTTCCCTTTAACCTTTGCACCACCTCCACATATCAATTAAACTTCAAGCTTGGACTACTCCCTTTGTTGGTAGCATTAATCATGCAAAGATTCCCCTTCAACTATTAATTTATTCCATTTTTGAGTAACTATCACCCCTAGCATTGTGATTAGAAACTCTCATTCAACTTCATTATCGGTTAGAGTTCATAGATATAATAGGCCTTTGTTTATCATTTGGCTTGACAAATCTCTAATTGCAAATCCACCTCTCGCTATGTTTGGATTCTCTTTATCAACATCATTAAAATTTAGTTTTTACATTCTCATAAAAGAAAGAAGTTGATTCTCCTCACTAAAATCCATTTCATCAATTTTTTTAACTCTTCTAAAAAAAATAATATACTAATATTAATATAATAAATTATTACAATTTATAAAATATAATACACAATTTTTTGGTTGTATACATTTAAATTTTTAAATTACTCAAGATTTGAAACATTGATGGAGGTTCAATATGTATAATTTAATGAGTGAAAAACTAATTACACAATTTTTTTCTTAAATTTTGTTAATAAAAATGGTCCCAAACTTTAAAAAATTAAAATATACAATTTTTTTCCGATTTAAAATTTTAAAAAAACAAACAAACTATCAACATATCCTGAAAAATTAATAAAAAAATGAAATGCAGGTTTCGACTTACAATCATTATGTAAACATATTTTGTCAATTCAATCACGTGGTACTTCCCTAACACAAAAATTTTGAACTTCAAAAATTAGTTTTATCCGTTGGATTTGTTTTGGGAAAAGAATCCAAAACCGAATCTAAAGTACAAAAGTCGATATCTAAAACGATTCCACTTTAAATTTTGTCTTTACTACCTACTTATGACATGCTGATAACTCGGGAATGAAAGTCAAAAAGGAGACAGTGCCATTCAAGCAGTGGTCCATCCATACAGAGTGTTCAGACGATTAGGAAGTACATTATAATGTCAGATGGAGTTGAATATAGTGTAGTTCGTTTGCTAGATATTCTAATCCTTTATATCATACTTGTACAAAGAGCTCATACAGACATGAAGCTTCACTGAAAACAAACACAGTAGATTTCCATGGCTGACTTAAGTTTTGTACATTAATTTCATATGAAAAATACTTTCTTTCATATTCCTCACCTTAGTATATGCTTTCTTTGTTTGTTTCCAAAAAGTTAACTTGGAAATGGATTTGTTTTCTTCTTCATGACAATGAGCTAGAACCTTTTACTTTCACCTCAGGCCAGACTGACATGGAAGGAAAAGGAATATGGTTGATGGTTGACAGTAACAGTTTAGTTTGTTTTTTTAGCATTTTCAACATAGTTATCATAAAGTTATGATGAAAAGAACTGACAGATGACTCTAAGAGCACCTGAAATGACCAGAAAGTTTATAGCAATTCTACATGCTTTTTTCCCTGTTACCCTTTAGTTGCTTGGAAATGTATTTGTTTCCTTCTTCATGACTGTTTGAGCTAGATTTTTCAACTTTACACCTCACGCCAGAAGGACATGGAAGGAAAAGAAAAAATTGGTTGTTGGTTGACAGCAATAGTTTGGTTTGGTTTGTTTTTCTTTTTTCTGAATATTTTCAATATAGTTGCCAGAAAGTTTTGATGAAAAAAACTGACAGTTGCTTGGAAAAATGGATTTGTTTTCTTCTTCACGACAGTGTGGGTCAGATTTTTCTGCTTTTCATATTGTGCCAAAAGGACATGGAAGGAAAAGAAAATACGGTTGTTGGTTGACAGCAACAGTGTCTTGTTTCTTTTGAATATTTTCAACATAGTTACCAGAAGTTTTTGACGAAAATAAACTGACAGTTGATTCCAAGAGCATTTTAAATTCCTAGGAAGTTGATAGCAACTCTACAATTTTTTCCCCACTCAATCTTACCCTTCAATCTTTTTCTCATCAGTATTTGGAAACAATTTAAAAGCCTTTAAGATTTAAATAATAAATAAATCGACTTTTAGAATTTGAAAAAATCGAAAGTATGATTAGATTTTTCAAAAAATATTCAAGTAGCTTATGCTTTTAAAAAATTTATAAGTAAAAGCTATTTAAAATCAGCAGATTAATAAAAATATAGTATTTATATTTTTTAAATTAGTAAAGTTGAGGGCAAGTAAGCGTCCAGTTATCTTTGCATTTTTAAAAATTACTATAAATTAATATATTTTTAAAATAAACTTATGGTCCTTTATATGTACTGTATTTTTCCAATTGACCAATTTTTTTCCATATTAATGGTCCACCTTATGAACTGCATGGTAGGAAAGTTGCTCACTTGGTTTCCACTTTCCACGATGCTAGTTATGAAAAGATCTATATTCTTCTTTGTGAGAGCTACCTTGTATAGCCCAGATTCTTTTCACCTTTCAACTCAGGTCGCAGAAAGAAAGATGGTTATTTATGATAGCAAAATTTGAGTTTGTTGTTAAAATGTTTCCAAAAAGCCAGGTTGGACCCCCAAAAAATTGGTATCTATTTTCTTCTTCCAACAAGTTGTTAAGCATTGCTTTTAGTTAATTTGTAGTTTTCAGAATTAATATCCACATTAAAAATAACTTCAAGATAAGAATATCCATAAAACACACAAGCCTGCTCAGGGATGGAATGACTGGTTGGGATTCAGTGGCAGACCAAAAAGAAAGAACATCAAACCCAAGATGACACAAGTTGCAGTTAGTGTACACCCAAATACATAATCTTTTTATTCGTATTTGAAACAGAGCTTTGTTGAGCTCTGATATGATTGCCAGACAAATATAAATGTATTTGTAGTTTTTTACATGAACTCTTTCTCTGAGATTGAACATCAGTGATGGCAATGTCTCAGCGCCTCTGGAAATTGAGATACTTGATGCCGAAGGCAAATACTGATATAAACATGACAACTATCCCTACATGGACCACCGCCACCACACCCAAGAAACTATGCTTAAATCCAAACTGGTCGTCCAGATAAACTTTCACACTCTTTTGAACAGCGTTACCAGGGACAATTACAGGACTGGTCAAATCTCCAAGTTGGGAAACAATGAGACCATATAGTGTCCATGCAATAGGATTTGCCCAGTAATACCACCTCCACCACACAGGTATTTGCTGCAGAACAATTGAAAGTGACAATTCAGAAAATGCAAATCAAATACAATAAAATTATGAAAGTTAAATTAAACCTTCTCAAAGAGTCGGTAAATCTTACTGGTCGAGCAATAAGAAATCCAGAGAAGATATTCCAGAATCCATAGAAGAATGAGGAAACAATGGAAGCAAACTGGGCACCGGGAGTCAGGGCTACAGTCATCATCCCATATAAAGTGAAATATAGTAGGCACATGAACATGAAAAACATAAACCAGAAAAATTTAGCTGCTGTCCAGAAGAAGTCAACCATGGAATAAACAATCAAACAGTATAGGACTGTTTGGGCCATGACATATGGGATCTCAATGGCGACCTGCAAAATAGTCAAAAGCGAGTGATGTTAGATAATATATCAGATTCACATCCAGAATGCTTATGGATATGAACTATAATATAAAGATCCTGCAAATTGGAAAAAGAGAACACTGGTTTTTATGCTTTGTTGGCCTTTTTGGTGCTTTTAACTGCGTCAACATTGGCCTGCTCTGTCTCCAACCTTAATCTAATTCAATTTTCACTCATATTGCCCTATATGGATAAACTATTTATGAAGTTATTTGTTTGCTACATGTTTTGGGTCATTTACTTAAAAAAAATCTATTCATTTTCTGGTTCTTCCGCCCAATTTTTGTTTGGTTAAAACTCAAGTTGTGAGTATTTCTTTTATTGACGGAACATGGCTGCTATGAATTAAGAAAACATTTTACCTGGGCTATTGCATAAGGAATAGCTGAGTACATGCCAGCTGCCTTTTCACGATAGAACACAGTTCGCTCTACCGCAACAATGGGTTGAACAGATGAAGAATTGCTGACCCCAAGGAAAATTGTTGCAGCATATAGGGCTCCAAGGATATTGTTCAGATCTTGTTGTTTGTGTCTGTCAAACAAAGAATCACACAATCTTATCAGATTATCCTGCGGATAATGGCACTAAAATAGCTTAAGTATTTCAGTATATGAAGCCAACTGATGCTCTCAGATCTTACGTTTTCCTGCCAAGTTTCCAGAATATACTTCCAAACATAAGGGCCGAGACAATTGTGAAAAAAATGCGGACAACATTATATGGTGGGTTCCTCCAGTAAGACCAATGCTGCTTCCAAAGGCAAGCTATGCATTGAACAAAGAAGCTCTGAGAATATTGGGTAGAAAAGTGGAGGTCCTTAGAGCCAGGCGCAGGTGTGCTTAGCTCTTTGATAAGTGCCTGGTTCCGCCTGAAACAAGATGGCATAACTGAGTGCTACAGAGAAACAATAAATGGAAGCAATTGAAAATTCATGTATGTGGAGTTTGAGTGGCTCTACAGAGTATGCTTACTGGTAAAGAGAGGACCCTGCATAGATTTCTGCAAAGTCTATGCCAAGTTGCACTTCTGCACTAGGAGAGCTAACTTCAAGCATCCAAGTTGCTGGATTGTAACCCTCAGTAATCTTGGGCACTCCTGGAATAGCCTACACCAAAAAATGATTTCCAATTAGATCAAGACAACTAGTAGACAAGTAAAACTAATGAGAAACTCAATCAGGTATAGACTTCCTCACTTCAAAGTATTCGACCAGCTTGTGAGAATGACGCCCAAGTGACCCTCCATATATGACTTGTCCTCCCCTTTTCATCAGTAGAAGCTACAACACAATAGATTTTAAGTTTTTTGAGGAAAGAAAAGACCAAAGTCTCTTTTTGTCTGCACATAAAACAGCATGTTCATATTCATATGTACCTCATCAAATGCTTCAAAAATGTCAATGCTAGGTTGGTGAATTGTGCAGACAACAGTACGCCCTGTGTCAACAGTGTTGCGAACAGTCCTCATGACAATAGCTGCAGCTCGAGCATCGAGCCCTGATGTTGGTTCGTCCATGAAAATAATGGAGGGGTTTGCAACCAGTTCAACAGCTATAGTAAGCCTTTTACGCTGCTCAGTTGAGAGGCCATCTACACCAGGGAGACCGACAAGAGCATGTCTTAGAGGTGCCAGCTCAACAAGTTCCATTACTTCCTCTACAAACATCTGCATGATGGACAATTTTGTAAATTATTTTGTGTTGGAATTAGTTTTTCTCCAAATTCCAATTAAGAGTATCAATTTTCTTCAATCAGGAGAAAGCAACATACCTTCCGTGTTTGTGCATCGACTTCTGCAGGTAGACGAAGCCATGCTGAATAGATAAGAGACTCATGAATTGTCACGAAAGGGGAATGGATATCATTCTGCTCACAATAACCTGCGATTCGAGCAAAGGTTTCTTGTTTCTTGGGATATCCAGATATGCTGATAGTTCCTTCAATGTAGCCTCCCGTCTTTCTTCCTGCAAGAACATCCATTAAGGTGGTTTTCCCAGCACCACTGACACCAACTAGAGCTGTGAGGACACCAGGTCGAAAAGCACCACTGACATCCCGTAACAATTGAAGCCTGTCTTCTGGAATACCTTGGTTCTTCATTTCCTGTCACAGACAATACACACTCAGGACAGGGCTTCATGGATCACATTGTATGTTGGGATAAACAGATTTTATCAGCCCCATTTTCACAAGCATAAACTCACCACAGGCATGTCAACATAGTAGTTGACGTGGTCAAATGCAAGTGATAGAGGTTGAAATGGCAATACCATCCCTCTCTTAGGAGACACACCACTGGCATCAATGTTAGCTTCAATTCGGTCAGAGTGTCCACCTGAGGAGATGCTAGAGCGCCTCACTGCCATGTCAATACCTGAAATGAATGCAGTAAGTAAGCCTCAATTCACTTAGTAATAAGGAATGTTTGATCAGGGTGCTTTTCAAGTGAATACCTTCGGCTGATGCACCCAACGAACGAGATGATAAGCCTGAAGTTTTGGATTTTGTCCTTCCTCTAGAAGATAACTCTTCACCTGTACGATTGGCATGTTTCTCTTCAAGAGCCTCCTCAGAAATGGTAGCCTGAGGTTTTCCAATAGCTGCAAATTCATGAATAAAATTTAAGATTAAAATTTGAAAAGAAAATTTTATAGATCATTCCTGAATGAAGAATCCTTCCCCTAAGGTTAAATTGCAGAGAAGTGACATACGATTTAGGTACTCCAAAGCCAATGTGAAGAGAATGTTGAACACCACCGAAAAGGCAACTAGAGCTGCAATGGAGATCCAGTAAAAAGAACCTTCAGTAAACATGCCTCTGCTCTTTAAAACTGCTTTCCCAACGGTGGGTTCATCTATGGTTCTATCAGTGTTAGGCTGCATAGACATCAACCATGCACCAGCATTGAGATTCAAAACTCATAAAATAATTTGTTGGGGAAATTGTCTTTTGTTTGGAATTTTACCTTGTTCCATCGATCATCGAGATACTCATTGATGGCTATGGCATTCTGACCATACATCATAGGAGAAGTCCAGTATCCCCATATCCACCAATTTGGGACGGAATCTACAAAATCCAAACCATGCATAACATGATTGTTATTCACAGCCCCTTTATGATCAAGGCCAGATGTTTTTAGGTGAATAATGTACCTTTTGAAATGACGAATCCTCCCAAGACAAAAATCACCAGCAGTGCAAATGACCCAAATGTATTTGAAATAACCATTGTCCGCCCCATTGATGCAATGAAACGGAAAAGTGACAAGGACATCTGATGTGCCCAGAAAAGAGCCAGGAACTGTCGGAAAAACCTGTGGCAAACCCCAAAAGGATCATAAATGTGACTGTTAAAGTTGACTACAAAGCACACAAAATGAATGAACAGGGCAATAAACAGCAAGCTGCAAATGCATAAATTGACTCTTACCTGCTTGCTGCTGGAGCAAAACCTACTACATAATATGTTAATACTATCCATATTCCAGATTCAAGGAAAGACAATGGTATTCTCAGCACCCAAATAGGTAAGGAAAATGCCCATGCAGGGTAGAATAGCAAGTCTCGTTGCTTGTAGAATACTGGAAGCCTGACAATTGTCATAGCCATCTCAGCCATTCCATTGAACATCACATTAACAAGACCAAAAAAAAGGGCACCAAGGTACAAGTTTCCATCTGCAATTGTTTTGTGATGCATCTCTGTTCGCAAGAATACCGTCATGGTGATGAATGCCATGATTGATATTTGGGTAGTCTTGAACACATAAACAAAGCTATTTCGTTTCATTAGTAGCCATTCCCTAGAGAAGCATGCTTTGAATAGCTCCTTATTAGTGAGCCCATACTTTTCGGTGACCAAAGCTGCTGGATGACTTTGCCTCTTATCAAATGGAACTGCTAACTCATCTGCAAGTTGTTGGCCTACATGAAAAGAATTGTAAGATTCTGCAAATTCGTTGACTGGAACATAGCGATATGGCTGATTTCTGTTTGCCCAATACTGTGCCTGATCTTTTCTGGATGTCACCTGGAAAGTCATAACATGGTCGGTGAGTTTGGGATTTAGAACTTTTTCAACAAATAATAAATAGGAAGTTAAGTTCTAGGGAATTAACAACAATACCTCTTGCAGAAAGTCTGCAACACCCTTTCTCGCAGGACATTTGAAGCCCATGAACTCAAAGAACCCAAGAACACTTTCCCGTGGTCCTTGATAAACAATTTGTCCTTCTGAGAGGAGAATTATATCATCAAACAGTTCATACGTCTCTGGGGCAGGTTGTAGCAGAGAAATGACCATAGTTCCATCCATTACATGAACAGATTGGCGTAGACACTTCACAATTTGGAAAGTTGTTGAGCTGTCCAATCCAGTGGATATTTCATCCATGAACAGAGCTTTGGCAGGTCCAACCAACATCTCCCCTGCAATAGGGAGGCACTAAAGTAAGCAGGGAAACCTACTGATTGAATTTTCTCGGATTAACTTTGAGGTTATGACTAGAAAGACATACCAGTTGTCACTCGTTTCTTCTGACCTCCTGAAATTCCTCTTCGCATTTCATCACCAACTAGGATATCTGCACAGATGTCTAAGCCAAGAATCTGCATTGAAAGGTTTTTAAGGTAATTTGTCAGTATATCACAACTCAATGGATGAACATTTCAGAAATAGCTGACTCAAGTAGAATTTGCAGTCAAGCGCAAGAAATGAATAGCCCTTTATTTTTTTGCAAAATGAAGCAACCTTAAGGACATAATCTGTGACCATATTTGTTTCTTGACCTTCCATGGCTGCAGCCTGCAGATGAATCACCACAAAATAGGTCAGAATTACAACATCATCATCTGTTATTTCTTCATAACAGCTCCAGATTTGTCCAATAAAACTAACCTTCATGAAAACATCAATGTCATGGTCTGGCTTAATTCCTGCTTCCTTTTCCCTCCTTGAGAGCTCGGTAAGCATCTCTGAAATAATAAAGACAATGTAACCTTCAATGTTAAAAAGATCTTAATCTTTGGTTCTTTAGTTGGCTGTCATGCTTTACGATCACTTTCTTTTCAAAAAGTTTAGAAACCATACTTCACAATGAATTTATTTCAAAAATACTTATAATAAACATGTTATCATACGAAATTATGAGAAAGACAATGATCATAGAGGATGCACTAGTATGAAAAATTACAATTTCAAGTATGTTAGGCCATAAATAAAATTTACTCCACTAACTTTGTCAAAGGAATGAAACTAAAAATTCTGAGAAAAGGAGACCTTGTGGGTAACAGAACCAAAAATTTGTCCATACCGTATCTGGTACCAACTCCTTGACAACGGCCAGAAAAATCTAGAGTCTCTCTAACAGTCATCTCTCCATTGTGAATATCATGTTGACTAATATAAGCTGATGTTCTTTGAGGTACAAACTCAGCTAATTCATGACCGTTGTAGGTCACTTTACCAAAGACCTGCAATTTTGACATAAGACCTATTTCTTTAGAGCAACTGATTCTGAATTTTGGAAAATATGTTAACATTACCAATAATTTTCTGTTTATTTCTCACTTTGAGTTCAGGATCGAGCTTCCCAGCAAGAGCCAACAGCAAAGTTGTCTTTCCAGAGCTCGGAGGCCCAAGAAGCAGAGTCATTCTGGGGGAAGTATGGTGAAAGGTGAGAATCCCATAGACAGTCAATCGTACAATATTCTCAAAGAATTTTAGGTTTACAATTCAACATTATCAGGCACATAGATCTTCATCACTCACCTAGAAGGTTTGATTACGCCACTGACATCATGAAGTATTTTCAAGACTTGTTTCTTTGTTGGGGCAAGGTGAAGGGAGCTGAGCATACCCTGTCAAAGGCAATATCACAGAAAAATAAATATCAATTACAGATTATGAATGTTCTTTGCTTTTTCTATCTATTCAGGACTTCAAGCAATTAATTATTACCTCCACGGTGTTCATTGTAAAGTTGAGCAATGTCGGAAGTGCCCTACCTCCCACATATACATCTGCATCCACCGTCAAATGCTCAAATCGCACTTCGATCTTAGGCAGGTCAATGCCCACCCTGTAATCCAACCAAAGCACCCAAATGAAAACTCTGAAAGTTTAACCTGTTTGTGTTTGGATTATTTTCTATAAAACGTTGCCATGCTTGCATCCCACGATGCTTTGTTTCTTATAAAGGCCAAATCAATTCCCAAACAGAAAAATAAAATGATGTCTATTCCTACATAAGCCCACAACCAATTCCAAAACAGAAAGAAAAATGATAATCAAAATAAACCCCATCCCATATAAAACCAAGATCTTTTAAAAATAAAATAAACCCCATACCATGAGAAGCTAAGACCAATTTTAAACATAATTTGCACTGATATCCATTCCCTCACAAGCCCAAAATCTATTCCAAACATGAAAGCAAAATCAACTCCATTCCTTAACAAGCCCACGATATATTACAAGAATGAAAGCAAAATCAACTTCAATCCGTGGATGGCTCAAAATCAATTCCAAACACAAAAACAAAATGAACTCCATTCCCTGAGTAGCCCAAAACCGATTCCAAACTCCCAAAAATACAAAATAAAAAACAAAACAAATAACCTTCGTCCCTTTACTAGCCCAATTCCATAAACAAAAGCAAAATGATATCCGTTCCCGGAATGGCTAAAAACCAATCCCAAACACCGCAAAAAAAATGAACTCCGCTACCTGAATAGCCCAAAACCAACTCCAAGCACAAAAGAAAAATTGCAGGGGAAGCAAGCATGTACCTATCAATTCTGTCGCGAAGCTTGATAAGGAAGCGTTCATTATCTTCTTCGGTTACCCGTAAAATCTTCTCAATTAGCTGATGCCTATCATTAATCCCCAGCCTTGAGACATCTACCTCTTCATGGACAACATTCCCATTGTCCATGACCTGCTTGAGAATAGCCTTCCTCAGTCTATCATAAGTAGGCAACTTCCCAAGGGCAGCCCACTTCAGGGCCTCTTCATCATCCTGCTCTCTCCTCAAAGTGGAGCTCCTGCTAAAAACATCATCACCAGTCCACAAGCCGGTGCTAGCAGATCTCCACCCTCTGCTTGAAGACCTCTTGTCTCCCGCCCATGCGTCACCAACCCCCAAAGACCCTGCCATTTCTTCACACTCCAATCAATATGGATATCACTAGCAGATCCTATCTCACTATTTCCAATACAAAACTTCACCAACCCAACTATATGGATATGTGATTGCCACCTCTGACTATCTCGAGCAGTTCAGAACCAAAATCATGAAGGATCTGAGCTAGCCATTAACTACACAAAATTAAACCAGCTATACCATCACCCATATATCCTGTCAAACTTCCACGGGCAATCTTCCTCGAATGCCCAATTCAACAAAACTAGTGAAGAAAACACCAAATTGGGCTCCTATAAAGATCTTGTTTGTACAACGAAATTCCCTGCCCGCCTTCAAGGAGCATGCCACCAGTACAACCCATGCAACTAATCAAAAGATTAATCATTCACACACCCCACATTAATGTCCAGCAAGTTTATATCATTTTCAAAGAAACTGCACAGAGTACAAATGTCAAGGATTTGGGTACCACAAAAACAAGGAGTTTCTTTCACTCAAACTAATTGACCCAAAGAGGAGTATAAAACGACGCACCGATTTCACACTACCCAGTCAAATTAGGAATACGCGTATCATTTTTATATTTAAATAAACAACTTACAACTTCTACTGATTTTCTAACTCCTTTCAATGTTCTAATTACGGCCTGTCATGACCTTCTAGAAGCCCATAACACGTGAAACTTTAACTGTGAGTCTGGCCAGCGCCTAACCCGAAGGATGGCGATATTTTCGTTCCTCTTTTCTAAAAAGATTAATCCAACCGCACAGTCATATGAGAGGCCTCCATTGGTTACAGTGATGAGATGGATCACGCCATGACCCCATTATTGGCATACCTTTGGGCCTACCCAAGATCGTGATTTTAAGTGGGAATGAAAGTCAAATTTATATTTTGTCCAAGAGTGATCGAGTACCAGTGTGACATATGGAATCGGCGTGAACTAACACATACCTATATTTCCGTCTGCACAAGAGAAACCAGCCTTTCTCAAACTTTCTTAGAGGACTTTGTAAGGGGAAAGAGTCCAAGATATTAGAATAACATACACAATCCATTCAAAGTCAAATTTGTGCAATGCCGTCCAATGGATTGTTTATATTTCAATTGGTGAAAGATGATAATATTATATTTGAATATTATTTATATAATTTATTTTTATTATTTTATAATGTGAAGAGGGGTTATAGGACTCCTATTCATTAGAAAATGTCAAAAGGTTAGGAAAATGGAATTCTATGAGAAGTAGATTTCGCATAGACATTTACATAGAAGTAGTAAAGACAAACAACATAAGTTATGAAGAGGTGGAGATTTTAGTTATCATCTTACATGGAGAAGTAAAATTCTTGTGACTAATGATTTTATAATGTGAAGAGGGGCTATAAGACTCCTACTCATTACAAAATGTCAAAAGATTAGGAAAATAGGATTCTATGAGAAGTAGATTTTGCATAGACATATACATAGTAGTAGTAAAGACAAACAACATAAACTACGAAGAGGTGAAGATTTTAGTTACCATCTTATGGAGAAGTAAGATTCTTGTGACTAATGATCGCCTCCAAAATTGGTAAAGATGATAATATTATATTTAAATATTATTTATATAATTTATTTTTATTATTTTATAATGTGAAGAGGGGCTATAAGACTCCTACTCATTACAAAATGTCAAAAGGTTAGGAAAATAGGATTTTATGGGAAGTAGAATTCACATAGACATATACATAGTAGAAGTAGAAAGACAAACAACATAAACTATCACGAGGTGGAGATTTTAGTTACCATCTTATGGAGAAGTAAGATTCTTGCGACTATTGATCATGTCCAATTCATATATCATCTCTAATATGAGTAGTAAAGACAAACAACATAAACTATGAAGAGATGAAGATTTTAGTTACTGTCTTATGGAGAAGTAAGATTCATGAGACCAATGACCACCTCCAATTCATATATCATCAGTGTCACCTTATATGTCACAAGAGTGGTATCTGCCTTATCAATATTCTTCTTAGATTGATTCAATATAACTTTGACTTTGAATTTGTTATTGAAAGAGGTTTAAGGATTATGTCAATAGAAAATTATATGTATGATAATATGTGTATGGGTGTGTATGGATGCAATGTGTTGGATTAAACAATTAATAATAAGTGCTAAATAAACTTAGACAAATCTAGATTTTTTCCCTAAAAGATTGGGTATTATAGAAATATTTGTATGTAAATTTAAAAACAAGTTGTATAGAATGTTCCCATCTAATTGGAAAATCAATATGTATCTAAATTTTATATGATAAGTGAGATTTTGGAGGCTGTCACATGATATTTTGGAAGATTTTACCATTAAACGACAGTTGAATCTAGCAACTCAATAGTTGTTTGCAGGCATGAGACTTGTTTCAGGCTCAAATCTCACATTATATGTAGCCTAGTGGCTAATAAAATGATAGTGTCAAATTATTAATTAAAGAATTTTTTTTGTGGTAATTTAAATAATAGAGATTTTTGGCATACGTATATGTTTATTCAACATATTCTTTAGTTTCTTTTTCTTAAGAAGACTTTTGGTAAAGGACAAATTTGATTGCTAGGTTATTTTGATGAAACGGATCTCTTTAGTCATGATTATGTAAGTAAAAGAGACTTCTAATATAGTTGTACACTTATTCAACATAGAGATCCTAAAACTTTTAATAAAAATTGAAATAAATATTACATACTTATACATACACATTGAAATATAAAATATTCATATGAAATAATGGAAAAAATTATATACGCACACCCATCAAAACGTAAAAAAATCATACTAGATAACACAAAAATTTATATATACACCCATCAAAGCATACAAATTCATATACCTATACCCACCAAAGTGTTAAAAAAAATAATTTAGTTTTTTTAATTTAAAGATACCTTATAAATTTGATCAAACTCTCTCATAGCTCTTTTTTGTTGTTATACCCATTTGTGTTGTTATACCCCAATGACAAAATTAATTTTAAATTTAAAAAATACATTCCATGGGTAAATGGTTTAGTAACTCATTCGAGGCCACTTGTAAATTTGTTCCCTCCATCCATATTCCAAAGTCTTTCCAAATTTGTGGAATAGTTTTTTTTTTGTCTTACATGTGTGGTAGGAACAAGAATCAATGTTATAGTCAAGGAACGTTTTAGTGATTTTATTCCCACCATCAAAGAAATTTTTCATGCAATACAAAACTTATGAGAAATAATCTACACTTACCTAACAATTCTATATAAATTAATTTAATAACAAACAATCAATCTATGGGTATATTTGAAATTGGAATAATAAATATATTATATAGATATTTTAATATATTTATTTAAAAGATGTTGAGAGATATTAGTCTTGAGGTTAATATAGATATTTTAAATATATTTAAAAATGTCGAAAAATGTCAATCTCAAGATGTTTCAAGATTGATCTTTCAATATCTTTTAGATAAATGTATTTAAGATATTTATATTAATTTATTTAATTTTTAAGGTCATAAGCTTACACATACATTTTGTTTTATTTGTATTAATATATATATATATATATATATATATATATTTTAAATGTTGGCTCTAAACAGTTTTCATAAACACAGTCACATCATTACATTTCACCGCTTGTTGCCACTAGAGGTTATGTCTCTTGGTGTAAAAATTAAATCTATATATTTAAATAAATTAAATATGATATTTAGTTAAATATTTAATGGAAGAATATTGTTGAAGACATTAAAAAGTGTTTCATCAATGTGTTGAAAATAGGGTTTTGTACTTATGAATGTCTTAAAATGTATAAATTGATTGTAGTTCTCTTTGATGTAAATTCACACTACAAAATTAACTTGCACAAATAAATGAACCTAGACTCATAAGCACCCAAAATGAATGGGCTAACATGGTAAAATTCAATGATGACTAAAGATCTTAATAAACATAGAAAGGGAATTAAATGAAATTTAAACTTATGGCAACTAACATGTATCTCTAAGATAAAGTCTCACTTGTTAATATTTTGCTCCTAGTTTTTGCCCCTTGTTGCTCTTTACTTTCCATGGTTTTCCTTATCAAATTTTGTTTTGCCTATACCTTGATGAATTTCTTGTGATAATTTGATTAGTTTTACCATGGTGAACTCTTATTTATTGTGGCAATTCATGATCTACTATGATATTCAATTTATTCATCAAAATGTTCGTTCATTTGTCACAATATTCTAATATTTGTCCCTACAAATTATTTACTAGTAAATGATGAATTCGTGTGAAAACTTAGTGAGTCCATTTTGTTTGTACATGTTATTTCATTTTAAGCTATGATTTTTCTTTCAACGTTTTAGTTATTTTTCACTTAGTGAGTTATTTTGCAAGGACCTTGAATTTGAAGAGTTATAGTCATACTCTACACCATTTATCTTGTTTGACCATTGCATATAGACACAATTATTCAACTCCCTTTAACCTTTGCTTGTACCCTACTTTACCTTGGAGACTAATTCATAAATCACTATCCAAATGGTAGGGAAATGAAGAAGGGGTTTTTCAAGACTCAATTACCAACTTCAGAATTTTTTCTACACTTACAACAACCAAGCTCTAGGTGGGGAGTTTCATATTTTTTTATTAGATTTAGATTTTACTTGATAGGTTAGAAAAACTTGCTTTAAAAATATTACTTATTGTTTATTAAAAAAAATTACTATACAATACGTTTATTAGGAAAGGTTAGGATTGGATTATATAATTTTGTTATTGTTAATTCAATTCTCCAATTCCTATATGTTTTTTTCTTTGCTTCATTGCAATCAAAATAACAATAAGAAGTTTCTTTTAAAAAGTCATGTTATTTTTATCTAGAAAAAGAAAACTTTTCATTTACAACATTTTAATAGAAAATTCTAAGTATCTTAAAAAAAAAATTATCATAGTATTTCTTTTGGAAAATTTTGAAAATACCTTAGTTAGTGAGGAACATTAAGAAAAACTTAAAACATCCATATTGAAATTCATTACAAGAAAAAAAAAATCTTATAATATATAAAATAAAAAAATCAATCTAGTATCTAATTTATTTTTGTTAATTTATTGTGATTTCCTAAAAATATTAGTTGTGTTTTTAATTATCTATGCTTGTCTAGAATATTGGGTATTTATTTTCTTACAAAAGTCTAACATTTCTTTAAAAAAAAAAACAATTTCCAAAAAAGTTGTTGATTTCCTATTAGTTCTAGAAAGTGAATAGGTATTATTTGATTATTTAATTATATTTATTCAATTAAGTATGTTGAATCAATTAAATTTATTTAATTGATGATTTGATATATTTAGTTGACTATTTATTTTGATTAGTTTAAAGTATATGTTTTTTATTTAATTAAAGAGAAAAATATTTTAAAAATGAAATAATAGTTACATTCTATTTAAATTAATTTGTGTCATTCATATTTTTTATTTTTTATTTTTTTTAGACTGCAGGAATCGGGTAGCATGACCCCCTATAAATTGCAGTGTACCTGGTAAACTTTTTAACGTGACCGGCGGTGCTGGCGCGACACACCCTCTGGTACCACGAGGGTGGGGGAGACTAGACCTCATGACCAACCTCCTGCAACAGGAAATATTTAGCCAACCGAGCTAGGGCCCCAACCCCTTGTGTCGTTCATTTAATTAGATTAATTAATTTTATTTATTTTAGATTAATTCATTCATTTTAAACTTGTAAGTATGGTTTTAATCAATTGGTAGGACCTCTTGGTTCTCATGTTGGAGACTTAGGTTGAAGTCTTCTCAAGTGATATCTTAGGGTTGGAGAGTGCCCTAGAGTGGTATCCTCACTTTTAGAGTAGTGTTCCTACAACTAATGTTGGAGGTTATAAAGAGTGGTTATCTAGTTGGTGATGTTTGAGGTAGTGATAGAGGAGCAAGAGTGTGGTATCCTAGTAGAAGTTAAAGAGAGTTCAAAGGAGGAGAAAGAGAAAAATATCCTCACTGGAAAATTTGGAGGGAATAAAGGAGGGGTAGGAGCCTAATATCCCATAGAAAAGTTGGAAGAGAGAAAGAGGAAGGACTTAGCAAAGGAAGGTATGTAGAAGTTGGAGGAAAATTAGGAGCACACTATTTCCACAAGAGAAGAAAGGAGATGAATGGAAAAGTGGTATCCCTGCATAAGGAGAGAGTTAGAGTGGCATCCCCATTGGTTGAATGGTAATTATAATGATATCTCTTACAAATAGAGTGTTAGTTAAAGAGATATCATTGCAAATACATTATATGGGATGTGGGCCCCTGAATAAACCCTCACAATTTTAAGGGTGGGGCCTTAGTAAAAACTAAGCAAATAGTTGATCTCAAAAAATGAATTGATTCTAAACATAAAACAAATAAAACATAACATAGAACTAGAAAATGAACCAAAAATACACTCTAACTATCAAGGCTTCTAAGAACTAAACATTTACAAACAAACACATTTAAACATCAAACAAACAAATAACTCACACAAAGATAAAATAAAAAAATTAAACTAGAATTTTCATTTAATGCATATTAGGTTGCTACTAGGCCTCATGAGGGAGCTATAAGGAGTGTCACCCTTTCTCTTTTCCTTGAAGAGTTTGAAATTTTAGAAGATCAATCAACAAATATTATTATTTCAATAATTTCTAGAATTTCACTCCAACCAACAATTCTACCACCCATTTATTTACTATTAAATTGATTATAATCCATTCAAAACTAAAGGAACCATCTAGTCATCTATCTACCATGGCCACCACTTCATTTAATTTACCCTAACCCCAACAATTACACCTAGCCATCAATTTGCATTATTAAAGTTATCTATGCTATATTTATTTGCATACAAGACTTATTCAAAAGTGAATTAGCAAGGAAGTGGTGAATATAAGAGATGTACTTTAGGTTGTTGTGTTGGTGTGAACAAGGATATTACATAACCACTTCACCTCCTAGGTTCTCTTCACACTTGTTTGTTAAGTTTGTTTAGGGTTTAGTTAGGATGAACTTATCCCTTTTATCTCATTTCATATATGATAGTGACATGTGTCATGCATTATCTTATGTTCACTTATCCTCTCACCTTGCCTATATAAGCAAGGCCTCGTATCTATGCCATGTATTATTGATCTATTTGATCATTGTATCACTTTTGTATTCATAGTCAAGCAATCTATTCTCTTGCTACTCTCTTGTGGAAGACTATTTTTGGTTCTACAAGTGATCCTAGGAGATTGAGTCCTTATATCGATCTTACATGGTGTACCTATATCTAAAGTGAGGTGGTGTATAGAGACACCATTTAAGAACTTGTTAAGCAAGGATTTATTTTTCATTGTTTGAGCCCTTAAGCTAATTGATTTGATTATTTTGGAACAATGGTCAAAGATAATTGATTTAATGGAAGAATAATGTTGAAGACATTAAAAAGTGTTTCATCAATGTGTTGAAAATAGGGTTTTGTACAAATGAATGTCTAAAAATTTATAAACTAATTATAGTTCTCTTTGATGTAAATTCACGCTACAAAACTAGCTTGCACAGATAAATGAACCTAGACTTATAAGCACCCAAAAATGAATGGGCTAACATGGTAAAATTCAATGATGAATAAAGATCTTAATAAGTATAGAAATGATATTAAATGAAATGAAATTATGGAAACTAACACGTATCTTTGAGATAAAGTCCCACTTGTCAATATTATAAGAACGTATTTAAGAAAAAAAAGAATGCTAAAATTAGTTGAGAAATAAGTAAAGCTTAAGAATACTTAAGGTCTCAAGTAACAAAAGTAGATATATTTTTTTATCCAAAAGGTTATCCTCATCCTAACAATAAGCATCAAGTTCTTCATCCTCAAGTAAATGGATTTCATCTTGATAAAATTTAGTTCTCTTAATGAAAACACTATCAATGGGTGTAATTGTTGATTTATATTTCTTGACCCAATCTTCTTGCATCTTTGGAGGTGTCTCCATATATGTACTTTTCTATTTCTTAACATTTAATCTTTCTTTGGGACCCTAAATGACAAGTATCTTTTGAAGATGAAACAATTTTATTAGTTATACCCTTCATAGGTTGAATACAAGGTATCACTATAGGTGCATTAGTTCTTGATTCTATATTTTATTTATTAGGAATAGGAGGAAAATAAGAATACTTATTATGATTATGTGTAACCACACTATAACTCATAGTTGTATCCATGTAGATATCCTTTATTCATCTAAATGTCTTGATACAAATCATGAATTGAATCTTAATTTTTGTATGGTGGTTCTATGGTGGTGTGTATTTAAGTATCCAACGTAAAATGTATCATCTCTTAGATAGGTTCATATGGATCTATTCTAACCTTTACAACTCTTCACTTATGAATATAATTAATACACTAATGCATAGTAGAAGCAACTTCCCTTAACTACTCAAGCCATGGTCAACCAAGTGAAAGAGATAACATATTCCAAATAAATAATGAAATGAAATATTAGTTTTACCTCTTTAAGACCCACTCTAATAGGTAAAATTATGCAACCCAATGTGTTAATCAATATACCATTAATCATATTCAAAGATACTCCTAAATATGCATGAGAATTATGATGGAAATGACTAATAACTAAGAATTCTTCAATGTATGTAGATTAAATTGATTTTTAAGATGAATGATAATTACAGTAACAAAATTGGAATACACATTACCATGTACATATAATGACCCATAAAAATTGTTATGTTATATCTCCTCATAAAAAATGTAACCAATAGAGAAGCATGTAGAGAAGGTGTATTCTATGGTGTACCATACCCACAAATGTATTTTCATGTGACTATGCCTGAGTCAATATAATATTCATCCATAAAATTTATATCAATGTGCATGTATCATAAAAAAAGTAGCAATTTCATGGCGTGCAATAACATTGTTAGCAAGGCTAGGAAATGAATCAGTATAATTTTTTAATTCTAATTAGAGAGAGAAGTTGAAGGACTACCTCCATTTTTTGTAGCCTCTACATGAATCATATTTTATCCTATCAATAATTAGTTCAGATTTCAAATTCATTCAACCATGAGTATGATAACTAATATCTCTATGGAAGTTACAAAATATTTTATCTTTATAATTCTTAGGTAGCTTTGTAGTTGGATCTAATGGATGGACAGGTAGAAGAGTAATCAAGTTAGAGTATAATAAAATTTGAAGCACATTATCCAAGGGTTCTTGTAACTTGGTAAAAAAATTAAAATTATGAGGCTTAAAGCGAGTCATATTAGAAGCATTATTAACATGATGCACATTATCCTTTTTATTTTTGTAATCATTATCCTTTGAAAAAAGTATTAGGATTTTACAAATTAGAAGGGTAAGAATATGTAAAAGAACCATGATAATATGTACTATACTCAAGCACATTGGAGGAAGGTAAATTCAAGTTAACCTTCTTCACATGAGCACACATACCCATAAAAGAAGAAAAAATAATTATGTATATAGTATCTCATATAGGTGTTGAATAATCCCCTAATATAAATATTTTGAAATTCATTGTCATGAAGTTGATGGTATTAATTCTATCACATAAGGATTAAAATATATTAACATAATCATGTATACGCTAACTATGCCCTTGGTCACAATAAAAAAAATATGAAATAGTATCCTTTAAACCCATATTAATTATGAAGTGCTTTCAATAGCTCCAAAAAAGTGTATAGATCCATGAGGTAAAAATAAATTCCAATCAATAAATAAACCTTCAAAGTACATGGATATAACTTAGCTAAAATAGTATCTCCATACATACTCTAAACATGTAATATTGAAGAAACTTAAATTGTATTAAAATCGCATTTTCCATCATACATTTAAAAATGAGCTGCTACAAAACCACTAGGCTAAGGATAAGTAATGATATCAAATACAAGTGTTGCATCTTATGCCTCAACATATTCATATTAATCTTGAAAATTAGGCATAATATCAACCTTATGCTTCACTCTTTCTATCTTTCAAAAAATGAATCTAAGGTAGAAGTAGGGATGCTGGTAGTAGGAACATAAGTCATAAAAGATTAAGTATAACTAGGTTGATATGAGAGAGGATGATAAAGTATAGACACATCCATGGTAGGATGAATGGAATGTGGTATGGAATGAGGTACATAACTAGGAATTGAGAAAGGAATAGAGTGAGGAATGTTAATAATCAAAGTAGGAATATCAAGTCAATAATGGGGGAAGAAGGTGCAATACTAGTGGTGAAAGTATAAATAGTAGAAAAAGGAGTAAGAACATGGGTAGTCATGACACTAGTAGGGATAGTAGTAAAACTAGGAAAAATAGTATTGGGATGACTTGAAGAAGGAAAACATGAATAAAAAATAATATGATGAGTAGGAATAAAATATTGATAATCATGGATGAGGGAGATGTAGAGAAAATCATAATGAACTAAGGAACAAAATAAGGAGGAAATTTTGAGGGGGAAGTGGCTTATGTATGGTGGGAAGATGAAAATTTCATAGCACTACAAGACATAAATTTTCACCAATGACTTGAATTATAAACCAAATAATTTATTAATTAACAAACCATGAAGAGTCTCAGCCAAATATGCAATATTGTCAACATTGACTAAACTAACAAGCTCATGTATAAAACTATATTGTTCTAAAGTCCCATTGTGATCAAAGTTTTCAAATTTAGTTTAAATAGTAGTGGTAACAATAGTAGTAACCATTTTAACATTATAAAAGATGCCCTTATCACCAAATTGATCCATCTAAGGATTCAAAAAAGGGATTATTCATAAGGAAAAGTGAGGCTATGGATGAGATCTTACCATAACAAACCATTAATATAAAAGGATATAAGATCTAATATAAAATATAAAAAATAATAAGGAATTAGATCTATAAATAAATGATCAAGTGAAACCATAGAGGCAAAAATAAGGGTGGGTAGGGTGGGAGGAAAATGGATCACACAATGAAAATAGAAAACATAAAGGCAAGTATATCAACAAAGCATAAGGAAAGGGTAATCCAAACCCTAATGAGATCTAAAAAATAAATTGTGCAATTAAAAAATTAGATTTAAAAACATTAATAAAAGAAGGATAAACCTTAGGTCATGTAGGAATGTTAAGTTCACCATAAAATATAATGGACAAAATCATCCTCACATAAATATCCAAGGGAAAATGATAGAAGTTCATGATAAACCTTAATATTTTAGAGTTGGTACTCAAACAATCAATGCATAGTTGGATTTTAGAAGGGGGAAACTAGTGCTAGAGATACTTGGAAGGTATTTGTCATTGTACTAAAAATAGGGCCTTATTTATACAAATGCCTCATTATCTAAAAAATAATTGTACTTAAGTTTGGTTTAGATTTATACATGTAGAAACCAACTTTGTGCTCATAAAACTAATATGGTATGTAAAATTAAGCATAGACCCACACAAGTTAATTAGAAATAAATTGAAAATTATAATAAATGTAACTTAAATCATTGTGCCTATGTTTGAAGTGGGGCAGTGTTTAGACACATCATTTGGAAACTTGCTAGGTGAAGATTTATTCTCCCTTTTCCAAGCCCCTAAGTTGATCAATTTAATGCCTTTAGAACAATAATTCAAGGTAGCAGGAAAGCATGTATGAATGCACATAAGATGATGTATATTCTAATAATGTTTCTATGGATGTGTCAAGAACACTTTGTGACAATGCTCTTTGATGTTTCTTCTATCATTTCAAAATGAATAATGAATATCCTTAATTATAATAACATAACACATAAATGTGTGCTAGATCAACTCACAATGAATAGTAGGAGGGAGTTGGTAAGGTTTAATTTAAATTTTAGAATTGGAAAGTTTGAGGTTTAGGTTTGCTACTATGAAAATGACTTGGATCAATTCTACACTCATGAATTTTGATCCAAGTGGAAAATGAGATCTAGGGATTAAAACCAATTCTTGAGGATGAATGATGATGGGGATAGGTTGGGAAAATATCAATAGCCAAATTTTATTCAAGAATATGCCACTTATAGAATTTTCATTTCCTAAATAAATTTAATCAAAGTGGGCTCAAAACATAATAGAAAAGGGCACATGTATGCACTTCTTGATACTACAAATGATTATTGCATCTAAATGATATGAAAGAAAAATATATTGCATAAAGATGTGTAGAGGATAACTTTAGTTCATTCCTTATACTTTCTTAAAAAAAAAAATTATGTGGATAATGTAAATACATAGTTTTAATACCCAATTTGACTTCTTAAGCACATCAACTAATGCTAATCTTGAATATATTCTCTAATGTTCCAAATCTACCAATATAGAGAAAAAACGGTCTAATTAGTTACCTCGATCTTCCTCCCTAGACTAGATCACCTCCACAATTCTTTCCCCTAAGAAAAATCATTGTCATAGTATTAGTCATCCTATTTCAAATTTAGAATATCTTGCTTCTTAGTAAGAACATCTAGGAATATCATTATCACCATTATGTGTCAAAATTATTTAGTTGTGAGTCCAAGACTTGTCTCTAAGAGCATCATCTTATCAATATATCATTAACATCTTGTATCTACATGTAGTTGCATCAATTTCATATTAGTATTAGTTTACTCTATCTTAAATGCATCCATTTCACATTGTCTATTTGACATGTATTTGATCTTGTTAAATAAACCAAGGGGCTTAACTTCTATGAAGGTATTTGAAGGGATTCCCTCATTTATAGTAGACTTCCAAAGGTATTTTTAGCAACCAATTTCTTAGACATAAGTACAAGTATAGGCGAACATATTTTACAAATCTTGATAATTAAAATCAAAATTCACAAAACTATAAGAGAGAAAAGTGTCACATGATCAACTTGTGGGTGTGGCCTACTCCCAAGTGTTTGATATTTTTAAATATCTTTGTCTTAGGCTCCTAACCACATTCATTTCTAGTTTCTAATTTCTAGTTTTTTTATAGTACATCTCAACTATTCAAAATACTCAAAATAGACAAGCCATAAACTAAATAAACATATATTTCTCGTGTCTCAACATTTAAATTACCTATGTATTAATTACTCGTATATTTGTTATTCTAATCTTAAGTCTATTTAAGATTCTAGAGTTTAATACAATTAATATTTATACTTAAATTCATTTATTGTAAGGTGTGTTTTATTTCCCTTCAAAAAGATAATATGAAAGAAAAATATACATTTAATTTGTATAGACCATGTATGTAAGGTAGGCTATTAGGACAAAGGGGGTGCAAGTTAGAATTGATAATAGTTTTTAGGGAAATAAAATAAACATTAATCATGTAAAATTGTCAAATACATTTCAACTATAGAAGACCAAACTCTTTAAGGAAATATTATGTTTTATTAAGTGATTATAGCTGCAAACATTTACACACTTCAAAGTGTACGGGTGCAAGGTTATAACTATTAACATTATCTTGTGAGACATTAACATATAAATCTACAATTTTGAATATTAAAAGTATTTTTTCAAAGCTCCAAATGCCATTTCTTTAGATATAAACGCCCTCTTTAATTTTCTTCATTATTCTCGATTTGTTAGTACATAATTTTCAAATACTCTTTCTACCTTTTGAGTTTGGACTTAATTCGTATCAAATTTCATTTATTTTTATATAAACCTCTCATTTTCTTCAATATTCCCCATTTTGTTGGGTATACACTTTGACATATTCTTTCTATCTTTTAAATTTAGTTTAATTTGTGTGAGAAGTAATTTTAGGTTTTTTTTATTCTTTATATTTATAATAGTGAAAGTGTATATCTTTAATTAGGTTTGTCTTTATACAACAATCAACATGTATGCAACATGTTTTTATAGAAAGAGTTGGTGTATTCCTTAAACTTAAATTGAATCTCCCTCCACACACTCTCAAAAATTGTTCTTAAACCTTAGCTTATATATTCGCCAATTTGAGTCAATTTCATGATGTGAAATTGACCTGTTCTTGTTAATTTCAAAAATCAAACTGGGCTCGTATCATTCCCCTCCAACTAGTCATTGCATGTTGCTTTGAAGCGTGAAACATTTCAAATTCTAATATATGATATATTTAAGTACATGACCTAATTAATTATCATTCAGATCCAAGAACAAATCATTTTAAATTACAATTCAAAAATTATGATCAAAACAACAAACAACTATCTATTGACCACCAAAATCAACTAAATATTTTCATTTATGTTAATTTTCAATTTTCCAAATTTCATCACACAATTCATCACAACTCTAAATTAAACTAATCAAATTATATTACTTTCTATACACACAATTAAATAAATTTTAATTAAATAAATCGTTCTTTATAAAATTATACCTTCCATATAAAAACCAAATATTCCATTTCTTGTCATCCTTGATCTTCTCCCGAAACCACTAGAATTTAAAATCAAACTAATAAAACCCCTCTTAATCCTTAGTCTTCTCCTTAAACTACTATTATTTTTACAAAATAAACCATAAAGATCATGTAAACCATTTAAAACCTTTTAAAATAAATCATAAAGATCATGTAAACCATTTAAAACATTTAAATAATCATTAGTATATAAATTAAATTATATTGTGGTCAAGATAATGATTGAGTATGCCCTAGATAGGGTTTATCCTTTTAATGTGAAAAAGAAGAATGGAATCTGGTGCACAATAGTTCATGCTTCTAGAAGCCCACTTTTTAAATTTTTTTCCTTCCAGAAGCCACTTTTGAGTGGTTAAAAAGCAATCATTTATTTTATTGGCACATCCATAATTTATGTCGGTTGACAGGTAATTTCAACAAGAAATAATGCAAATTTTATTTGGTTTTGGTCAGCTAAAGTTCGTGCTATTTTTTTTCTTGTGGGGTTAGAAACACTTTATTAATGGATGTCTACGTGACAAAGCTCGTGCGTTGATTCAAGTAGAAAGTGAAGGGAACTTAATTCAAGGAACACTCATGCACGGAACTTGTTGGAAATAGTTGGGGTTTTATGGGAACATGAAGACTTCTTGTCAAGTAAATACTTGAGTTTGAAGAAAGTTCTTTCTAAGAGATAGAAAATGCGGATTCTATATTGGGTGAGATTTTTAATGAGTTAAGAGATATTTTGTTTTTATTCTTATAATGAATAAGATCTTAAGATCAATAATATATTTTATAATGAATAAATTTTATTAATCATATTGTATACATGTTTATGTTTTTAAATGGTTTTGGGTCTTAAAATACTTTGGGTTGTGTATTTACTAGTAATCGTACTTTTGTGTGCAATGGGTACGCCGAAGATTTGTGGAGATCAATATTTTAATTTATGGTATTCTATTTGAAAGATAGAAATTGTAAAATGGGTAGTGTTAAATTTTTTTGAATAAATGAAGGTATGCATATATATTTTATTGTTACTTCATTTTAATTAATAAAATATGATTTTGAACTACAGGGTATTTTTGCAAAGTACAATAACCAGTATAATGGCAGAAAATTTGAAGGAAATATTCACTGCATAATTCATAAGCTCTACTGTTCATTGCATTCAACAGTGTAGCAGCATCTGCTATATAGTTTTGACATTTTGTCTTTGAAGAACAAAAACCAATATAATTGGTATTTTTGCAAAGGACAATAAACAGTAAAATGGCTGAAAAATGCGAGGAAATATCTACTATATAATTCATAAGCTCTGTAAAGAATAGTGTATTAAGATTAACATGTGAAGATGATTTGATCTGTACTGTAGCTATTGTGAAAATAGCTCTAGCAACCATTGCATTTGCAGCTTCAGTAGCAGCTGCTATACATTCAATAGTAAATAAAGTTGAGAGGAAAGTTGTCAGCAGAATAGTGTAAAGAATAAGGAAAATAAAGTTGCCCAAAAATGTATACAATGAAATGAACATAAATAATTTCACATAAATAATGGCAAGTGAGTTACCTCAAGTTGAATTACCAGGAAAGGTCTGGCAACCATTGCATTTATAGCTGCTATACATTCAATAGTAAAAGAAGATGTCAGGAAAGCTGTAATTAAAACACAAGAAAAGTGATTTGGCTATGTATAGATTCTCAAGAAAAGATGTTGTGCAGTCAATGAAGTGGTATTTAGAAATAAGACATTGCAAGATGTTCTATCTACATTGTTTCTACTTAATTATATTTCAATCACAAATTACTCACTATCGTATGATGACCAACACCAGAAGCCACATAAAACACAAATGCAAAACTCTATCAGCTTTTGGGAAAAGATACATGCAAATCTCTCCATGCCTAGATATGAGAAAGCAGGGCTCTCAATTAGATAGAGAAGACTACAGGCACACATTACAGCTTAGACTTTAACTCTATTTATAGCAGATTTAGCTACATGGCAAAGTAAAAGCTAACATCTTTGAAAACATTATCTTGAAAGTAGTAGGGATGCACCATCCTTATCCCCAACTCAATATTTTTTTTTGGGGATCTTGAGTTAAAACTGATCTGGGATCTTGAAGTTTATAAAAACAAAAACTTTCTAGTTTTTAGTTATAAAAATTGCGCTGAAAAAGGCTGTGAAATTTGACTTAACCCCCACTGTTTCCATCTACTTGAAATTTTTTAAAGCCTCTTCAATAAATCCATTTTGTGCATTAGCGTGAAAACAATTACCCAGAACATCTTTATAGATCAAATAAAACATAGAAAGAATTGCAGAGAATTCAAACCAAAGCAAATGACTTACCTCAAGATTCTGCAAAATATTCTCAACGCTCTCTTTTTGTCAACAATCCAAGATATTTTTGACCAACTGCCATCTCGAGTAAATGCATCTAAGAAGGCAGAAGGTGGATGCAACACACAGGGTACACCAACTGCCATCCACTGTAAATGTGTGGCAATTGCAACTTGTGCATGCAATGGGTACGTCGAAGAGTTGTGGAAGGTCAATTACGAAAAAAATTTGGTCTATTTTTTGCATACATTTGTGTAATACATGAAGCCAATTGGTAGGCCATTTAGATTTTTTTTTTTTTGGAGAATTGACAGCTTCAAATCAACTATGCATCCACTTATAGGGATCCAAACATGACTAAAATAAAATCTCTCAATCAGGATGATAATCAGGTTCCATTACAATAGGATCATGTTATGTTTGCAATAGGGAGAGAGGGAGAGAGAGAGAATGTAGATAAAGGAGAATAAAAGAGGGGATGAGGGGAAGTGGAATATATAGAATCGAAAAGTCGAGATGGTGATGGGATCGAGATCAAAGATAAAGAAAGGACGTCGAAATCGGCGATCAACGTCAAAATCAAAGATGGATCGATCAGGTCAGACAAAGTCAGGCTTATAAATCAAAGATCGATCGATCAAATCCTCCGATCGGCAAAATAGAAAGATCAATGGGCGACAAGGCGATCAGGCCTCGATCAGATCGCGTCAAACTTGCGCGGATCATCAGTCGTCGATAAAGATAATCCGTCGATCAGAATCCGAAAGGACAATCAGGAAATCATCGTTCAGACGATCAAAATAAAGTCGGCGTCATCAGGAAGAAGCTAAGAGATAGATAAAGAGATATGAGTGAGTATTGATGGCCGGTGAGAGAGAGATAGAAGGCATAAGAGAGAAATAAGAGGTATACAGGGAAACTTAGATAGAAAAATGATAGTCTAGTTTTTAACCAAGTGTTTTGTGCCAACAATCCAAAGATGACATGTATCTATGGGGATATATCTCTCTACCCATCTCTCTTTATGTCACTCTATCTAACTCTCCCTCTTATATAAAGGGAAATGTAGATAGACAATTTACGATAGTCTAGTTTTTTACCAAGTGTTTTGTGCCAACAATCCAAAATGACACGTATCATTTTTGACCAAGTGTTTTGTGCCAACAATCCAAAATGACATGTCTCTACCCATCTCTCTTTATGTCACTCTATCTAACTCTCCCTGATATCACTCTATCTCTTATACTCTATTTTCACTCTCTCTCTCTCTCTGTGTGCCTCTCTCTCTCCCTCACTATTAACTTCTTTACCAACATTTACAAGTACATTTGACATGTCATTTAGTTGTACTAATTGGTAAGTTGGAAATTATAGAGAGAGCACCAATAAAGGAAGCCACTTGGAAATTACATAGGACGTCATTTTTCATCAAGCGTGTATACTAAGTTACAATGTTTTTGTTTGTTGGAGTCCCTTAGGATTGACCTTCTATATATTATTTCACTTCTCTTGTTTGCACTTGTTTATCACCTTTGGGAAACATAAATTCCACTATGTCAATGTTCCACTTATACCCATACTTGCTTTGCTTGAGTTTCATATACAACAAAATGACTTGTGTAGATATTATTTGATTATATGTTCTTGAATTTTGATATATTATGAGGTCAAGTTGTCTCAAGGCCCATACAACCTCACACCCATCTAATGAATTTTTGGTGTTTATAATCATATACTAAAATGAATTAACAATAGATTTGATTTTCTATATCTACATTCTTTACAAATTTCATTATTAAAATAAAAAGGAGTATTATTTCTATAATTATAAAATAATTTTAAAAATATAATAAAAATATTGTTAAAAAAACTTAAGAAGATAAATATATAATATTATTAAAAAATTATAAAATATCTCAAAAAAATTAAATAAATATCTTAGAAATTAAGATTAAAGTTAAAAATATGTTTTTTTCTACTTGTAATAACTGAAATTTGAATAGAATAGAAATAATTATAAATTGAACTACTTCTACTAACCTTTATTATTATTTTAATTTGACAAATAGACATAAATAATTCTAATAATTCTAAATTTAAATCTAAATTAAAAACTAAAATAGAGAAAAAAAAATGCAAAGTCAAAATATATGTAATCTAAATGTTAATAAAAATAATATTTTCAAGATTTTAAATTTAATAATAAAGTAAGCCTATTAAATTAATAAATAACTAAATAAAAATAATACTAATTATTTTGTTTATTTAATTATATGGCTCACTATCACTACTAATAAATAAAGAAAAGTTAGCATTAATAAGTACATAATTTTATAAAATTTTAAAAATATATTTAATAAGTTAGATTATGTAAAATTAAAATAGCATATATAATAAGAAATAAATATATTTTATTTAAATAACAAATTGAGCTTCAAAATTGTGGTTATTCAATTTAAGGGGTGATGATAGTGGAGTACAAATTTAGCTCTCAATATCTCTCTTTCTCTCATTCTCTATATTTTGAGTTTCTCTCTCTATATATCCACCTCTCCATTTAAAATTGTCTTCCCCTCTATCTTTCTTTTTCTTCCTCTCTCTTGCTTTCTCTATAAATCAATTAAACTATTAGATTTTTATATATTAATTTATATAATAATAAATATAATTATACTATTATTTTGAAAATAAATTTACATTATATTAAATATAACATACATATACATATATTTATCAATTTATATATTATACAATATAATATATAATATAAATATAAGTATAATAAATAATATATAAATAATGGTTATAGGAAAATTCACCGTCATCAATTTTTATTACATGGGAAAATTCACTGCCATGACAAATTCACCTAAGGAAAAGTCACCACTAGCAATTCACAATAGCGAGAAATCCATCACATTAAAAATTTGTGATTAATTTTCCATGATGGTGAATTGTTGGTGGTGAATTTCCATGAGGTGAATTTTTTCATGACGGTGAATTTTCTCAAATGAATTGCTGGTAGTAAATTCAATTTTGATGACATAAATAATAAAATATAATATATAAAATAATATTACAAATTTTGTAAGAGTTTTATGGCATCTTTAAAAATCTTTTATTAAGATGACATTACAATAGATAGCAATAGAAAAAGGAAAGAGATAGAAGATAAAGAGATATAGAGATAGAAAAAGGAAAGAGATAGAAGATAAAGAGAGAGGGGGTAAGGAGATAGAGATAAAGAGGAAGAAATAGATAGAGATGGATATGAAGAAGGAAAGGGATATGGAGAGGAGAGAGAGATAAAA